>VZRI01006302.1:86771-123898 GCA_013397515.1 Upupa epops
TCTCCTACAGGGGCAGGCTGAGAGAGTAGGGGCTCTTTAGCCTGGAGGAGACTGTGGGGAGATCTTACATCAGTCCTCCAGTACCGGAAGGGGGCTACAGGAAAGCTGGAAAGGGCTTGGAGTGGTAGGAGCAGGGGGAATGGTTTCAAGCCAGAATGATAGGTTTAGATTGGAAGTCAGAAGGAAGTTCTTCACAATGAGGGTGCTGAGACACTAGAACATGTTGACCAGGGGGGTTGTGGCTGCCCCCTCCCTGGAAGTGTTCAAAGCCAGATTTGGATGGGGCCTTGAGCACCCTAGTCTAGTGGGGAGTGTCCCTCTTCATGGCAGGGGTGTTGAAACTAGATGATCTTTAAAGTCCAAGTATGTTCTTAATTTCTAGCCAAGAGCAGCTCATTGATACGCTGTGTTATGCCTATATAACCAGATCACAACAATAATAAAGTCCCATTTTTTACTGTTCAGAATGTAACCCAGCTATTTCTATCTAGAGAAGTTCCTCTTTTTTATCAGGGATGAAGTAAGAATATAAATTATAAACTCAGTGGTAGCTCTAGAGATTGGTGCTCTTTCTTTCTTGTGGAAATTAGGAAGACAGAAAACAAGAATAGCAAGTGGGCAGTGACTACTTTCTTTAAAACACTAGGTACAAGGATATGTAAGTCCAGGTATCCATTACTATGCTATGCCCACACAATTACCAATAAATATGTAATTAAATATGTAAATAATGCATTTTAATAAGGGTTTAGTGCTGATCTGTTCACAACACCTAACATCACGTTCAGTTATTCAAAGTAAATAATATTTGGATGATCTGCTCCAGAGTCACTATCCACTCCTAGCATAGCCAGACCAACTTTGAAATTCCAGAAATGAGAAATCAGAATGGCCTTAGGATACAGTAAACTTGAGATTAGTGTCCATCATGAAGGATGTTCTCATCTAAAAGGGTCAGATTTATTCTGGAAGTGGGAAATAACCTGAATCTCTGGGAACCCCAGTAGTGCTCCCTGCAGTACAAGTCTGGTAAAATGTGTTGACATTAATACAGAGCCAAAGTCACATTCTGACAGTGAAAGGGCAAACACACAGGCTCACTAGCTGTGTTAGACAACTGGTTTGGGCAATAACTCAGCTAATTGCTGTGGGAATATGTGGAAATGCACTTAGAAAATGAGTAAATTCTGTTTGACATTTTATCAGGGATCTGCCGTGCTGCATGAAAACTGTTCTTAGGGCTGCTCTGGCCATCTGCACCCCACAAAGTGAATTTGGGAGGAATTGGTGGCACTATCTAAGGATTGGGTCACTGATCCTTCATTCACCCTGTTTTAAAACGCAGGCATGCCTCTCCACTGGAGGACTGCTTGTTACTCTGCAGATTACGCGCGAGTAGCAGGTTGCATTTGACCATTGGCTATTGATTACAAAAGGCTGAAAGCGTTCGAGTCTACATATATAGCGTTAGCTAAAGTAACAACAACAAACTCTTTCTTGGTACTGTACAAGGCAGTTAGCTTCGAAATATTTCCATTTGCCATATGGTCTTCAGCTGATTTGCTGTAATTCAAAGCAGTCATTCAGTAGCCTAATAATTTTACCATACTGCAGATGCATGCGTTCCCTTGAAATGTATTTTTAGTTTGCTTCTCAGGCCTTGATTCTTCTGCTGGCATTGGAAGCCAAATTACAGGAGCAAAGCAAATCCAACTACAGTCCCCAAGCCTGCATTATTGAAACCCACTTCACTGGAAAAATATTGATGCCAGGCTTGAAATACCTTAATCACATTGCTCTACTTCATCCTCCAACACAGCATATGAGGATGTGAAGTAGAAGCTACTCAGAAAAACAGTCTTCCTTGTGTTGTTCAAGTCATTTTGGAGAACTGTGATTTGAGCCTGAGCTTAAGCTCATGGCTTCACAGTTTTAACATGATTATGCACATGCATGACTAGTGCCCATACCCGAGTGCACAGACTACAGATTTTAAGTAAGTGGTTCCAAATACATCTCTGGTTTGTGGCTGCATCTGAAGCAGCAATGATAGCTCTGCAAGAGGCTTTAGGGAAAAAGGTTGGGTTTTTTCTTTGCTGCTTTGATTTCCTACATTAGTGTGAAACTTTTGAGTTTAGATGGGAAAATTTTCAAATTGAATGACTGCACATCCCTAGAGTGATGAGGTTCGGATGCCAGTGAAACGGGTGTCTGAAACCTTAGATGAGCAAGTCCACTTCACTTTGCACATCTGTTTTGGCTGCTGTCTAGCAATGAAGGTACAGACTTTCCCCCTTCAATCTACCTCAGGTAGATCTGACAGATTAAACAGGGAAGGTCACACATGCTACATCATGGACTTCACGTGACCAATGTGAGCTGAGCAGTCTGTAGTGGACAGATCATAGAATGGCTTGGGTTAGAAAACATCTTAAAGATGCTCTAGCTCCAACCCCCCACTAGTCTAGATTGCTCAAGGTACCATCCAGTTTGGCCTTGAACACTTCCAGGGAGGGGGCAGGCACAACCTCCTATTTGGCCATATCTGCAGGCTTAATACAGATTGCATTTAATCCAGTTATCTATCTCCATTTCTGCCTCCCTTTTGCAGAACCTTTTGACTGTTTCCTACTGCTCAACCACCTGCTGCAGGTCCTCAACCTGCTCACACCACTTGGAGGCAAGTTTTCCCCCCATCTCCACCCCATCAGAACTGCAGTCCTACTTCATGCTCAGTACTCACCATTCCGCCTAAAGGGTCGGTTAGGGTGAGTCACCTCACTTCCGATGCTGCCAGAGCCTCAAACTCCCTCCTGCAGGAATGACTGACAGCTACAGCACTCACTAGGTATCAATATTTGCTGGCGCTTATATGGAGCTCTCTGAGGTTTTCATGGGGTGTGGCTCTGACAGTGTTCCCACCTCATCAACACCTTGTTAACACCTCTCCCGGGAGCTGCCTCCACATGTCAGGTCTCTCCTCTTACCTGGATTTTTTCCTGGTAAAGAAGAGCTCTGATTCCTCAGTCCATCAGATTCCGCTGCAGCCTGGCTCAAATCAAAGATTAGTGTAACAGCCATCAGAACTGGCAATGCTGCTGGAGGGTGTCCAACGTAGAGCAACAAAGATGATGAAGGACGTAGAGCACCTCCCTTCTGAGGAAAGGTTGAAGGAGCTGGATCTCCTTACCTTGGAAAAGAGAAGGCTGAAGGGTGACCTCATTCATGTCTATAAATCTCTGAGGGGTGGGTGCCAGGAGGATGGAGCCAGGCTCTTCTTAAGGTCATCTGGTGATAGGACAAGGGGCAATGGGTGCCAGCTGGAACAGAGAAGGTTCCCTATAAATATCAGAAGCAACTTCTTCATAGTGAGGGTAATGGAGCATTGGAACAGGCTGCCCAGTGGGGGTTGTGGAGTCTCCTTCTCTGGTGACGTTCCAGACCTGCCTGGATGTGTTCCTGTGTGATTTGGTCTAGGTGATGCTGCTATGGCAGGGGGATTGGACTACATGATCTTCCAATCCCTGATGATTCTATGCTTCTATTCTATGATTCTATGTCTTTTCTATGAGGTGCTCCCTACTTTCCCCAGTGTTATGTCCAGTATATACTTTTGGTAGTTTTGTTTTAAATGACTGAATTTTAAATGGGATTGTTTCAGATGAGTGGAAAGATGATGGAGTCACTGGTTCTGTAAAAGATGTCCTGACTCCCCCTCCAAAGCACTTCCAGAATGACCAGTAGTGAAGTGGGACTTCACACACATCAGCTCACCAGGGGCAGTAGTATAGTGAAACCCTGATACTAAAACTGATGAGTTACCCGTGTTGCAAACCCTTATAAGGTATCACTTTTCACCCTGTATTTAATGACATTAAAGGTAATATGGGTAAGGCTAATCCTGTAATCATACTGTCGTATTGCCATGCTGTCACATGACAAGAGCCAGCACACTGTAGACATGCATGATGAGTATGACTTGGTTTTGGCTCAATGGCTATCCTCTTGGAGAGTCTGGTTGGGAACAAGATGGTGCTATCACCTTCCATGGCAATCTTACTGTACTTGCAGGTTGGTCCTTACAACCAGGAGCAGCTAAACTCTCTCTACCCACTGCTACCTACTACTTGCCAGGGTAGCAGTTATGTTTTCTGCGAGGACCTGAACACAGAAAAGGCAGAGTGTCTCCACTCTTGCTTACACTTGTGTGTGTATGGGTTGCTATAAAGCTCTTGACATTGGAGGGTCATGAGTTGTGAACCACCACGAATGCCTCTGCCGGGTATCATCACACACCCCTTTTTCAGTGCTCACAGGGGACACCTGTGGGAACTACAATGAAACTAAACACTCTTTCTAACCTCGTATTAATGAGATCACAATTCATAGTTCAAGGCAGGTGAAGCAAAAAATACTATGAGACGAGAAAGTTAAATATTATGTGGAACTTCCTATTAAATAAAGTAATGATCGTGGGCATGTTTCTTCTTACCAGGCTCTTGTTGGTGTTCCCAGAGAAATTAATAGCTGACCTAGTGTAAAACCCTGTTCTCTTACCACATCCTTAAAGCTTTCATCAAATACAGGTATCTTGAGTGCGTTGGATATTTCTGGTTCTTTTGATGATTTGCTGCAGCGTTAATCTCCGCAATGCTGTTGTGTTAACACCTTCCTGCTGCTAAACCAAATTTCACCTTCAGACGCAGGGGGACTGAATTCTGAGACAGGGATAATCCAGGACTCAGCAGTAGTGGATTTTGGAAAAGTGAATGAAATATAACCCAAGCTGGGCTGACTCAGCTGGCGGGCTGAAGCTGAGATGGTTTAACGAGAAATGAGTCTTTAAAGATCCCATGGGTTGATACTTCAGTAGAATGTAACTGAAACTTCCAAGGGACTGTGAGGACTCAAAGGCATCGCTTCGTGGCTGCAGAGGAACGGATTTCTTTCTTCGGAACAAAGGAAGTCCATCTCAGTCAATCCTGGCCTGTCAACTACTTTGACCCCATTGATTAGTTGACTTATTAAAGTGGTTACACACCCCTTTTCTACAAGAATACATAGAAATTAGAGTTGAATGTTTGCTCGTATATTATAAAGTTATGAGTATGACTGCAATAGGCATCACGTAAGTCTGAGAGATGGATATGCAGGCACATAAACCTAGGAATGTTCTCAGAACCGAATTGGTCCTTCAAAAGTTGATGCCACCAGTATCTGTATGACATCAGTCTGATGTGGGTGAATCTTCACTCAGGCTGGGTAAAAGATTGTTCAATGACGCTCAACTGAGCTGCAGGGTGTTCCCTCAAAAATTGCTGAAGGACACAAAGAAGGTGAAACCTGAGTGGTGAATTTCTGTAACCATCACAAATGCAGAGGGAAATCTGTCCAGCTCCTGGTTCCTTACCTCTAGTTAAAGGAATAAACTATGGTGGTGTTCCATTGTTGTGGGAATGTGACTGTTTCAACGCTTAAACAGTTTGCCGTGCCCACTCATACATACATCACACATGTATATGCAATATGCAGCTATTATGTCCTGTGATAGTCTCTGCTCTGGAAAAAAGAATCTAAGCAGAAACTCAGCTAGTGAGTACCCCAATGATGCGTTTATTTTGTGTAGCTCGTCTGTGCAATAGGGTCCTTGCTTTTACTTATATTTTGAAATAGCTCAGGTTTTGACCTGAAGCATTCTTTGGCTGTGCCTACATCAGCAAATGTGCAGAGGAACAGGAGGGGATCTGCAAACTTTTACATTATGGAGCTTAAGGACAGGGTTTAACAGAGGGCTTGGTGGAATTACATTAATGGTTAAACTTGATCTCAGAGGTCTTTTCCAACCTAAATAATTCTATGATTCTATGATTATGCAGTCCAGAAGGTTCCTTTGCTCTAGTTCTGTTCAGTGACTAGAGTGCACCAGGTGTGCTACTGGAGATTTTTTGTTTTTTAAGAAATCTTTTCTCCAGGTGTCCACAGTTCAGAATGTCTAAGCATGACCATTTAAACATTTGACAGACAGGTCTCAAGGAGCTTTAGAAATCTTTGCAGTTTCAGCGGCTGAAATAAATGCTGCCATCGTTGCTTCACCGCTAGGGAGAGAGACAATCTCAAGTATTGCATAACCTGCCAACAAAGGAAGTCTTTGTTGGAATCAGCTAAATTTAAACCCCTCCTTTTTTCAGAACAGACAGTTGCAAATAATACTGTTGCTTATCTAATAATAAAATGGGCAAGAAATACCTAGGCTGCATCGCAGGGTGGGTTTATTTTTTTATTGTGACCATGTGATGTGAAATCAACACAGGCAAACTAGGATGGGGTGTCAGTCAAAACCTCATTCACTTTGCGATACCCTTAGCTATCTGCAACATGCAGGGTTACATAGCGAATGTGTAAGCAAATACATTCACCAGCAGAATTCCACAGCTGCCTTATTTAAAATGAATGAATAAGATCCAGATTGTGAAAGACATTAGCACAGATTTTTTTTTACTTAGTAAACAACAGTGACCTATCTCTGATTCAGACTTCTTTCTATTAAAAACTCCCACCCTTTTCTGGGTTCAAAATATTACAGCAACTTTTTGTCTTCTGCCCAAATGCCTGCCCTCTATTAGATCGATGACATTTCCTTTGAAAAACGCATTTGGCTTCTGACACTACAGTGTCCATCAATGAAAATCCTGGTTGTGAAAGAGCAAGGAGAATGCGATACAGCAGATAAGGTTTCTGACATATCTCCAAATAGGATTTCCTCTGTGGCAGTTTTGAATAGTCAGTTTTGAAGGCTTAAAAAGAGTTTCACAAATAGACAGTGAAACTTTATTATCTTCAGCTGGTAAGGCGATAGGGTTTTCTAGAGTACAATAGATGGCTACCACATTCAATCTATCATTCTGCCTACAGATGTGTTGGTTGTCTGACTGGAGAAGTTTAAAATGGGAAAAAAAAAAGGGTGTGCAGCGAAACCAAAATACACCTGGCCAGTTGTGGAATGCTGATTTCCTAAAACATATTCCTCCTTGGATTCTGTAAGTAATCCGTTTATACCAAGAAGCATGAGATTTCATTATACTTAATTATCTTAGCTTAATTATAAATGCTAATGGTCACATAATTATCTAGATCTTTTTAAAATCCAATCGCTCAACTCACTATTTCACTCAAAAGGTCTCTTGCGGCTGTAAATTCCATATTTTGCATGAAATAATACTTTCTTGAGTTTGTTCTTAATTTAACTGCTATTAATTACACCATATAACCTCATATTTTGGAAAAAAGGCTGAATGCTTGCCATCATTTTATATTAATACCATTACATTTCAGTGCTCATTTTATAAGTTAAGACCACAAAAGAATGCATGAAAATGAACCCTATAAAATAACAAGCTTTATAAGCACTATTGCAAACATCACTGTAAATCATCATCCAAGCAGTCCTGTGCCAGCCCTGCATTCCATCCAATACCAGAGTATATAGGGAATACTGAAGCCTTTAAGGCTGTGTGATACTCAGTTCTTATCAGTTTTGCAAGGTGCACCAGGGGAAGTTTAGGTTAGGTGATTTTGGAAGTCATTTCCAACCTAAACAAAACCTTACTCACTCAAATTTTAATAAAAGAAAAGCTTCTTCATTTAAAGGATCCTCAGGCCTTGGATAAGGCTGCCACCCATGGAGGGGCTTGAATTGCCATCCCTGGATGTGTTTAGAAATCCTGTAGATGTGAAGCTTAGGGGTATGGTTAGTGGTTGGACTCAATGATCTTAAACGTGTTTTCCAATCTAAATGATTCTATGATAAAAAAAAGTCACTCTATTGAGAGAAAGGTTGAAATCACTAGTAATAAATATTAGTTGCTACTAAGAATTATTGAAACAACCACAAATTAAAGAATAATACGATTCTTCCTGAAGTTCATTAATGCAAAAGCAGCAATGTCAGCCCTTTAGTCTGATAAAAAAAGGGAAACACCTCTATTTGTGTGCATGTACAGCATGTCGTTAGAATATGCCAATGTCAAATATCTGCTCCCTAGTTGTAACTGAAGAATGTGTCAGAGAACAACTTTGGAAATAAATATATTCACATCAGTGATCAGGCCATCCCATACTCAGGAGTTTTAAAAGAGCTGAAAGAACATTAATGGTGAAATCCAGTCAGTTTCAGAGCACTAAAGTCCCTTAGATGGTTTAAAAAGTTACCATTGCCTTTTAATAGGTAAGAGTAAAAAGCTAGGCACTCAAAACACAGCTGACATTGAATAAGCAAACCTAAATGCTAATATATTTCTGTGCTGCAGTTCCTTTTGAGCACTAATATAGGACTAATCTAGTTAGCAGCAAATCGCATGCACAGATGGAAACCAGATCCTGTCTGACAAACCCCATAGGAGTTTTTACAGGGAAGTTGGGTGATAAACATAATGATGCTTGACTTTGAGAAGTTTGTGACAGGGTTCAGCACAATCTTGGGGGTGAAAGCTGGAATGATAAGGAGGAGTGTGGCACATATCACCAATAGCAAACTTACCAACCAGTCCTCGTAAATGTGGGGAATGCAGATCTGGAACCATTTCATACCTCTGTCATTGCTGATTGGATTTGCAAATGACAGGGAAACTGTGGGAAAGGCTGGTGAAGAGGAAGGGGTGAGCTGCTCAGTGTAAGTAAGTTTTCTTTTTCAGATAGTCACATGAAGTATCACTTGACTTTGCCCTCTTTGTGCAAGGGGAGCCACCAAGTTGTGAAAAAATAACTCAGATCAGTACAAGTGCTTATTGTGTGGCAATGGGTGCTGATGTGATCCTTGGATTGTGAACAGTGAGTGATCTTAAGAGGTGAAAAACTATATTCCCCCTTCACTTGGCATGAACCCAACTGTTCCAGCAACCCTGCGTTACTGTGTTCTCCACAGCCTGAAGAAAATGTTTACAAATTAGAGAGGATTCAAGGAATAGTCCTGACAGATATAAAAGGATAAATACACATACCTTGGAGAGAAAGGGAATGGAAGAGTTCTGTCTGTTGAACTGCACAAGGAGCAGATTGGAGGATGCCCTTGGTCAGTCTACAGCTGGCTGCAGGAGAAAAATAGAATAGAGGTTGCTTGGCCCCTGGATGTAAAAAGCATCAAGAAGTTGAAGACACACACATTCTGTGGTAGTGTTAGTTTTACAAACACTGTTTATAAAAACCTGTGGTGAAGTCATCTTAAAATATCTCAGTTACGATCATGTATTCTGTGAATTGTTTTTCATTACCAGCAGGAACCAACAACTGTACGGCTGAAATCTGAATGTTGATCTCTATCAATTCCTACCCACAAACATTCTTCCTTCCGGTCCAATGGATTTATTGCATTGTCTGGCACTTATCATTTTGGTACCTGCTTCTGAACACAGAGAGCCACTTAAGACTGCCTGCTCCGCCGCTGAAGTGTAAACCAGACTGGCTTGTACAACACAGGCAGCAAAGCAGGTTATGTCATCACAGAGCTATCTGCTGCAGTGGCTTGGGACAGTTGGGTTAATGGTTGGACTTGATGATCTTGAAGGTCTTTTATAACCTAAATTATTCTATAATTCTCGCTGTTATTGAGTCTTCGGCATTATTCTTTAGCAGGACTGTGGATTTCACACAGTAGTTAGGTAGCAGCACCAGAAGCAGCTTCATTTAGCCAAGCTAAAGAGAAGAACAGCGGTACACATGACAAAACATTCATTTCCTATTTATCAGAGTGCACTCTGAGTGCACCAATGGGCCTTAGATATCCTTATCAGTCTGAGTGTCTCAACAACATTTTTCTGATAACTTGTCCTTGACCATAGACTGGGAGATGATTTGGATTCAGTAGACAGACCCTTTCTGGGAAAAGGAAAATCCCAAACAACCTTGGGATTTAGGTCTCCTTCAGTTTTATCTTTCTGTTGTAGTCCTCTCTATTGACCAGTTCCAGAAGGTGTTTTATGAGAATTTATTGTCCTCTCTCAGTGCCTGTATCTGGTTATCATGGTTTATAATCTTTGTATAACACAAGCATAATAGTGTTTGGGGCAGTTACAGTAAGGACTTGGTGCTAGTTATCTAGTCTCATCAAATACGAATCACAGCTAAACACTTATCTGTTGAATAAAAGAAGATTCTTTCATAATCTCTGAATATTGTGTTCATAATATTATAAAAGCCAGTCTTCTCTTCAGCTGTTTGACTGTACTGATTTAAAGCCCAGCTCTTCAAAAGACAGCTGGACAATAACAGTGTTGCTTCTCTAAATCACTCAGATACAGGCACAATGGATGGCAAACACACCACGATGCTTCAGGAAATGCTTTCATCTCAGAAAAGAGGGAAAGGTTCTTCTGAAAGATTCTGCTCTTTGGCCAAAACTGGAAAAAGTATTCAGACTGAAAAGGAAGATTACAGAGAATTCTGCAGTTTGGGATGGGAAGATTAAATAGATGTAGAAAATAAATTCCTAGTCCAGCCTAAATTCCAAGTTCAGTGCAGAGGCCAAATATTGCCTGACCCCAAGGGCACCTAAATATTGTATACAAAGGGTTCTTCAGAGGTACAGCTTCACTTCAGCCTCTGTCCTGGTAACCACCTGAACTCTCACAGGTTGCTGTACTGCTGGGAAAGCTGTTCCTCCCCTGTGATTGCAGAGTGCTTACCTGGCTACCTGCACACGAACCCTTTCATTTCAGGAGTCTAAACACATAAAAAGTAGGAACCTTCTTTGGCAGATTGCTGATCCTGGTAGCCTCAGTCTCTCTGTAACCTCGTTAAAAGCACTGTAGCAGAAATAATGTTTGCTTGATACACCAGCGTGTGTGTTGTTCTATCCAGGTGCATAAAGCCAAGCCTGTAATGTGGACTTTTGTTAATATTCCAAGAGGGAATGCCATGCTGACCACAGACCTAAAGTGAACAGCTGTGATGTTTCCTCCAATATCTGGAAAGGTTTGAAATCCTTAGAGCTGCTACAGAACACAAGCCAGCAAACATAATTCATTACATGGACCAAAAAAATCAGGCCTGTCCTTTCCCCTGTCTTAGATTGCTGGGTAGATCCTTTGCTCCAGTTTTGCTTTCTGTTCTAGCGGTTTCTGAGGCTTCCCAAGTGCCTCAAGCTCTACAAACACTTTATAGAAAAAAAATAGGTGCCATACAATGTCTCACTGCTAATCATGTGGCTATCAGACTGCCACGTCTCAGTACGTTTCTACATGAATTCTTTACCCTCACTACAGCAGGAACCATGTGTGGTTGGATAGACCTTTGAACACAGTCCCTTGGTAACAACATCATCAATGCCTGTGGCACTGTCTCCCCCATCCCTGCTCCACCAGGGGGTTAATTTTTCATTGAAAACTACAAATCTCTATTTGGATCAGGCTTGGATTAAATTGTTAAGCCAGATTCGCCGTGCTTGCTATTATCCTTTCCAGGGGATGGTGATTAGATCTGTACATGGGTTGGGGGTCTAATCACACTGTCTTATAGTGAAACAATAAATATTATAACCTTCTTTGCTTTATGTTTTTCTAGCTGTGCAATCTGTCAACCAGTTTATCTTCTTCACTAATTAGGCTCTGGGCTTTGGGGGAATTACACCATAACTCGTAAATCTCCTTTCTGATTAGCTCTGTGTTTACCTTCATAATTTGATTTGATAGTTTTTAACTATTATTTTAGTATGGACAAATACAATTATTAATAACCTTGGTGGGACATTGGTACCTTCACTATATAATAGTGGTGTCAACTGCTACCCCCGCAGTGCTGGAAGTGCCTCTAAATGCCACCAGGAGATCCGTTTCTCTGCAGATTTGTGTGGTCAATGTGGGGTTTTATTCCCTAGGAAACCTCTAAGCAATGGGGATTGGAACACCTTTTCTTCTGCCAGAAATTTTCGGATGGAGAGAAGGCACTGCCTGATGGGCAGCCTCGACCCTGAAGTAAGTGAGATCCATTGTTTAGGATGACCATCAGTTGGTGCCCATTGGATGGTACTCTCTGATGGGAAGCAGAGAAGTTTCCTGAGTGCAAACCTGTTGCCCTCTGTTTTTGGAAACACAACTGTAAGCAAGGGAATGAAAAAATGTCACTACAGCTGCTTGGATTTATAAAGGACTGAATGACACAGAGTCAAATGAGTTGTGGCAAAGTCTTGTAAGTGATGCTGCTCAGGCGCATAGACAAAGGGAATGTGAAGAAGAGGGAGAGAACAGGATCATAAAATCCTAGTTTGGGTTGCTGAGCTTAATTTTGAGCTTAAAAGTCCCATCAGGTAAATGAAGGCTTTGCTCTACGCTAAAGAGTACTCATCTCTGATAGCTCCAGCAGCAAGAAATTATGGTTGGTGGGAGCAGGGTGTGGGAGATGAGGTCATGGAACTTGATGTTGGAGACAGTGACAGTGTAGGACTGGCCACTGCCCTGTCATAATCAGAGAAAAGAAGAAAATGAGGGTAATATCTTAACAAGAAGGTGCCAAGTGCAGTGGATACAGCAGTAGATTTTAAAGAATTTCTTCTTCGGGTCCAAAATCTAGTGGTTTCTTATCACTGGGCGCCCCAAAGAGAGCCAGACGTTCCAAACTCTCCATCTTACTGCCCTGATCACAGCCAGTCAACTCTAGGGGTTTCCAACTAAAAAGCCAAAAAAGAATGAAAGAAGGGCCGTTGAACCTCCTCATTCCCAGCATCCGTGATAATGAGTTTTCGGGTAAGCAAACAGTTTTTGAAATTTAAGCTTCTTAGAGCATTAGGGAGAAGAAATCCTCAGATGTCACCCTAATGTGTCCACTTAGGGGTTTTTTTTTGACACAATATGCTATGCAATGGCAGCGGTTGGCTACTCTTGACTTTGCACACCGAGGTGGCCTAGTGTGCAGAAATAAACGTCTTCGTCAACTCCTTGGCATGTGACCGGTGCTGAGAAGAAATCCGCAGAACAAAAAAAAGCAGCTCTTTGTGCCACGAGATTACTTTTAACTTGAGCTTTCCAGTAGCTATCAGAGATTACTACTCATCTTTCACAGCAGGGGGTTCATGTTCATGTTGTCGTGAAATACGGAACAATATGGAAAGCACGAAGGAAGAAAGGAGGAACTAAAGTACCTAAATCACCTGAGTCATAGCTGAACTACAAAAAAGGGATTTTTTGAAGGGTTGAGATTGAAAGTGTAATGAAAAAACCCCTCAGCTATAGCTATGGGGTTACTTACTACAGTGGTTTTGATGGGATTTATGACAGGGTTCCTGGGGACGCTCTTGCTTCAATTAATTAAACTCACACCGAGAAGACTACTTCAACCCTTCAATGATTATTCCTTTTTCTCATGGGAAAGTAGGAAAAGCAATTTGAAAATCATTTGGTGAGGGTTTTTTTGTTGTCCATTTTCTGATGTTAAAGCCTTTGAGTAGAAACCGGAGCTCAAGGTACAGACCTGAATCTGGGAGCAGAGAATGAGGTGAGAGGTGACAGACACAGAGGGGAGGGCAAGACTGTGACAAAGAATGGACGAAATTTTTCAGTGATCTCATATCCATTTGTTGTCCTTTTTCACTTCTTCTCTCTGTTCCCACTGCTTTTTGCCTCTCGTCCACGCTTCACTTTGGTTTGTGAGCTGCAATATGCTTTTTACCAGAGAAGCATCAAATTGTTTTGTTTTGCTTTTGCTTATTTATTTTAAGTGATGCAAAAGTGTAAGTCTTCCTCTCCAGGGAGAAATGAACCACACTTAGCTCCTGTGAGCACCAGGCAGAGTGATAACTAACTCATCGGAGCCGTATGGTCTTTCCAAACAGTCTGTTGTTCTCCAAGGTATCGGTTTAACTCCCAGAGGAGACACTGCTCCCCCAGATTTTCCTGCTTTCTCTTTTCTCAGAAGGAAGCCAGGTTATTTGAAATCCTCTTCCTTTTTGAAACAAGTCACTCAACACTGCAAGATTCTGTTCTCTCTTTGAGGTTAGGCATACGGCAGTGCATGTGGTAAGTCTGAAAACACCGCTGGGTGATAAGAAACATGCAATTAAGCCCATGAGTGATAATGAACAGATGCTTCCCTCCCACAAGTACTCTCTCATACCAAATGAAGTCTGGCTGAAAGATTTTATCAGTTCTAGGAGTTTACTCAACTTTAGAGAAAAAAATGTGACCTAGCTTGATAATATCCCATATGGTTATCTATTGCCCCAGGGCTTTACCTTTGTGGGTAAGTTCTCGGTGTTTCTGTTAAACTGATTCTTCTGATGTCAGCAAAATGAAAAATAAAACAGCAGGTGTGAGCTTACAACAAACAAAGCCAGCACACACTCGCTATCTGGAGGTGGATCTTTCTTTGCACTTGTCTTTTTCCTCTAGTGCAAGTGGGCAAAAATAAATCCAAGCGGTTTGCACCAGTAACACAGCAAAGAGATTCTGGTGAAGCAAGTTCGTCATCATATTTGATCCAGGATGACCAGAACAGGATAGTTTTCAGCAATGATCTGTCTTTAACATGTTGAAACTTCACTTTGCCTTTTGTTATTCCCACACTGGTATCTCTTGTCGTACCACAGGAGTGTCTGCATAGAGACTGGGATCTTTTACCCTGCTTTTGAGCAGGTGGGATAACTGGGAGCTCTTGCAGCTGTGGGGTGGTCTGTGTAGAGGGAAGGCAGCCTGGCACCACTGTTAGTCCTTTGCCTGCACCAACCAGCTCTCTGGTTCTGTTGTAGAGCCAGTGGTCAATCATTAACTTTTCTGTATACCTCTTCTCAACTTCCTGTTTGTCCTGATGTTTTAGATGGAAACCCCTGTAGATGAAAGATGTGATTGGCCTCGTGTCTGCCAAGTGTCAGTCTTGGCTGGGAAATCTCAGGGCTCCTGTGATATGAATAATAATTCCAATAAGAAAGGTAAAGCCTGGTCATCTGGCTATTATTATGGTAACGACAGTACCATGACAGTAGGTCAACTCTGTGCAGCTGCTTCTCCAGCTCATTCTGTATTGGAAAAAGCCAACTCTTCAGCTCTGGTCTGTGTTTCCATGGATTGGACATAGAAAAGGCCTGTGGTAGTGCCTGTCCTAGGTACAGAGGCTGAAAAGAAACTCACCATCAGAAAATCACTCAGGGCTCTGATACTCAGGTGTGACTAACTACGAAGCCATTGGTTTCACCCCCCAAAGTAAATGTTGGTCAGTGCACACATAGTGTTGAAGCACCACACAGGACTCCTGCCATCCTCAAGGATAAAACTAAGGGGTTTCCACAGGGAAATGCACTTAAAACCTCACACTGGCCTGTACTGAAGAGGAATTTCATTCTGAGAGAGAGTGAAGCCAAGAGTAAGGTGACACTTAAGCAACGCAGATATCATGGCCCAAAGGTGACCTGGTGACTAAGCCACTGGCACCCTTTAAATCCCAAAGATGTGCTGAAGGGAAACACACGTTATTTACCTGTGGCTTTATTTTTTCAGGCCAAATTTGCTCACACCCAGAGGCCATCACAGGCTGTAACGTTTGAAATCCCCATGGAGATCCTGCTGCAGCATTGTCCTCAGAAAAACGGTGGGTTCTCTGTATGGCCCAAAGCAGGTGGATCGTTCACATGGCACATTGCAAATTGGATGCTTATTCCTTTGGGAGCGCTTCCTTTGTGTGAGGCAAATTAAATCTCTGGTTTGTCTGAGGACAACAAAAGAGGGTTCTGTTATGAGGACAAAGGGGAGTTTCAGCACTATCTTGAAAAACAGCTTAATTCATTTGAAGTGTTTGCTTCTGTGCTTTTACCTATTTTATCTGTTTTCTCCTTTGGAAAACCCCCCACATTGTGGGATTCAGGCATTTATTCACCACCACTCTGTGCTTGGCCTCACTCATGTATTTCCACAGGCTAAATTATTTTTCTACTTTTTAATTCAGTTGTATTCAAAACAGTGGCAAGAATCCTTTCAGATTTAAGAAGAGCAAGTCTTACTGGAAGAAAGTCAAAGACTTGCATGTGTCCTCAAGAGGAAATTTTCTGATTCATTTTGGGGAAGTCCTGCAAACCTCAAGATAAATTTCTTCTCCCAGACAAAATCTGAAGAACCACTTGGAAAGTCACCAATGTAGGCAAATCAGTTACAACAAATGGTTCACGTGAAGGATTCAATTCCTTTTTGCTGTTTGCAAATCTGCACCACGAGTCTCATGCTTATAGACAAGCACTAGCTGTTATGTCTATAGCTTATTCACGAAGGGGCCGCTGTAATTCAAGCCATCCCCTTTTTGAGGGCACACAGGTCGTGTTCTGGGTCTCTTTTCCCTGAGTGGGTGTACATTATTCTTCTAGACACCAGCACCAACTTCCATTATCACAAAATCATACTCGTGGTTATTTGCTGCAGTGACTGAGAGCTCCTTTTCTTAGAGCATGGGAGGGAGGTCTGCTCCCCCAGAGTGAGGCACTGAAGAACTTCCATACAATTGGAAAACAATTATGCACAATCTCAGGTGGTCCTTACTCCATCTCGGAGAGATGGATCAGTGAAGAGGGAGCTTCATACCTTCGCCTGCCCAAATTTTGCTGTTGGTGTGTCCACGCAGCATTGCTGGGTGTGGAAATCCTGCCAAAGGCAATTATTAGACCACTTACCAGTCTGCTAGAGGCATCTCCTGTAGTGTAGATCTCACTGTGATCCTGGGGCTGATCTCTGGTTGGGCAGGGAGTGGGCATTTTGGTGAAGTGGAGATGATAAGGGAGAGGATCAGACCTAAAAGGAAATTAAGTGCAACCTTTGGCTGCTATCAGATGGAGAGCTGAATGTGTAGTTAATTACAGAAGCAGTTTGCTGGGCAAACTGACCTACATCTCACAGTGCAATGAGCAGCATCAGATAGGGCAGTTACCTGCTTCTGGTCTACCAACCACTCTGTGGTGGAAGTCTCTCATCTAGCCCTTGGTGCCCACAGATGCAAATGCCTGTGGCCCAGCTTAGCCTCTGACTCTATGTGATACACAGATCTCTGAATTATTTTGGGAGGAAAAGAAATCCACAATGACACAACACTCCCATCTACCACTATCCAAAATTTTCTCTTCATGCAGGAGGTGCAGCACCTCAAAAATAACCCCTGGATCAGCAGTTATTCTGACCCGTATTTGCTTTTGTTTCATATCACAGTGTCTTGAGGCTACCTTGGCCTGGCTTAGATCTTCCTGGTGCTCTTCACTGAAATGTTTCATTTTCCTCCATTGCCTGCGGGCACTGACATGGATTAGCCTTGGCAGCAGCACGCAGGGGGCTCATACACCCTGATGCTCACTAATTACAACCTCCTGCATGTCCTAACAGCTATAATAATACAGTGATGTATATATGAAGTCACGCTCTGTCAATGTGTTGCCCCTGTGGTGTAAGCCCTGCAAGCAATAGACTCCTGACTGGAACCCCCTCTATTGCCTTTTTCTTGACGTATGCTGAGGTTCTCTGAATGTCCAACAGAACGGGATACTGCACAAACCTGCATCTTGAAGATGCATGGGGATGTTTTATCCTTTCCTTCCCTTCTTCTTTCCTTGCTTTTAACTCCCTTATCTTCTGTCTTCCCATGGCTACTTGCCGATGGTTTTTCCTGGCACAGTAGCTGATGCAGGAAAACACATGCAGTGTTTGTTTTAAATCTCTGTGTTAGCAGTCGATGTATTTAACTCACTAAATAACTATCAGGGTCTGAATAAGAGTTCGGCCACCTATTTTCTGGAGTACAAATTGCTGAGATACTGGAGATGAGGTGCAGTGCAGGGAAAGACAGTAAATTGAGTCCTAAGTGAAACCTCTGGACTTCATGCAGTGCAGCTGCAGGGACTTCGATCCCCTGCACTTCTTCAACCAGGTGATCATCTCCTTAGGCAGAATTACTTCCTAGGGTAGCACAGACATAATTTTTATGCTCTCAACTGTGGTAGAGTGTCTGGTAAAGGAGAGAGGAGCTTTTTATCCTATATAATATGAGCCTTGGAGGTGCTGATCCTTGCCCTCTGACTTCAGAGGGACGCAAGTGGTATCAGGTTCTTACTGGTGTGCTGCTGAAGTTAGGTTCTGGTGTTCTTCATGACTGATGGTTGGAAAACCCTGAGCACCAAGAAAGCTCTGCTGAAATAAGAGTCAATAGCAGGTACTGTCTACTCCGGGTCAACTGTGATGTTCACAGCAACAAAGTGACTCTGGCATTTCCCAGGTCCTGCTCCACACGGTTACAAATGAGCTCTTTGAATGATAAAGACCACACAGAACTAAAATTGCTCATGAACACCCTTCTACTATCCTCTCAGCCTCCGCATAGCAGAGCGACATGAGTTTCTAGGGGAAACTCCCGACGTCCGGATTGGGGATGGTTTTGCCTGTAATAGCAATTAGAGTTTCCAGTAATGAACCCTCTGCAGTTTTCACACACTGAATACAGTCTCCAAAGGAATGATACCAAGAGAAAAAGGAAGGTAAAGGACTTGCATCATTGTGTTGGACAGAACATCCACCCTACCTGTGCAGAGACTGAAATAAATAAGCTCATGGAAAACTGCAAACGTGTAAACGTTGTATGAGAAGATGCATCAGTCACATTCCTGAAGTACTTTCGATGCACTCTTAAGAGGTAAATTCTTTTAGAGGACTCATCAACTGCATCCTGGTATGAATCTTATTTGATGATAAGACTGGTGATGATTAAAATATTAGACACTAGTGAGAACTTCTCCACTTCTGAAAAAAAAGTTCAATCCAAGCTTTGAGGCAAAAATGTTAAAAATAGACATTTTTTTTTTTGCATGAAACCAGTTGTACGAATGAAACTAATACATTTTTATCTAAACCATCTGGTGGAGGAAAGGCATTAAAATGTAAAGTCACATACTGAAGCCCCCAGAGATTCCTTTTGAGTGCTATATGTTAAAAAGAAAACAGAAAGGAAAAACTCTGTTAAAAGCAGTATCTTTGCTTCATTTATCTGAGGCTTCGCTCCCCAGAGTCCAAGCCTTAACCAGGCAGCTTTGCTTTGGCAACCAATACACTCCTGCTTGTCTTTGGATAAAAGTTGTGCTCCCAATAATGTAACCTCATCCCATCTCAGGAAAGCAATCAGTGGCTCAGGGTTCCTGGTTTACCTGGGAGGTCTTCAGGCTTTTATTTTCAAGTTACATAAACCTCCAGAGGAAACTCAGCTACAAGTGGCGTTCACTTTGCTTTTTCAGTCAATGTAAAACCCGACTGTGAAAGCTCAAACAGCAGAATTTACTGTAGGTCACGAGGCATGTGACAGAAGCACCCAGCAAAGACTTCCACACTCCCTGTCCCAGTTTGAGACCAAACCCCCCTACTCTGATGGGCTTGCTTTCTGGCCCATGGGTAGGGAATTTTGCATGAAACAGAGTCACAGGACAGCCTGGACCTCTCTGGAGGTTTTCTGGTCTACTGTTTCCCCACAGCCAAACAAGTGCAACTTAGGTGGGGCTTCTCCAGGCTATCGTGTTGAGTTTTGAGCATGTCCAAGGACAGAGATCCTACAGCCTCTGTGCCAACTGGCTCAGTCTTTTCAGCTTCCTCCCTTGTGATTTCTTTTTTTAACACATCATGAGAACTTTCCTTATTACAACTTGTGTCTGTTGTCTCTTGCCCTTCCAGAAGGAGCTGAGCTCTGTCTTATCTCTACAAAACACGGTAGGCAGTTACATACTGCAGAGAACTCCCCCTGGCTTCCTGTCCTTGAGACTAAGCAGGTCCAGCCTCTCCTCCTGTGCTCAGTGCTCCAGCCCCTGATGGTTGTGATGGCCTCCACTGGATTTGCTCCACTGTATCAACATTTTCCTTGTGTTGGGATCACTTCTGGAAAGGCTCCTGCCTCTGGGCGCAGATTCCTTCTCAGTTCAAAGGTAACACGGGTACACAAAGACAGGATTGCCTGTTTCTGCATCTTGATCAAACTGTTCTCAAAGCATTCTCTTGAGAGAAATACTTGGTCCTGCAGGAGCAGGACCTCACTGTGCAACCAGGAAGCTTTGTGGCTCTGTGCATGTTGTAGTCTGAAAATTTGCCAGATTTTCAGGTGTTTGATTCCAAAGTTCATTTTATTTTGAAACTAGAGATAGCTGTCCCATCAGACCCCTGGGGCAGTGTCCTGGCCCCGGAGGTGATTGGTGGACAGAGCCTATAAAAGGCAGTGAACTTCCTGATTTCTGCCCTTCTTCTCCTGTCTCTTGGCAGACACCCAGCCTAGGGGCCAAACCGGATGGAAAGAGGGCCTGGCCCAGACACTTTGGCCTTGCCACCACGGGGGGCCAGTCATGGCTATTGAACTGCAGCTGCCGCTCTTGGTGCGCCTGCTCATGGCAGCCAGACACTAAAGCAGGGAGCTGCCTGCCACAGCCCCTTCATATCTGAAGATGCCAAAGTGGTGAGCTCTTAACCCTTTCCCTCCCTTGGAATGGTAACCACCTGGGAGAAAGAAAGAGAGAAAGAAGAGAGAGATGGCCTGGAGCAGGTATAGCCCCATGTGACCAGTGCCATATTGCTTCTGTCCTTGCCATGTGGCTGATGAAGCTGCTGTATCTCAGCTCTGCCACTGAGAGAATGGAAGAAGTTAAGACGAGCAGGAGACAGAGGTCCTAAGGTGGCTTCTGAAGGTTTCTACTGCTTGGAGAGAAGTTTTGTGTGAAAAAGAGCAGATGGGACTGATCTCTTAAACTGCTGTCAAACAGAAAGAGACTGGGGTTCTGAAGTGTCTGTTCCTGCACCTGAGACTCTATTGTGGTCTGGAAGATCTCATGGATAAAATCTGCAGGCCATAGTCACGTTTTGAAGAAATCCCAAGATGAGAGGGTTTAGAAACAAGTCTGAGATGCACAGGGGAAGCTGGTATCTGCAAGAGGACTGGAAAAGGGACTTTTCTGTAAGCATCATGATGTAAGAAGGCCTCAGGAACCCTACTGAGTTCTATGGATGGAGGGGATGGCTGAATTTCCTCTTCCAATTAGAGTGTAATTCTTCTCAGGGCGCTCATGTGAAGCCAAAGACAGGTGTGTTAGCTGTCTCTCACTTCTCCCAGTGTGTGTAAAGGCACTGTGATACAGTTTCTCTTTGACTTTTTTGATTCTTTTACTTATTTGGGGACTTTTTTCCCTTTCTTCTTGGTGATGAGTTCAATACACTCTTTCTTTTCAGCGAAATTGCTTCATTGCCTTTTAAGTCTCAGTGAGAGCTGGTTGGTGTTCTTGGATTGCAGGCACCAGAACCAATCTAGACCTTCATTTGAACCCAGGACAACAGGTGTGAGAAGTCTGGGAATATTCATTAGAGGTTTTCTTTAGCTAAAGAACATGTTTGGCTTTTTAAAAAGATTTCCCTCTCCTCCTTGATCTAACCTCTTTTTTTCAAGTGATGGTGCATCCACAATCCTGCTTGGTAAATCCAGAGTTAAAAGTCTTTTGCTTCCCATCTGCGATTTCTGATCTAAACTTCCAGCCTCTGGACACGGCTGTGAGTCCTCTGGCCCTTCCTGCTGTGCACACTGAGGATCTGCTGTCCGCATCCTCCCCATTCAGCTGGCTGGAGGTCTGGAGAACGCTGACGTTACCAGATTACGGTTGTTCTCTGCAAACAAAATTCACATCTGTTCTGACAACTTACTTCAGCCTGATGCAACTTGAAAAGGTCGAGATTAATCCCAGGAAAATCCGACTTCCATTGGAAAGGCCAAATCAACTTTAATTGTAACACATAGCTATTTGTATTGGCGTTTAGCTGCGGCTGGTTTTCCTTCTTTCCACTGCTATTATTTGTTCTCCGAGCTCACTACCAAAGCCCACAATGCAAACGGAAACGTTTTAAGCATGTGACCAAAATAACCGCTGACATCTTTCCTTTTACAGGTTTCCAGTGACCCAGGGTAGGCTCTGTGTGGTTTTAGGGCTTCTGTTTACCAGCAGTCTGAGGGAGAAAGAAATAAATCAGAAGAAATTGTTGGCTTATTATTTAAAGATTAATGTTGTCTACTGTTCTTTCATACCTCCTCCTACTCTGTTGGCTTTATCCATCAGAGCTCAGGGGGATGAACAACTTGTGCTGGAGTTCTACCTCCTACTGAACTCTGATGGCAGGTGTTGAGGAGTGTAAAACCTTTGTGTTACAGTGGCTGCAATGGGTGGTTTTCTGTGTTGGTGAGGTGATGGAGAGCAGCACCATCCCTTTGGCATGGGCAGCAACAATTGTGACCACCCTGCTGCCTGCTGTCCGCTCAGCAACTGAGCCATTTGGGCGCTCATATCCCCTGAAAAGTGACAGGACGAGAGAGAGTTATTTGGCATCACTTTGCTCTCACTGTTTGGCCTGGAGAAAGATGCTTGGAGTGGTGAGATTGTTTAGCAACAGCTGGCAAGCACCCGGGTGTGAGCCTGATTTCCAGACATGACAGGCACTTACAGGAATGTTGCCAGATACAGCTGTTTAAAAGCCTTAATAAACAGCAAGTCAATACTAATCTTTGCCAAATTAATCTTTTCCTTGACAGCCCATCAGAGCAATTACGCTCAGACTCGTTGTAAACACACAATTGTCAGTGGGTAAGGATCTTCTCTGCAGCGCGCTGTGGATTTTTGCACGCAGCTTGTTTTGCAAACAGGAAGGTTGTTTCCTTTTCTTTCCCCCCCACCTTCCTCTCCTGTTTTATTTTCTAACCAATTACACATTTGCCAGCTTGGTATTAGCCTGAACGGAATTTCTTTGTAAAGTGTCTATCACAGCAAGCCCTTAATAGAATGTGAAATGATGACAGTGGCAGGATGCGTGCAGATCCACATTTGCTGGTGGGTTTGTGTAATTAGGCAGTAACTATGACAGGCTCTGCACTGTTACAAGTCAGTGCTCTCACTTGTCCCCTTGTCGCTGGAATAAGAACTACATTTCACTTGTGATTTAACGTGCTGTGGAGTAATAATAAAACACATGACTGTGCAATGGAAAGCAAATGCCGTCTGTGAGACCTGGCAAAAAGAAAGCACCTCACGTTCTCTGAGGTGCTCAGCACTGCCAGCACACTGCTAAACTCATTAAATAATATTAATAGTGTATTTAAATGTAAATAAATAAATCATCAACAAGGTAGTGCTTGCATATGTCTATATTATCTAGCTATCCAATCTCTATGTAGATCTCTATATACAACTGTCTCTATCAATGTATAGTTATAGTCATATATCTGTATATTTATAGCTCTTGATCTTATCTCCCTGTATACCTCTATTGATCTCTGTATCGCTGTCACTTGTCTCATCTCTATATCAATACAAAGCTGTTATCTATGCAAATATTCAAATATCTCTATAATCTCTATCAATATCTATGTCAATGTACATAACTATCGCCTGTACCATTTCCAAATACATCTAATACATACTTCACTTTATACCTACTTATGAATGGGAGTTTTGGGGAGTAACTCCCAGAGGGGTTACATCAGCGATTTAGCAGCTCTTCCCAGTGAGTGCAAAACAAGAATTTTAACTACTCAGGTTCCCCTGGAGCACAGAAAGATCTCCGTCGATCTGCCATGTTTACAGGTTGGGTAAGAAACAGGCAGAAAGAGTCTTGGAGATGGGAGTTAAGATTGAGATGAAGTCTCAGGAGGTTCAGGAAGGAGGTAAGAGCGTTTTTTACCTTTCAGTAATGAGCTCTTTTATTTTCAGCTTTCCTGTTTGCAGAGGAGTCTCGCTGGGAATATTTGGCAGAGATGCCACGGGAATCGGGAAGTGGTACTTATTTGATGAGGAGGAGAGAAGCAGGCACAAATACATCACAGCCCACCGAGAAGAGCTGGGCCCTCTATGAGCACATTACTTGCTGCCTGTGAAGAAAGGTGGGGGAAAAAATCTTACTCCAGGTTGCTTTAAAGAGCTTCTTTGGGTCAGGGACAGCAGCTGGACTGGATTTGTGTCTGAAGCTCCTTTCCTTTTCCAAACCTTTACTGACCTTGCTGTAAGGAAAGGGGATTTACGTCTTGCAGGGTGAATTTCGCTGACCGCATAAAAAGTAATTAAAATAGCTATTAATTTCAATGAATGGAAGAGATTGTTTTCCTTGGTTTCTGTCTCTTTGACAGATGCCTTTACAATATTTACTTGCTGTTCCTGTGTTACTTCAATGTGAAGGTTGTTTCATCCCTGTGGCCTCTTCATCATTGTCGTTGTGACAGGCAGTGACTTACAGCGAGGGACCACGGTCTTTGTGTCACTGTGGTGCCTACGCCATGGTGTTTCAGCAAAGGATGGGGCATCCCTTCACCAACTCCAGTAGAGTTTCACCTGCTTATGAAAGATTCTTCCAAAAGGATCTCAAACTTCCAGGATCTGTCTATTAATAGTTAGCATCTGACAGTGCAAAACTGAACACAAGTCACACGTTGCCAGCAATCGTCACTGTTTCCCACAGAGAACTGAAAGACAATCATAGAATTGTTAGGTTGGTGAAGACCTTTGAGTCCAATCATTAACCCAGCTGCTAAACCACTGCTCTGAGCTCCAGATCTCTGTGACTTTTAAACACATCCAGGGATGGCAATTCGACCCTCTCTCTCCCTGGGTGGCCTGTTCCAAGGCCTGATGACCCTTTCAGTGAAGAAGTTTTCCTTAATGTCCAACCTAAACTTCCCTTGGTGCAACTTTGGGCCACTTCTTCTTGTCCTAGCGCCAGTAACTTGGGAGACCAACCCCTACCTCTATACAGCCTCCTTTCAGGTACTGATAAAGTCTCCTCTCAGCCTCCTTTTCTTCAGACTAAACAGCCCCAACACCCAGATTTACACTCTGATGGTGGAACCTGCCTTTGGAACAAAGCGGCTTCAGGACAACCCTGGCCAGCAGTGCTGCCCTTGAGCACAGCCATCTCATCCCAATGGAGCCCTGGATGGGCAAGGTGCTGCCTGGTAAACTCCCTGCACGTTTCCCTTCTTGCAGATGGAGAGACACCGACTAGCCAGAGGTTCATACAGAATAAGTATTTTATTCATGATGGGTTTTTATTTATGTATTTACATTAAAGTTTTTCTTGTATTTTGAACTCTGCTTGGATATGGAAATTAACAACTTTATGTGACCGCGCGACCGCTCTAAGAGAAATGAAGATAACACAGCTCTATTCTGTAACAGAAAAAGCAAAACTGCCCGTCAAAATCAAAGCTGATTTTTTTCCTCATTGCCCAGTAATTATCTCCTCACTTGAGAATTAGTATGAGTGGAAAATATAGTTTCCTATAATAAAATAAATAGAAGCCATTGAGTAATTAGTAGTGCTGGTGTATTTCTAAAGTACTAAACAGACACACAATAAACTGCAAATTTAATCACGACTTCTCGTACAGTTTCAAGACAGGAAAATTAGAGCTCTCAGCTACAGTCATTTGAGTAATCACATCTGATCTGCATTATTTATTAGTTATTACATGCCAAATGATTCCAATTGTACATTGCCTGGATCACTCTCGTGTCAAGCAAGTCTTTGCCATCGTTTTTGTTTAAAGAAAAATCAATGGGATTGTACAACGTGGGATTTGTCTGGGTTGCTTGATTTCTCATCAAAAACCCAAATCAGCAATGCTCTCTATTAATTGGACAGGCATCTGCAATGAAACCCTCCAGAAATAGATTTTCAGAGCTCTCCCTGAACCAAAACATTGACAAAAATGACTTGGGCTTCTTTTGGATCCCAAAAGAACTTACCTTCACTTCAGGATGTGTTTGTGATACACTGCCTCAAACTCTGTCCCACCTCTTGCATCTACAATGAAGTGGCTAAAGCGTATTTGGTGATGTTAATGGCACTCTAGATGGGACAGGGGGAGATCCCACGACAGCAATTTAGTTTATTCCACTTGACTAATTAACCAAAACTGATGAAGCAGCATTATGCAGCTTAATTCAGTCAGTTTTGTCTGCTCACGTCTTAGTTCTGGGCATCTTTCTGCTGCAATAGTTTAAAAAAGGAAATCATTTAAAGTACTTCTTTAAACTTATTTTCTTCACAACCCCAAAAATACAGAACTAAGCCCTGGTTACCTTCATTTTCTGCCAGTAAAGCAGGTTTGGTGTTACATATGTCACCGTAAAAACGAAATAAAGTATTCACATCGGTTGTGAACAATTTGTGCCAGCAAAAGTTAAAGCATCAAAGAAACTTCTTTAAAATGCTAACAAATTTACTTACAAACACCTATATTTATTATTTCATAAATAGGCGCAACAGGTTCCATAAAAAAAGATTAAATACAGACACAGTATAAAGAAACAATAATACATTGCCATATGTAAAGGTTATAATTTAGCTGTCTCCAATCTGTTTCTGCGTCTAATAAAATATCAGGTAAGCATTTGGCAGTTTTATACAGAAATGGACTTAAATGACGTTTACTAACCAGTACACTTAAAGTGATTTTCTTTAAAAAAAAAAAGAAGCTTTGTTTTAGGCAGTACAAAATAAATGTTTGCTCTTTATCAACGTTAGGGTTTTTTTTTTCTAGATTTTTGTGTTTATTTCATGAGTCAAAGCCAATATTTTTACTTAATATAATCTGGGAATATTTTCCTTTTTTTTTTTTCCCCTCCAGATACTTTGAAAATATAGAACTATTAGTCAGTTGTTTAAAAATTAAGTAAAAATATGAATGTTTGCCAATTTAACCCTTATTGTGAAATCAATAAACTGGAATGAGCCAGTTTCAATTACAATTACCTACAAAAACATTCACATTTTTTTATACTCTAGGAAGAGTGTAACATAGATGCTATTTACAAACTTGCTATGACTGCTACATCAAGCCATTTTAAAAGTCTTTAGTAGTTTCATATAAACACCCATTATGAAAAACCAATGGAAAATCCAGGACTTTTTATCCGAGACATCTACAGTTGCTAAGGCAGTTACTATCGCAGCACTTCACAGCAAAAATCAACATAAAATCTGAATGGTCCAAGTTTCCTTCAGGGAAGAAGAAAAGCAATGTCCGTTAAAGGATCTCAGGGTAGGGGTGAAAAGAAGAAAGAAAGAGAAAAAATGGGGAGGGGGCGAAATAAAAAAAAAGATAAAGGAAGAAGCAAGACTACTTTTTCCAGAGTGGGTGACCCACAAGCTCAAATCGTCTTAAGTGCTTAGCAACTTGTATTTCCTAATAAAATGCAGATCTGCCTCGACTGTGTGTAAAGCAATCCATGATGAAAAGACTTCCCTGCATTCCTCAGTGGAAAGGAGAGGTGTTTCTGATTTTCAGGTAAGGTAGAGTGCTTTGTCCCTCTGCATGCCCCTGTTCAAAGACAAAAAGAACAAAGCTGATTGAAATTTGGGGTGTTTTTTTCAAATTTGTAGTCCTATTCTTCCTAAAAAAAGCCCTCAGAACCCTACTGCATGTCATTAATTCCAAGCATACCAGTGAAGTCTGGCTGCATTACCATGGTAATAAGAAAAATCCCAGTGCTTTAGTGGCAAGTAGCAACCCAGAGACCACATCTGGCTCTGAATGACACAGGATAGGGACAGGGGTTGCAATCCTGGTTTGGGATCACCCACATGGGTGGGTTGGTAGCAATGACTGTCTCACTCTCACCTCCAAAACTGAGTATTTAGCACAGGTCTTGAAATGATACTGCAAAAATATTCTACAGAATCACAGAATTACAGAGTCATTTATGTTGGAAAAGACCTTTCAGATCATCAGGTTCAAGCATCAACCCAACTGTCCCAAGGCCACCACTATACATAAGCTCCACATCTCCATGACTTCTAAACACATCCAGCGATGATGATGCCACACCCTCGCTGGGCAGCCTGTTCCAAGGCCTGATGACCCTTTCAAGGAAGAAGGTTTTCCTAACATGCAGTCTAAACATCCCCCAGTGCAACTCGAGGCCATTTCCTTGCGTCCTATCACTTGTTACTTGTGAGAAGAGATGAAGCCTCACTTCTCTACGATACAGCCTCTTCCTTAGAGGGCAGAATTGTTTAGAGACATGAACATGGGTGCCAGCCACTGACAGACATCTCTGATCTATTTTATTCCCTAGTACAGACACAGCCAAAACAAGTCGGGTTGGTATGAAGCTCATGCAAAGGAACACTGCAAGCTTCTGACAAAGCCAACTAGACCAACGGTTTACAGGAAACCCGGCTGTACAGAACTTCCACTAATACACTGGGGGTAGCACACTTTGGCATTCAGTTCTTGCTGTGTTTCAGCTTCAAATGAAGCACACCAGTTCAGAGCAAAGAGAAGTCATTCACCTGTTTCTAATTCAGAACAGTCTATACAAGTCAGAAAAATTACTTCATTTAAAGCAGAACTGGTGGGGTTTGGTTTACACTGCAGAGCTTTTCTGGCAGAAAGACTGCTCTTCATCTCCTGCTTCCTTACCAAAACCCAGTCATTAATTCTGTTCTACAAGTTTGCAGTCTACTTGGTTTGGAGTCCCAGAGTGGCACAGAGCAAGCTAACACGACAGTGATGGGTAAGGGGAGAGACTTTAACTGCGCAGAGCAGTTATAGGCTGCCTCAGTGACATCAGGTTCTGCTCAAATTGTCCTGAACTAGTTATTGGAAACAGATTCTTTGCTCAGTTGCAGTTTGAGTTCCAAAACCATTTAAAAACAATAATAGAAGTGAAACTCTCAGTTTCAGTAAATGTCATGAGAGAAACTGGTCTGTTAGAGGCGGTCTCCATGAAAAAAGCATGATGCAGAATTGAAGGCTTGAAGGAACTGCTAACCTTATGCTGGGGGCACATTGCTCTACAGGTCTAGTTTGGTTTCTGGTTACAAATGCGATTTTGTCCTATTCCTTTCCGTGTGTCTTGCACAACTCCTTGCATCCCACTGACTTGGGTTTTCACAGCCCTACCTAGCAGTTTCTGTGGTGGTGGTGAGCTCTTCTCCACAATGGAGTACTTGCAGAAAACGATTCATGCTGTCTGCCTCTCCCATAGGAGGTAGTGGCCTTAAAACTTTTCCTCCAGTTTCTCCCTAGGTTTTCCACTTCGATTTTGTACGGGAAGTTAGTTCTTTAAGACCAAAGCATATGTGTAAGGTGACAACAATGTCTAATAAGTTCATGTTCAAGCTAAAAGAAGGCAGATTTAGATTAGATTTTAGCAAGAAATTCCTCACTCTGAGGGTGTTGAAGCACTGCAACAGGTTGTGGATGCTCTCTCCCTCGAGGTACAAAAAGCCAAGTCGGAAGGGGGTCTCTGGGCAACCTGATCTCGAGGTGTCCCTGTCCATGGCAGCAGCGTTAGTAGTAGAGGTCTCTTCCAACCTACAACGTTCTATGATTCTGTTTCTATGACTCTATGCATTGAAAAATTCTTCTCCCACAAGAGTGTAACTGCCATCGCAGATGCACTTCCAAAATACTGAAGGGAAACAGGCAACAACAAAGCTGTTTCTACGTTCTCTGTCAGATCCCTGTGTCATGAGTGTTGTTTGACACAAGGTGGCATTCACTGGCTGCTTACCCATTACTGCAGTAGTCATTATTCCAGTCCACAGTCTGTGCCGGAGGATTTCTGCACCCTGACCGAACGTACTCCATTGCTTGGGTAACAACTTGTGCAGCTGTTGATGTTGGATTGATGATACTCTGATAATCAGGCTGAAGAGTAAATCCCTGGAGGAGAAAGCAAGTACATTACAATGTATAGAAACCATACAACAGGTTGGGCACATTAAAAAAAGCTCCCTAATGGTGTGTACCACGAGACAGCAGAACATTCCTTTTCCACGTGTGCTCCAGGTTATCAAACTTAAAATAGGAAGAAAAGGAGCAAATGCTTGCTAAGTTTTAAAATCTTTCTTTGGTTTGAGAAACAAGGTACTGCCAAAGCGACGCTGGCTGTGATGCTGTCATGGGATGGAACTAAAAGGGACAGAGCAGAAACAATTTGAAACCAGGAGAATGACTCAGTCAGAGCTGGGGCAAAAAGGTCTGTTTGCTCCTTAGAGCTTCCATTTAGATTAAACCTAAGGACACACACTAGTCGTTAATTCCCAGAATATGCAACAGAATCTTTCTGGAAGCCATAGGCAGCAGGTGGCTGACTGTTTTATTAGGCTACACCTATTCACGTATTGTTCTCAAAAGCCTTTTTCTTCATTCAGCCACAAAGGGACCATCTGCTGCTTCTTTTATTTGTACTTCTCTCTCAACCAAACAGAAATTCAACCAAAGCTTTTTAACAGTTGTTGGACTAATGCAGTGAGAGTAGCACAGAATAACTCGCTTTTTGAAACCAAGATGTAGAAAAAAATAAAAGTGGAAGTTACAAAGAGACATCAAACCTGCTCCCTGAAATATCTGTCGCATGAAAAGCCATCCTAGTTTTTAGCTCTTTTCATATGGGAGGATGTTTAAATGTTGTGTTTCAAAACCAGGAGAACAATGGAAATTTCAAGGCAAGCGTATCTGGTTCACGCCATGTAAAGGGACATCGTGTTCCTCTCAGGTTAGAAGAACTGCATTGGGTAAAAGTTTGGGAATGCTGGATGAGAGCAACCGACGTCTGCCGAAAACAAAACTTCCTGGGGCAAGGGCATGCAGTTCCCATACAAGCTGAATCAGAAAGTGAACCAAGATAACTAGTTTGAAAACCTACTCCTTCTGCCCAAGTCCACCCACAGAATATATGGAATTAGTATTTTTAGTTTAAAATTCTAATGCATTCTGTGTCATTGCTTCTTACACAGGGTCTTCACCAGGAGAGGAACTCCTGCAGGTTTAACAAGCTGGCCACGCTGCCTTTAAGCGCAATAAATGAGCATCCTGCTTTTGCCTGGCTTCCCCCAATGCACAGAAATGAGTTTCCTTCCAAAATAATGTCACATCCTTCTTCACATCCCTCTTCCTTATACTTCACCTCTTCCCTAGAGGTCCTGCCATGCCCCACTGTCACCGCTCCCCTCCTCCTCACCGTGGGTTCCAGCCGATGCCCTAAATGAATCTGACTTGGAGAATATTCCGAGTCACACTTTGGTGACTTCAATGTTCTGTGACACCTCACTGTGTCCCTGATGTCTCCAAGAGACAGACTATTATCAGTGGGCAAGTTTATAGCTCTGTTCTGCATCTGGTTGTCATGTAACTTATAAACTGCTCTACTAATAAAGGAACAGAGCCTGCCCTTGGAAACCATTACCCCTGTGCTCTGCACGCTGTGTCTTCACCACGCTCTAAACCTACATAGCACGCTGCATAAACAACCCCCACGCTTGCAACAGACCTGAAGGGAAGTGTTGTTGAGCAGACTTTCCAATTACCTTAACTGGAATTTTGTGTAATTAGAAGGCAGAAGTATGGATTCACATAGCACAGTCATTTTTATACAAAGTGTAGTCCAGAAGGCCTTTCAAATTTTAGCTGGAGAGGGAACTCAGAAGCCCATCCCACCCTCAGGCACTCAGGTTTACCTCTGGTAAAGCCCCTGAGCTACCCCTCACCAGTCATGAAACAGTTCTATGTATAAAAAAAACACTATATGGGGCCAGTGGCTCCAGCAGAGCTGCTGCAAAGCAGCCAAGTGAGCAAGCACAGAGATTCAAGTAGAATCATAGCCATGCAGCAAGAAGGGACACATCCAACAGAGGAAGAAACCAACAGTGCAATTATCTGCTCCTTTTCTTCTGGGCTTAGGACAAATAAATAGATTAGATGTCAGAGGATGGTCCTGTGGTTTAAATACAAGCTCGTAACTGGAGAGGACTCATTCTCCTGTACTCTCAGGCTTTTCTGCATCCCCACAGCCACATCACCTTGTCTCTCTCCCATCAAAGCCTTAGTGCACATGTGACTGGACTGAACTGATACCTCGAATGTTCAGCTTGGGAATATGGATCCAAATTTACTTCTACTATTTGCAAAATAAGGGGTTACAATACTTTCCTCTTGCACCTGGCAAGTCTGGGTCCTTTATAATCACCTGGGGTTAAGTGCTCAAATGACAGATTTAATGTGGTGCAGAGGTATCTGAGCCAGGTTCCAGCTTGGGGTTAAGGGCTGTGAGAATCCCAGAAACACGGGTGTTGGAAATTACCTCTGTTAAGGCAAAGGAATTTATGCAACCTGAAGTCAAATTTGAAGGACTGAACAAAGTATGTTCGGCATGTTTAAGACATAAACAAGAGTGATTCGAGCTTGTTCAAGAGAAAAAAGCTCTGGAAATATGGATCTGTACAAGGGAGGGAGACAGCCTTGTCCCAGGCCTGCAGGAAATATCTGCGTATTATTTATGTAAGCCCATAACAAACGATGATGAAATAAAGAAAATGAGTGCTTCAAGGTCTAATTAAACAATGCTGAATGGTCAAGAGAAAGTCGCCAACTGTTTTGTAACATGCCCAGAATTTAAAATTTCATTTTCTCATTCCAGATTGAAATAAAAATAGGGAACTTGATAAAGATTAATTCGATGTCAGGAGGGACATTTGCTCTTTAATTAGATTTCTGTAGCCTGAGCCGTTCCGTTGTGCCACTGTAGCAAGTCCTAAAAAGCCTGCAGCAGAACTAAACAGTGATCCTCATCTCCACACTTTACTGGGAACTAATTTCATTTCCTGCCTGTCTGGAGAGGTATTTTCAACAGGCATCAATGTTTTTGTCTTCACAACTGATTTATTCATCAATCTCAATGTGATATTTTAAACCTTTAAATTACATCCAAATCCTAAAGCATCTGTTTATTACACAAGGAAATTGAAAATCTGTCTGTGTGATATCATACAAAGATTTTTCCTTAAGGTTATAAAGGAAGTTGACAGATATTAATGATTTTTTTTTTCTTTTGACCTCATTCAGAGATAAAGCTTAATGAAAAAAAGAGGAAGAAATCTGGACACACATAGCAGTCCCTGAGTTTACTGTATAGAATGCATACCCGAAAAAAAATGAGGCTATTATTTTTGGCAGGGTATGCAATCATCTTACTGTATACATTTATTTTCGAAAGGAAAAGAAATACCTAAGAGTAGACCGAAAGGAGTTATTATTTGAAAAACAAAACAGAGTGTGTCACACATTAATCTTCTACTTCTTCGTTACGCGTGCACTTGCAGCCATGGTTCCTAGACATTAAGAAACTAGTTTTACTTGCTCTACTTGTGGACCAAACTGGGACAGAGATTGTGATGGAATTCACCACCCATCCAATGCTTGGGTGGAACATTTTAAGCTGGAAAAGAGATGCTTCTAGTAGGGCTACCTGAATGGGTTCTTTAACAAGGACTGGGAATATATGGAAGGGAATGAATTCTTAGTCTACTCACTTTTCACACAAAACAGCACACTACAACGCCCCAGCAGACTGTGCTGCCGTTCAGCAAGACCTGGACAGGCTGGACAGCTGGGCAGAAAGAAGTGTAATGAAGTACAAGGGTCAGTGTAGAGTCTGGCATCTGGGCCAGAACAAACTCAGGGACCAGGATAGGTTGGGGACTGACNCTGCTGGAGGGTGTCCAGCATAGAGCAACAAAGATGATGAAGGAAGTAGAGCACCTCCCTTATTAGGAAAGGCTGAGGGAGCTGTGACCTTTCAGCTAGAAGAGGGGGCTGAGGGGTGACCTCATGAATGTCTCTAAATATGTGAGGGGTGGGTGTCAGGAGGATGGAGCCAGTCTCTTCTCAAGATCATCTGGTGCTAGGACAAGGGGCAATGGGTGCCAGCTGGAACAGAGGAGGTTTCATATCAATATCAGCAGGAACTTCTTCCCAGTGAGGGTAACGGAGCACTGGAACAGGCTGCCCAGGGGGCTTGTGGAGGCTCCTTCTCTGGAGACGTTTCAGACCCGCCTGGATGTGTTCCTGTGCAACTTGGTCTGGGTGATCCTGCTGTGGCAGGGGGACTGGACTGGATGATCTTTTGAGGTACCTCCTGCTCCCCCATGATTCTATGATTCTAACAGCATGTTTTCTGCCGTTCCTTGACCATGACTAGAAAGACTCTAGACAGGACACCACTATTTTGCTCTGCCATGGCAAACTGTGGTGGTTTTAGTACACCTGCTGCTCTCAAATTTTGCCTTTGTCAACATCAGTCTCTAAAGGAAACAGACTCTGTTTAAACTCAGTTCACAAACTTTGCGAACTGCCCTATGCTAAAATAGAAAAAATGTAAAGGGCATTTCCACAGGTCATAAAGCACTTGTCACCTCAAGTGAGGATCAGAAACATCTCACCATCTTCATTGTATCCATCAGCCTTTCTGACTAAGGAGCCTGAGTTGGTACAAAAGTACTGAACTCAGCCTTTTGTAAGAGGGGAGAGCACGAACACAGATGTCTGACATGTTTGTACTTTACCATACAAAAATAAACTGGCTGAGGAAAAAGTTGTAAACACTTTACAAGCTTCCCTTCCTGTCCAAATCACTCATAAGACAAAAAAAAAAAATCAAGGTTTCTGAAACAATCCAGAACATTCTGAGGACACTTTGGTTTACCCTCTGATCAGCTAAATTTATCAGTGCAGCCTGCTTTAAACTCTTTGTTTTTCCCTTCCCTTTTGTCCTGCTTTCCTTGATAAATTGTTTTCCCAGCTGGAATGTCAAGTTTGTGTTCAGGTATTCTCATCTCTAAAGACCAACCCTGAGACAAAAAGTTTCCAGCTTGGAAAACAAATGCAAATGCTTTGTTAGCAAAGGTAGTCGGCCATGCAGGCGGTTCATGACTATGTATTATCAACCAGCACTGACAAGTGCTGGGTATACAAATTTTGTAGATTCCAGCAGCTCCATCCAAAAAACTTTCATTCTAAGGCCTCTCTGTAAAGGAAGATCTTATTATTGTTAGTCAGATGTCACCCAATGCAAAAGGGAATTTTCTTTCATGAAACCACCAGGGTTCATCTGCTCTAACACCGCACAGGCCTGGGCTCCAACATCAGAGTACTCAGACTGCCCCTCAATCATTCATCCACTCCTAAGTCCTAGGGAATGTATTGACAGTCAACTATCCGAAGCAATGACAAGGCAAAAGAAGTTACCATACTGGGATACTGGGACAGCCTCACCTACATCCAGTAAAAAAAGCCTATGCAGTCAAAAGGATGATGCCTCCTGAACATGGGGGAGAGACAGGGCTGAAGAATGGGATGAGCAGCGTTGCTGGCACAGGCAGCTCTACAGAAGTTCCCTATTACACAATCACAAAATTATTTAGGCTGGAAAAGACCTACAAGACCACAGAGTCCAACCATTGACCCAACTGTCCCAAGGCCACAGCTAAACCCTGATCCTGAGCTCCAGATCTATGCGACTTTTAAACACATCCAGGGATGGAGATTCAGCCCCCTTCCTGGGCAGCCTGTTCCAAGGCCTGGTGACCCTTTCAGAGAAGAAGTCTTTCCAAATGTCTAACTTAAACTTCTCCTGGTGCTTATTCACTTGTTCTTGCCTTTGACAGGCTGAGCTCTCGTACTGTATTACTCTGGTTTTGGAACTTTGCAAAACCCCCCCACTGTGTCACCTTCTGGATGACTTTTCCACCCTCCCCACCCCCCCAGTGATTTCCCAGACATTGAAAAGCTCAAACTTACTTGCTGCATTGTAGGTGAATGTAGAGCAGACTGGACCTGCATTGGTAGCTGGTTTCCAAGAGACTGCTGCATTGAAATTGGCTGGTGTTGCTGGAGGTTGAGATGCTGGTGCAGAGGGGGGCTGATCTGAAGAGGGGGTGGTGGGGACACAGCCATGTTTGCTATGGAAACAGTCACTGGCATTTGGTTATTGGGCTTGGGTGCTATGTTCCTGGGGATGTTGGCATGCATGGCAGTGATGTGAGGATTCATTCCTGGTTGTTGGTGGTAGTGGGAGCTGAGGTACAGTGCAGAGTGAGCCTGGGCAGGCCCATGGAACACTGGCTTTGAATTCATCATCTGAGGTTGTGGGGAGGGTTTAACATCAACAGGTTCACTGTAGCTCTGTTAAAAAAACACAACAGACATTCACTGAATCCACAGAATTGTTTAGGTTGGAAAGAGTCTCAAAGATCATCTAGCTCCAAACTCTCTACTAGGGGTAGGGACATATCTCACTAGACCATTTTGGTAAAACCCCGTCCAACCTGGCCTTGAACACTTCCAGGGAGGGATACAATACTTGGATGCTACAAAATGCTACTGTTGTGCTTCCTGAGAGCTGTTTAAGAGTCACACCATGAGAAAACACATTTGGACCATCACGATGTCCTTGAACTGGAGTTTGGTTATTACACTGGAAAAACAATCAGTTCCTTTTACCCTACATTTTTCATCATTGTAAAAAATAGGTTAGCTTCTCTTGTTTCGCAGCCCAGCCTGACGTTTTGCTTTTTCTCAGCTTGGAACTGGCATCATTGACCTAATAACCTTCAAAAGCAACGAAACCAAGCCTGTCACAATTATTTGTAAAAGCAGTCACTTCTATTGTCCTCAAGTTTGATGCTTTGATTGGAAAGTGATTCAGGAGGGTGTGTTCCAGCAAAAGTCTAGTGATCTCTGTCACATCTCATTTATCTCTCTGCAAACTAGGAATAAGAATTGCAGTGTCCTTTACCACACACGTTGACTGCTGATAGTGCTTTATCAGTCAGACAGCATGATGAAGAAAATCACAGAATCACAGAACAGTAGGGGTTGGAAAGGATCTCTGAAGATCATCTAGTCCAACCCCTACCTCGGGTAAATGCCATCCCCAGTTGTTCTGCTGCATTAAATAAATATGCTGGTTGCAGTGCCAATGCCTTTCTTTTGAAGTATCCTGTGCTCTGATGCTGCCCATGCCTGTATCACACACACTGCACGAACCATGCCTTCAGAAAGGCCTGAATCATTTCACTCTTAGGAAAACTTCCTTTGATAATCTGGTTCATAAAGTTCTGAAAAGTCTGTTTAAAACAGATGTCTGTATAAATATTAGACTGCACCAGATGTGGCAGGTCGTGAATGTCTGCAGAGAAGGAGACTCCACAACCCCCCTGGGCAGCCTGTTTCAATGCTCCGTTACCCTCACTATGAAGAAGTTGCTTCTGATATTTATAGGGAACCTCCTCTATTCCACCTGGCACCCATTGCCCCTTGTCCTGTCACTACATGAACTTGAG
>VZRI01006302.1:124194-182526 GCA_013397515.1 Upupa epops
CCTGTCCAGGTCTCGCTGAATGGCAGCACAGTCTGCTGGGGTGTCGGTGACACCACCCAGCTTTGTGTCATCAGCAAACTTGCTGACAGTGCACCTTGATCCCTCATCCAAGTCATTAATGAATATAGATTGAAGAGGACTGGTCCCAGCAAGAACAGTAGTAAGAAAGCCCTCCCATTAATGAACGTCAATTTAACTAATTGTTCTGATATTTATAACTCGTTACATTTGATTTGTAGTTTTTATTTGCTGATTTAAACTCTAGTTCTTTCCCAAATCCTTATTTTTTTACACTTTCTGGTTGCTAATTCTTTGTGCTGAAGTAAATGATGAAAAAAAGATTTAAGAATTAACTCCTGTGAACTTAGAGGTGGGAGTCAGTTAAGTCACACTGGACTGTCAGCAGAGAGTGAAACTTACTGGAAAAAATGGCAGCAATGTCCCTGTGGATAAAGAAGTCACTTTGTCAAAACAAGGGCTGAAGGATGCTTATATGCCCTTATGCTGTGACCTCCATGTCATGTTTGCTTCGTTTACAAGTCAGAGTAAGTCTCATGTTACTCTCGGCACTCTAGGGTCAGCGCAGTTTATTTGTATTCCCTCTGAAGGATGAACCATCGCCAGCCAAGCTGAGGCTGGCTGTACTGAAGTGTCTTCGTTTTACGCGATGACAAAGAAGAGAAAAAGACATGAATTCTCCCCTAGGTGTAGCTGCATTCCGTTGGCAATGTGATACCCTCTCCCCCCCCCTTTACTTTCACCACCGAGCTAAAGATGACTAAATAAATATGATCAAGTGAACAGAAATGTCTGGCTCCATGGATCTACCTGGCTCTGCTTGCATGTGGGTGACACCTCTGCAATATTTATGATTGTTTGCAGGACTCAGGTCCAGGACATAAAACCTCACAGACAGGAATCCTGAAAGTAGATGTAAAACCTACCAGTTTTTTACTATTATTTTTAGAACATTCAACTAGTGTTCACAACAACAGGAGAATATTCCCCCCCCCCTCACCCCAGCTGTATTTTAGGACACTTACATCAGTGGGGGAGCACAGACTGGCAGGTTTGCTGAAAGTTCAGGGATTCTGAAGAAGGTTTGCATGGTCAGGATCCTACCCTTGTGTGTTCCAGGCCCTTCACATGTAACAGGATGTGTAAGCTCTTCAGTTTCACACCAAGAATTTTGCTGTTACTTAGGGTAGTCTAAATCATACAGGATCTGAAGCCAAATTGTCCAATATCAGGGCAAGCCACGACAATATTAGCGGTTACTGGGAGTTACGGTGAGTGAACCCATGAAATTCTCTTCGCTGGCATACTGCACTTTCAGATTCTAATAAGGTTGAGTCACAAGCACAGTCCTTTCGAAGTCCTGCTGAAGCCAAGTGGTATGTCTAATATTTTGGTTTGGTTACCATAGAAGCAAAGAATCATCAAATGGTTTAGGTTGGAAGGGACCTTGGGGATCATCTGTGTCACTTTACCAACACATCCCAAGAGGTATATATGATGCACAGGTCCCACTGACACCTCAGGCACAATTAGTGCTTTAACAGATCTGAATGATCTTTGCACAGTCTTAGACAAGGACTTTTACTCTGGGTATAACTAGGAGTGAAATAGAAGGGATCTGATCAGCCAGTGTGGGCTTCAAACACACAGTTGTGTTCCCTTACTCAGCAGGATGGAATTCAGACAATTTTCTCTTGTCTTATCCAAGAAGAACAGCACAAAAATAATGTTTACAAACCCCTCTTCTTGTTAATGAATCTGTCCCAAGCCAACATGGACAATTTCCACCTCTGATTTTTGGTATGAAGTTATAAGACACAAATCTGGACACACAGATCACCAAACATTGAAGCTTTGGATCAGCTAAAGACAACAAAGTCTTCTACCAGACATGCAGTGAGAAGATGCTGTCTGACTGCTCTCCGAAGTCAGCCGGTGCAGACCCACCGCTAGAGGGTGACAGAATATTATGTTTAGTTTCTGGTAGCAGTGACGGTGTGCTCATCCAGCAACCAAGACACACTGGGACCACAGACTAGCTTCTCTTGACAGCCCTTTATTCTCTTTGAGTGGCTTCTACTTGTTCTGGAGTTGGGCATCAAATTCTTACTCTAAATCTTTCAAGTTCTTCATGGGCTACGAGTAAAGTTTCTTATGGATCTGGCTCTCCATGCAACATCATTATCTAACACTGTCGCCTGAAATTCAAAATCAGGAGGCGAAGACAAGTTTGGTAAGCCAAGGCAATGGAAAGCTGTGGAAACAGTATGACTGCCCGTTCAGCACAACACTAAACCACCTTTCTGTCTTACTCATAAGTGCTTTTGCTGAAACACAAAGAATGAAGAACACTTTAAAATCCCAACAGAAAGAGAAAGTGGAAGAGAAACAGGGAAAGAAAAGGGACAAACACTACTGTAACTATGCTGATAATGAATAAAGTATTATTACTTAAAAGTACCAGTGGACGACTCCTAGCTCACAAAATTATTCTGCTTGCATCACACTGTCAAGGAAATGTGTGATGATACAGGTGACTGACGTTTTTTAGAGCAAGTGTTAAGAATTTATCAGTTTTCACAAAGTCTGGGAAGTGCCGAATCAAGTACATGTCCCCCCCTGCCAAGTTTCCACCAAATTCCTGCCTTTCCTTCCAATTCTACAGCAAAACAAACTTTCCCATCCATCTTCTTCTCCCCTGTACTATGAGCTGTAGGGGAATTTGGATCAGAGTCCAGCACTATTGGGCCATTATTTGTTAGAAACGTTGTCAGCAAGCAATATTTATATATATCTATACACACACCAGGATATGAGTATCTTCAACTGACACGCTGCGTGCATGCTTTATGTTCAGTATTCTCATCTACTACAGCAAATCACACCACCATAAATGGGAACTGAATGAATACTTTTGCAATAATTTCATTCTGGCAAGCATTGTTCAACCAATATTGCTGTTTGCAATATAAACCCAAAAACTCACTGTTGTCTCAAAGAAAGAGCAGTTGTTCTACTCACAGAGAAAAACGGTTTGGTTTTCTTTTTCCTTATTCTATCGATACAAAAAATTAGTTAACGATCAAAGCCTTTTAGCTAGAGCAATACAATTGCAGTCACTTACAGATCAGATGTTATCAGAATACTTCTTCATTAACATCAGCAATTAAGCTATTCGCTATAACACCGCATTCAGCAAATGCAGCCAGAACATTTAGCAAATGTTCTTGGTACAACTAGATGCCCTTGTGCTCTCTAAATCTCTGCTGGGAGACTTCCTCAAGGGCAAAGACACAAGTCTTATGGCCAATATGGCCAGTACAAACTTTCTATCAATATAAACAGCTTTACTTTTGGATAAACACAACCGATTCCAACCTCAAAAGATTTTACACAGCCAAAATAATGTAAAACAGTTTTATTTTAAATGAGAAACAGGTGCTTCTCCCTAAATGAGAAACAGAGGTTTGGCATCCTCTCTACACAGACAAGGAACACACATTACGCGAGTATTTAAAAGCTAAGAGGAGAGTTTGACTCCATCCAGGTTTTAGTTTAACATGTGTCAGAAATCTGTGTAGTTACCACGCTGCCCCTCTCCATCGCTGTGACAAGTGCGCATCTAGCAACTGATGCCCATCCTTGAGCCACACCAAGCAATTCAACAATGTTTGGGCTCTGACTGGATTGGAGGTTACATTCAGGCAACAGCTGGTACCAGGAAGGTCCAGGCTGTGATCAATCCTAGTCAGGTCTGACTCAGCTCTAAATCAGTTCTCTGCACTACTGTGACATTAAAGAGGGAGGCAGAAAAAACTGGCTGAATATTTATGCAGCTCCTACAAAGCTTACCTAAGCTTAAGTTTGCATCTGCTGTCTTTGCTGTCTCTTCGGTGGAAGGAACATCTTGAATTGTTTATCCCTTCTCTCAGCTTTTCCATGTTCACATAATCCTGCCTGGTTTTAACGATTTTGACATTGTAGGTCATTTCCAACCCCAAGCCCATTCTTGAGAAGAATCCCTTCTTCCAGCTTACACGGGCTCAGCCACTTTTCTAGTACCCCTGTGTTTATGAGAGAATGACTTCTCTCTGGCAGTCTTCTCTTTCCTGCTTAGCTCTTTGACTTCTTGGGAGATTCCTTTGATTTAACCCTATCCACTCCAGCACAGAACTGATACGCTTGGTTGCAGCACAGCTGCCTTCCTACCTCAGTCACTAGAGGCTCTTAGCAAACGATGTCCCGCATTTTGTTAATTCCAGTCACCTACTGCAGTAACAACATCTGTGACTCCAGAGAGTTCAGAAAGCTTTCTGATACATTCTTGATGTTTCAGAACAAAGGAGTAAGCCACGGGTTGTCATCTCTAATTAGCCAAGGTGGCTCAGAAGAACATCTTCAAATCTAAATATACATTTTGTCATCACCCACAGGGGATTGTCATGGATCCGTTCAGGGTATGTAAGCAAAAATGGATGTTTTATGAATGTAACGTGGGTACGTGTGATAAAGGATATGCAACTCTAATTTGATACAAGTGTTTTAATTCCCCAAATGGAAGCACTAGGCTAATAGTTTTATTAACTCACTTCAAAACCAAGCACATTCCCACTCCAAATCAAACTCTGTCTTCTCTCAAGCACAAGACAGTTCTGCCATTTTTGGCAGATATGTGAGAGCAGCTCTCGGTTTTTGCACTGCTGAATGTAAAGCTTCACATGATTTAGCCCCAAATAGAATTCACGGCATTAACTTAAATATAGTTTGCTCTACATTTTCAGCTGCAGTAGATAGCTGCTTTCCTTGCCAGGCAAGAAGATGGTTGAAATTGTATTATTATGAGGTTAGACTATTGTTTGACAAATATATGCACTCACTTACCAGATTCTCTGATACATCACATACTTAATCACACTTTTATTTTTTAATGACTCCTTAGAAATTACTAAATATTTCATAATGACTCCAGGAAGAACCAAAGACTGAGGTATCACGGAAGCTGTAAAAGCCTTACATTACAGTTCTTCCAGTTAGGGATTCTAATGCTTGATGGAAATAAGTAAAAGCTACATGTCCACGTCATCATTCTAGAGGGTTTCTTTATACTGTTCTAAGGGAAATATTGCCAAATGCCTTGTAGCACTTCAATAGCTGCAAAAAAATACAATAACAAACTTCATGCATCAAACATAACCGTATTTTTTATTTATTCTTTCTCTGGTGCTTTCACTGAGAACAGCTTAAAAGTGAAACTCCAAAAAAACATCTGCATGGACTGGGGCTAGATGTAATACAGGAATCTGTTGTCTCAAAAAGCAGAGACCAGGTGCCTTTCTGCCAGCAGCAGAAGGGATGCTGCTGTTCTCCTTGGATGCAACAGCCAAGTGATTAAAGTGTTGACCAGGAGACAAGACAGTTCAGTCATCTCCTCTGTCAAGAGATATTCAGAATTCAGTCTTAGACAGAATGTCCTAAAAGAATTTTATTTCCAAAGGAACCATCCCAAACCCTAGCAGCTGCTTATTTCAGGGAGGCATGAGCCAGGACATGGTGATCTCCTACATCTGTGATTCTACAATCTGAAGCTTGGCCACAGTGCAGAAAAGACTTTGGGATTCACTGCGCTACAGAAAACAAACCATGGAGGAGCACACCTGCACTACCAAGTTTATTGGCTTTTGGGGTTTTGGTACCTTTTTTTTAACGTAGTCCCCATTTTTCCTTTTTACAAGTAGCTCCAACGATTTCTTGTTCTTTCAGTGCAATCTTAAGAGACTCAGATTCCTTAGGCTGTTCAATTGTATTAGAACACAGGCTGTGTAACAGACATTTTGGCTGCCTGGGAACTCTGGGTACAAATTGCAGTGCTAATGGCACGGAGGCAATACCAGTCTTACTAGCTATGACCTTTAGTTTGGGATTTTTTTATGAAGCCAGGACAGTTACATCTGCCATATACTCCAAGAAGCAATTTTACGTGTCCAGAGGATTTGCGCTGTTCACAAACTGAAAAATGCCCAGCACATTTGCCGCAATGTCAAGTGAGGACAAAGCTTTGACTTAGACACCACATCAGAGTTTTGCAATATGCCTAAGCATCTTGAATCGGAATAATATCCTCCTTGCTGAGAGCTTTAGCTTCAGCCATAGCTGCCTGAGTATGTCTGCATGAAACTTGAAGTTATGTCACTACACAGAGAGAATTACAGATTCATTCAGCCAGAGAGAACAAAACAGGAAAGAGGAATCTGCTTTGAACTACTCAAAGAGTTAAATTCATACTGCTATAGTTAACATTCATTTATGTATCACTTCTGTGCACCTATATATTATGTATGTGAAATACTTAATATTCATATACGGACATAAATATATAGAGAGACACATATATAATATATGAATGCATTTAACATTGATCACATGGATCTGTATTAAACATATATATTTGAAAGATGCAGCAAAAACTCTTAATGTCAGCCAGAAAATAAAAAAAGGCTGGTTAAGCGAGAAAAAGTGCTTGTTTTATGAAAAAGTAAAATTGCAACTCGCAGCATTTTATGTAATGCTGTACAAATTACCAGATACCAGAGGCTGCATTTCTGGACCGGAATAGTGCTAGAAGTTGCAACTAAGGGCAAATATAAGGACACTTGTTTACAATGCGAAGGCTTAGTCAGTACTATAAGCAATATGGCAAGCTGCAGAGCAGAAGATATGGTGCTTTGTAATGTGATTTTTACTTTACATATTAATTCCCCCACACGGGAACGAACTCGATAATAGCTCTATTAATTTCAATCATTCTAAAAAAAGGAGACTATACAAGAAATAATAGGTAGCCCAATTTCGTCGCTGACATTTCCAGTCTTTTCGGTTATGATTTTGTCAAACGACACAATCTGGGATTGTGTTTGCGTGCGTGTGTGACAATCTCCAACCAGAACTGTTCAGCTTTGTCAAGAATGCACCATGAGAAAAGCACTGTATGTCTCCCAAAAAACTTGGATGCCCTTCCTTAAGTTACAATGGAAGAGTGACAATGACAGATTGTGTCAAAGATTAGTACTTCCCATGAAACAAAAAGAGAGGAGAGGAGAAGAGACAGCAGACGCAGAGAGAAGTTGGCAAAGAGCTGCATCTCAAACAGACAAGATGAGTGCAGTGACTTCAGATCTGATCCACTCAGGTGGAACACAGTGTCTGTTCATTCCTTTGCTTTTAAGAAAACTTGCAGAGAAATGCAGAAATAAACATACTGCAAGCAACCACCTACAAGCCCTACTACTCCCATGAGATAGGAGTATCTCCTATCATTAGGGCAGCAAGACGATGTCCTGATGTGATAACACTTCAGAGTTGCCAGGCAGCTAACCCTGAAGCCGTTGAGGCTCTGTTATGGGCACAAAAGGAGTAATATTGGTCAAAGACTCTGAAATATTAGGTTTCAGTTCAGGACACTCAGCATCACCGAGGAGCTGATTTCAGAATGACTTAACTGTGTTTGAAAATACAGACAATGCAAACTTCCTGCTCCAGAGTATTGCTAGAAATTCTTTACCCTAAAACACAGCTGGGAGGAGCAGAACAGAAAACCCTGTAAAGCAGCAAGGTAAAACAATATGCAGTAAATACACCATGGGAGCTCCCGGGGTGAAATGAGACTCATGCTGATTGCCGTATAAAGTCTAAAACATAACATGTGAGCACATCATTAATATTGTATTAAAGCATTTTTTGGCAAAGTTATGTTACTGTTGGCACGTCTTAGCTTTTGAGAATGAGCTCTTGGAATCTTAATAATCTCTGAAAGCAGCTTTCATGGATGAGAATATAACACATGGACATAAAAAACCAGATGGATTCCACACAGTCTTAATGTATTACATATATTCCTTCATGCTTACATGCTTGTCCAAAGAACTACAACTCCTTTTTTTGCCATATAAATATTTAATAATGATAATTTAAAACATACCGATATCTAATATTACATCTGGGTATTTTACATCCTCGTTCCAATATGGACTCGTCTGAGTTACGTGCCAGCAATGCTGGAATCACCGTGTGTGCTCATGAGCATAAGCAATTAGTACTCAGCTTCATTAAGTTTATATTTTGATACTTTCCACGCGTTGGATTAGAGGCAGAATTTAAGTAATTGCTTAAAAGTTAAGAAAATGCTCCAGTGCTTTTCTGACTAACAACAAATGTAAATATTTTCACAGCCAGATTCATGCACTGAACTGATCAACAATCTTTGACTTCTTTTTTTTTCTAAAAACAAACTCCAGAAAATGCCATCAGGAACTTTTTCCTCCTTCCAAAGAAATAAACCTGAAGATACATACATCTTCAATATGTGACATTTTCAAATGAAGCTAGAGAGAGTGTTATGGAAACAGTCCGTGATGTGCTGAATAATGACACCCACGTTATTTTCACAAGTGAAAAGCTGGCTTCACGCATTTCTTCCAAACCCATTGGAATGTCTTGAGCTCCTCAGACCTATCTGTTGCCAATAAGCTATTAAAACTCTGTGTGTGCGTGGTATGATGCAACGAGCCCAAGACACCAATCACAGGTGCCCCACAAACCACTTTAACTCAATGCATTTGTATTTATATAAATAAATATGCAATGTAGCTAGGGAATTAAAAAGCTCCCCCAAAATAAACAACCTAACAGCAGTATTTCAAATTTGTAAATTCACTCCAAACATCAACCAAATTCTAAGATAATGTAGAAAGAGGCATGAAAGGTCTTTGGGTGGACACAACAGAGCCAAGTGCCGGGTCCTGCATTTTGGTCACAACAGCCCCAGGCACTGCTACAGGCTGGGAGATGAGGGGCTCAAAATCAACTGATTCTAACTGGTTTGACTTTGAATTGCTCAACTGGTTTCTCACACTGCCACAGTGCAGTGATTTCACATCCTTCCGCATATTGTGAAGTTTGTCACAAATTTTAAGGAGTCTATTCCAAAATTATGGGTATTACGAATATTTCTACAAATCTATTTAGAAAATTGCTGCTAGAATGCGTCTTGGGAATAAGCTGTGTGTTTCAGTACAAGAGCATTACAGTGACCTGTGCTCTGCTCACTGGATGTAAAGTGGAAATTCACGGAGTTTTTCCTTTCTACATAGAATGGTGACTGTCTGGCATGGCACGTTTTTTATACAAAGGTCTTTTTACTAGCATCTCCTCCCTCTGTTCAACTGTTACTCCCAGCCTGAGGAAGTGCAGTCTATGACCAGAAGGGTGAGGACATCTTTTCATGGAGATTGACTGTGTTTATTGAACATTTGCACCTTAAACCCAAGTTTAAGGTAGAAACAAACAAAGCTATTTGCACTAGATACTACAGGTCTCAGCTGAAGATGGTTTGCAATATGCCACTACATATATACGTATGTGTATGTATATACGTTGTATGTTACCTTGGATACAAGGCTCGCTCTGTAGGCAGCTAACTGCTTCAGATACTCCTTCTTGGCAGCTTCAGTTTTCTTTTTGTATACCTAAAAACAAAGAGTGTCACATTGGTAAATTAATCTGCGTCTGTTTTTATACATCACCAGTATGTCTCATGCATCTTCATCAAGGCTCTCTGAGTAAACAGCCTTTCCTTTTCAAAATAATAAACATCCAATACTTTAAAGAAAATATTGTTCCAACTGTGAAACACCCTTTAACTACCCAGCAGTGCTGAAAAAACAAGGTCTCCAGTTTAATTGCTCAAAGCTAAGCATGGGGCAGACTTTCACATGGGACTGTTAGGGAGGGGGGGAGGCATGGACCTCTCCACTGGTTTCCACTTGTAAGATGAGTTAAACCCCCTAGGCAAGATGAGAATGTGCAGAAAGACATGTGAGCTAAATGAAGGAGTAGATGATGCCACCAAATAGACTGGCCATGAGGATTTCTCTCTTTCCTGGGCAAACTGTTAGGGGGCAGTCAAGGCAGCTCCATGGAACTGCTAGGGATAATAAATGTTAGTCATTATTCCAGTCTTGATCCTATATTGGTCTAATTAACTTCTGAGGAGCACAGATCTATTTCTGTACATTTCTCTCAACTTGCTGAATTATTTTAAACGTGGCATGTGCACAATCTCCCAACAGAGTGAAGAGCTTGGAGAATCACTTCAACGTTGCCCAGATTTCAAGATGAAAGATTATCTGCAAGGTCAGGCAGGACCTCATAGCATTACAGTAACATGATGTTAGAAAAGCATACAGTGGTATTTAGGGTTGAATGTTCTCAGGAGGAGAACTGGTTTCTGACCCACGGGACTTGGCTAACGCTGCCAGGGCAGTGTCAGAATTGGGCACAAATCAGATTTTCTCTGGAAAACATTATCACAAGTTTCTCTCTACTTCGTGGGGTGTTTTTGGTTTTGGTTTTTTTAAAAGGGAAAGATTTAGGCTTTGTGGAAGCATAAAGTAAGAGAGACAAAAAGGGGGAAGAAATTAACTTTGTAAATGCAGTGTATTTCACAATTTTTAAGTCACGTGCCAGAGATTAATTAATTAATGGGTTGACAGACATTTGGGATTCAAAATATTACACAAAATGGAGCTGCAGCTTTGAGACTCTGCTGGCCACTTCTCTAGCTAAGTGCACAACCTGAGCACCTGGAAAGGCTTCATAGAGTGAAGACCCCCCACACTTCCTAGTTAACTGGGCTATTGATTCAGAGGGAGAAGACGGGGAAAACTATGACAATTCTGGAGTTATCCTGAATTCCACAGCTGGAACACACGTGAGCACATCTCTCCAGAAAGATCAACTTTAAAGTCCTGTAATGGAGAGCATTTGGCAGCACAGAGCACACACACAGAGAACAATACACTTGTAGACAAGAGATTCGTGGTGTCAGGCTGGAAGGACCCAGAACATCATTCTTATAAAGAACGTGCTCATGAAACATTGTGTGTTTCACTGCTGCTCTGCTTTCAGAGACAGAACAAACCTCAGCCACGGACTGACAAAATTCTGAGGCTGCCTAAAAGGATTAAAGATTTTGCTTCCCAGGGAAGCAAAAGATCATAATGGAAGCAGAGAAATCTTAGGTTTCTAAAATAGTAAATATAAAGACGGAGAGGGAAAAAGATTAGTTTTAGCTGTGCAACTGTATCTGTGCAGCCTTGTAATTTCTCCAGATTAAGATAAATGTATAGCGCTGGCTGATCTCCTACTGCTTTGCCAAGAAAACATAGAAGTGGTAGTGATTTGCTTTTTAAGTTGTAATCGCTTGTGATTATTAGGGAAATGCACTGTTTGTTTTGAAAATGGATAAAAAAATTAGTCAACAATCTGTTCCTAACTGCTGAAATGAATTCAGTTTGACCTACAGAGCAAAGACTAAGTTATATTGCTTTGGATGTTGCAATGCCTCTGCTTCATTCTGATGGTCAGCTTAAATAACAGAGACAAACAAAGAATTTTATAGAGAATAATGATCTTCAAAAGATCATGTATCTACTGCTTCTGTGTTGGGTTATACTTTGTGTTACACATGCACACTCCTGCTGTGTTCTTATAGTCATGGCACACTGAAAGAGTCCTCCAGCACCTGACTTTTCCCTCAGAAAGTCATATTGCACAAGGTTAACTCAATTCTGTAGGAGCTAATAGCAGTTCTATAAATCTCCATCTGAACATTGCTGCTTCACAAGAATGTCATCCTACAGCTGTTATTTAATTATCTCCTACGTATACATCTGCCATCTTCAGTGTACACAGCGTCCTGGCCTCTATTCTTGGGTCTTTGGTGAGTGTCTTGAACACTGTGTTTTCCATGGTAACATAAACATCAGCCATGAAGGTCATTATTATTAAGAAGTCCTTAGTGAGTGATTAAAGGTTCTTGACGACCCAGACTGCTTTGGTGTTTGGCATTGGCCAGAACGAAACCTGCAGGCTCCTTGTCTGAAGGGTGGTCAGTTCTCCCTGCTTCACCCTTGTAAGGGCACTGGCATGTTCTCTGAGGACATCAGCTTGAACTCTCACTGTCCATTTGCTTCTGTTCTTTTGAAAATGCCCACTGGTTAGGTCAGCATACAAGTGTTGGTGATGGACATGGACTGGATGACATTCAGAAGTCCTTTTCAACCCCTACCTTTCTGTGATAGTGATAATCCTAGTATTGGCAATGCTGAGTGATCCTGACTTACAATTTTCATGAGTGAAGAAAGGTTTGCCTATGAGTATTTTTTGTCTGAAAGCAAAAGAATGCAGTCCTGGCAGTGGGTGCCAGTTCATAGAATCATACAATGTTAGGGATCACAAGGGACCTCTAGAGATCATCTAGTCCAACCCCCCCGCCAAACAGGATCACAAAGGGCAGCCTCCAGGCGGGTTTAGAAAGTCTCCAGAGCAGGAGACTTCACAACCTCTGTGGGCAGCCTGTTCAGCCTGTTCCAGTGCTCTGTCACCCTCACAGGAGAGAAATTTCTCCTAAGCTTGAGGTGGAATTTCTTCACAATTCTCTGACTGTGCTGGACTGGACTGGCCCTGGGTGTTTATGAAGGCAGGTTAAGTGGGCAACATCCTGAGCAGTTCACAGACTCACAGACTGTTTGGGGTTCGAGGGGATTTCTGAAAATCATCTAGTTCAACCCCCCTGCTAGAACTGGATTTGTAGCAGCACCTCAGACAGGCAGGAGCAAGTCAGCTGCCCCTCCCAACGTCTGTAAGTTGTTTTTTGTGGGGAGTGGGCTGTGAAAAATTTTAGTCCTCAGGCTTGAATAGTTTTGCATTGTCATACATATAACCAAGTTGCATCCTCTGGGGAGGAAAAAGGCCCATGCAGTTGTTTGACTCACTCTAGGAAATGGCTGAAGCTTTTTGGAGCCTGGTGTTTAAGACGGTGCCAAACTCTGAAACACATGATTTCCAATAATATGAGGTGGGCTGTAACAAGAAGCAGGCTTCTGTTCCATTGCTTATCTACACTGTATAGCGGTAATAACTTCATTTCTACCAACTCAGAAAGCTCTTATAAGGTCACTTCCCCTCCTCCATCAAGCAAGCAACAATTACTAAGTAAGTAACTTGACAGGAGCACATACTTAACGGAATTAACTAATTTCTAGCTTGCTTTAATTCAATTAACATGATAATTGATTGTCAACTGTCATTCAGGCAGGAAAAGCCCATTCTGATTCAGCAGCAGATTTGTTTCTTTACACAGGATTCTCTTTTCTATACTGTCCCAGTTGTGGAAATGGAATGTTGCCAAAACCCCCATCATTTCTATACATGCAGGGCGGGTCAGCTTAATTCATTCTTATTGTCTTCAGCTTGTTGCAGACCAAAACAAAGATTACATTCATTTGTCCACAAATGGAAGCTGCTGGCATTATTTTACTAGCACGCCTCACAGATGCAAATTTCCAAGTATAATGCACAGGTTCTTAGTTGACTATTTAATTACATCTCCAAAGTGCTCCCAGTAAGGCAGCTTCCAGTAAGTTTATACTATTTAGCAAACCATTCAGCAGTATAGATGAAAATACTTGCCAAACAAATGNATAAAGTATAAATAAGTATATTTAAGGATTAAGATAGGATTTTAAAAAAAAATGTGTAGATGTGGTGCTTGGGGATATGGTTTACTGGGCATGGTGGTGTTGGTTGAGAGTTGGACTTCATCATCTTAGAGGTCTTTTTCAATCTTAATGATTCTATGCATTAGGCCACTGTGGAAAACCAATGCTTTGGGCTCCCACAGGGTTGATGCAGCAGCCTGGCACCACTCTCCAAGCCATGGAAATGGCACCTTTTAGCTGGATTGATCATACTTTTTGGCTCCTAGTGCTGTAGCAGCCTGCATCAAGGGCTGAACTCTTTATTAAGATAGTGATAAATGTCCTTAAACCAATTGCTACAAAGCTTACTCTAATGATAGAGGCTGTGGGTTAATAAGGTTGCCCACAAGCACTCACAAGTAGATTTACCAAATTAAAGCCCCACTAGAATACCTGCACTTCTGTTCTATGATGCCAACTTCTGTTTGTGTTTTGCTTTATATATTTTAACTGCTGCTTGATTCTTGACTTTCTGGATCATAAGTTCCTTGAGGCAGGTTTTGTGTCTCCTGTGCTCTTCTACACGTTGGGTAATATGAAACTGGTCACTGACGTATATAAAAAACCTGCATGTGAATATACCTATAATGCCTTGAGCTGCAGTTTTGTTCTGCTTGGTCATCCTTTCCTAATGAACTTCTGAATTTGCTTCTGAAGGATTATTACCACAGAATCATGGAATCTCTCGGGTTGGAAAAGATCTTCAAGACCATCAAGTTCATCTGTTAAACTAGCCCTGCCACGTCACTTCAACCTGCCCCTCAGCACCACATGTCCCTTCCCTTCAGGAATGGGAACCCCACCACTGCCACTGACTGACAATCCTTTTGGGGATTCCTCATATCAGCCTAAACCTTCCATGGTGCATCTTAAGCCAATTCCTTTTCATCTTCTTGCTCATTACTGGGGAGAACAGACTGACCCCCCCACCCCTCACCTCACTACAACTGCCTTTCCCAACACATCACAACACACTACACAACAGGTTTCCTGCTCTGCATCATACGGCTTGAATCCATGTTCCCTTAGGGGAACAAATCTCTTTTCCCCTCAGTAACCGTCACAAGAGCCAAATCTTGCACTCAGATATTCTGAAAACTCCTCAGTTTTGAATATCTGGTGGTAATGGAAGAAGGCACCACTGACTATAACCCCTGTTGATATCAGAGGTCTGGAAAGAGTGAGTTAAACTAAGAGACTTCAGGAATGTGTGTGTCTCCTGATAGTCTGGAAAAGTTCTCTGTCTCTTAGCTGAGAAAGCACGTTACAAAGAACTGTGCTCCTTCCCTGGCTTTGCCTAAGTAGCTGGTATGAGGATGACAAAGAAGGGGAAGTTTTCAGTTTATCTTGTGGATGTCTCCTTAGAGCTGACACTCGCCAGCAAGTAGTATTTTTCTTTTGAAAATTATGTAAAGGGGTTGGCATTTGTTTTGATGGAAGTGTTCCATAACCCACAAAAAAATAGTATATGCCAAAAAAAAAGAAAATCAAAAAGATTCTGTCCTTTTGGTCCCCACTGTGTTATTACCCATGGGAGTGTCACTTTCACAGGCTACAGTTACAGGAATGGCATCTGATAAAATACAGTAGGCTGCAATCCAGAATTCAATTCCACATTCAGATTGGCCCTACAGACCCAGCTCACTGAGAATACATGTATTTTTTTTCCAAGTGGGAGGCATATCTCTCATTTTAATCTTCTGATTTTGCAGCAAAGGCACCTAGAGCTGCACACACTCCCCTAAAATATGGAGAGAGATATTCCCACAGCAGTCAGGGCAAAAAAAAAATCCTCAGAATTGCTTAACAGATACTGAAATATGTTACCATTTGATTTTTAATCTAGGTACATACAGTAATGGAAAGAGGCCCAGGGCTAGCTCTGTGGCTCAGCAGTCCCCTTGGCTGAAAAGACACTGATGACATATTACAGGCTCAGGGGAAAGAACATCATCTTTATGGCAAAAAAGATCATGGGCCAAATTCAGCTCTAGCACAAACAGTGAGACTTGATGGGACTTAACTGGAAATCGCAGCCATTTGAGCCAGTCCTAAATGTGACCTCACAGGTGAATATCTGCTATTATTTTTTTAAAGAAAAAATTGTTAGCCCTGGATGAAGAGTAACAACCCAATCCAAACTGAATTTTATATGCAAATAATTTAAAGACCGGTTTCTAGTAACCTGGAATATACAGATAAAAGGTGGAGAAAGGAGGATGAGTGGAAAATTAAGGCTATTCCTTACAGAATCATGGAATGGTTTAGGTTGGAAAAGACCGATAGGATCATCAAATCCAAACCATTAACACAACTATACCAAGCCCACTGCTAAACCATGTCTTCAAAGAAAAGGATACGATTTACATGTCCTTTTGTTACAAAAAGTCCTCACATAGTGTCTGTGAACAGTAACAAGCAATGCGTACGTACATCACATGTCCTCTCCACAGATCCCCACACTTCATTTTTGTCTCTTCTTATTCATTACTCCTTCACCATAATTACACCTATTCTCTCAACTATGATTCTGTAACTGGGGGTTATCAAACCTATTTTCTTTCATTGTAATTATGTGTGTACCCTAAATGCCCTTAAAACTAGAAAGGGTAATAATAAAGCATTTGTTTAATCATCTTCATTATCCAGGATTTCACTGGCTATTACTTGCAGTTCAGAGTTCTTTCGGCCCAGGACCTTCCAAGGGCAAAAAGCATCAGTTACAGTGATCATTCAGAACTCAGTGGCCACGTTGGTATTGATCTGGGAGCTGTGTCTGTTGCATGTAGCAAACACATCATAGAAATTCAGACTAGGCAGGGAGGACATTAATGCTCCACTAAGGCTGCACAAGACCAAGCTGCTAGGTAGGCTGGGCAGGAGGCCGGAAGACCTTAGCGTGCACTACCCTAACACAGAGGATGCCCCAGCTCCTACGCTGACAGATACCGATGTTACTATTTTATGCCATTTTTGGCCCATTTGTATTCCAGAGTCACAGAACCTCTTTGGTTGGAAAAGTCGTTCAAGATCGAGCCCAACCTTTAACCCAGCACTGCCAGGTCACCACTAAACCATGTCCCTAAGCACCAGCTCCACATGTTATTCAAATCCCTCCAGGAATGGTGATTCCACCACTGCCCTGAGTAGCCTGTTCCAATGTGAAATGACATTTTTTGGCGAAGAAATTCTTCCCAACATCCAATCTAAACCTCCCCTGGTGCAATCTGCAGTCATTTAAGCCCAGCTGCTCACAGAGAAAGGGAGAAGGACCAGACAGCCGCATGAGGATTGTTTTTTTTGAACCCTGAAAGCACTCGCCTAGAGCTGCAAAAGGTGGAGATGCAATTTCAATACATTCTGCAGAGCTCCCCGAAAGGTACAACACTCACAAAGGTTCCTTTGCCAGTGCAGGTAGCTGGGAAGTGAGGTGTAACACTGCTCTCTGTTTATTCCTGAATCCATTCTGCTTTCAATTCGCTTTGGCAGTGTGCACACACAGATGTGTCTTTGCTTCCTATTCTCATTTACAAAAATAAAACAAAGCTAAATTTAAACCTTGTGTGGTTGTTTATCTACTAAGCTGAAGGGACATTCTCATCCTCTTACAAGCATGTTGAAGTTAGTCCTTGGAAATTGCTTCATAAGAGCATAGATAATAATTAAACCCCCATCTTTTTAAAGGGTGAGAAAGAGGTAGATAAACATCTGTGTGAACATCTGAACATATACATGGGTGAACAAACTACATTTATGGCTTCAAAAAGCTACTGGCTACCTTATGCTGGTGGTCTGCTTATCCTCTGCAGCTATTTCAGCAGTCATACTGCAGTCCCCTGAACTACCTGGTGTCTAGACTTGAGGCTCCCTGGACGCATGGCCATGCAATGGGAATGTGATGTTTTTTCTACCCGTAGGATGAATGTAATTGTCACGGCAACCAATGGGACAGCAACACAGCATCGCATCCCAGGAAGCAGGAGGAGCTATGCTGGGTGTCCTCAGAGGTCAGGCAGAGCCAAGGCCTCTTGAAACACTGATCTTGCATCCATTTCAATCAGCTCTGTGCAACTCACATAAGGAGAGAAGCTTTGGAGACATGAGGGATTGTCCAACATAACTTCTAAACCCCATTCTGATCTACATGATTCATCCCAGCACTGTGAGACTGGCTGCAACTTCTAAAACTCCTTTGTGATCAAAAGAGAAACTTATAAACCACGCTTTATTTTTCAAGACCACATCAGTCTGGGTTATTTTTAGTGACCAAAATGGAAGCCCTATAGCACAACTGGGAACAACATCACAAATGTTAACGCTAATGCACGAGGACTTCTATTTACTTAAGTACTGGGAACGTACAACCCAGGTTCCATCAGACGCTAAAGAATAAACTGCAGATTTTATCCAGTGGGTCTTTGAGCACCAATGAGGAGTAAATGATTTGATTTTGTGAGCTCTGAGGATTTGTCAGCTGCCTCATAAGTATAATTCTGACTCTTCATTTTCCTGCTGCTTCTAATTTAGCAGGACAGGCTCATAATTGAAGCAAATTAACTATTTACACTTGCCACTTCTACCAGGGGAAGAGGACACATCAGCAGGAAAGAATGAGTAGGAAATTAAATTCTTCCCACTTGTGTCAGATCTGCCCTTATATAAACACATTAACAGTAATTTCATGAGGCGTCAAACATAGGAATAAATACAGAGGGATAAAATAATGAGGTGTTGCTATTGAGATGAACTGTTGTAGCTAATATTACTGTGTATGAATTATGCAGTCTGAAAGAAAGCATATGTTACAGCACTCCAACAGTTGGTTTGCCAGCTTCTTCTAAGCGTTAACTTTTGGGCGAATCCACCCTTCTTCCGCTACAAGACCAGTATAACACTTCAGTAAACACACACACGCACGTACATCCACACACAAGGCTCTTCATAGGAGGCCAAACTCATTCCCTACTAGAATTCCAGTTAAGTTGCTGATGTTGCACCAGAGATTAATTTTGTTGCCTGTCGAATAGGCATTCAATTCAATTTTTAGAAGAATAGCACATTTATTAAGGGCTTTGGCTGAAGTTTTAAGGTTGCACTAAGGTAAACAAGAACATTTTGTTTGTAATTTGCCACATCTAGTGCAGCTTTACTAGGCTTCCGATTAGAAAATTAAGACTCATTTAGTACACACACATCTGGTACTGGTTCAAAACTATTTCCTTTTTCATCTATGGATCAAAAATGACTTAAGTAGCCTTTTCACCCAGCTTGAACCAGTGTTCCATCTGATAGCAGGAAGACTTGACCATTCAACGTGCTCAACAATCTCGCCCAAGGGCTGATTTTTGCCCCTTTCCAGTCAAAGTGTGTGCAAAGGTGCGCAGAAATAAGGTGTAAAAATGAGATGTTCAGTGTAGCACTTACTCAGGAAAAAAATAGTATGATCGATAGAGAAGAACAAGAAGAGCCACTGAAAACATCCCTTAGCTATGGCTACAGCACCGAGGAGAACACAGCTCAATATACCACTGCTACAGCTGCTTTCCATCCACAGGTTTACTCACTGAACACAGCATCAGTGACAGATGAAGCAAATGACCAGTCCCTGCTCCAGATCACATGCAATCATTCTACCCAATCCAGAACTTGAGAACAAAGCAGGGCAAAGCCCTCCATGGTCACTAAGGCCCCTTTAAATTCCATACTCCTCTGTGCAAGTACAGGTTTGGACACACATGGGAGTTATTTGCAAATGGCCCTTGTACACTCAGAAATTGATGGGAATGGTTATAGCACAGGACCTCAAAATGCAACGGTAAAATGAGAGCAGAAGTGCACTGCTATCTGCTTTAATCCAATAAATTACAATAATCTCAAGGGGAGAGCATCAGAGTACGATCTATTTTAAATATAACTCCCCCCAACCCATTTCAGCAAGGCACTCGCCGTCCCCTAATTCATAGTAATGCCTCCTTTTTTAATTCAAATCCTATTTTCTCAAGCAACATTTTCGTATTTTCTTCACAGAAGAAAATGTATGGTTCTTGCAAAAAACCTTTTCAAGCTATAGCCTAACATGTCAGGTTAATCAAAATGTTGTTGCAAAGGCTCGGACATACATACACTGCCCCTAGGTTGTTGCTGTACCGAGTTTCAACATCTTCATTTTGTTCTGTGGTCAGTCTTCAGGAATAACCAGGAAAAATTCTATGCATTTCAGAAACAGCTGGCTCAGGTCGCAGGAACAAGGATTTCATTTGGGCATGAAAACATGAGGTTATTCTTCTTTCTGAATAGCTGCTGTATGCTCTACTTTCTGATTCATTTATATTTACTATTACCATAGGAGTTCCAATTCAGGAAACATCATTTGGGAACATAATTCTATTTAAATTCCAGAATAAGCATTAGCTTCCAAAAAACATAAAAGCCAGGAGCTTTATGATAATTGAATCCTTTTCAGCAAGTATAATTCATCAATAAAGTATTCCTCTAATGATGTTATTGTTTCTTTATTTAACGTATTTTGAATTTCTGAAGCTTCTTCAATGCCAAATTCCAAATGCCACATTAATCATTTGTATTTTTAGAGTCCAATTTTCCTACCAGAGATGTAGGTTTCATAACAGTTACTAATGCTCTGGATCTGAAAAATTAGGCCTTTAAAATACAGACCATCTAGTCAGTTAAGATGTCTCCTAATCATTACTTCGTACTATTAGATCCCTAATGGAATAAAGAATGAGTTAAAATTTATTTTAGAAAATAGGATTGCATTTTTTTTTAAAGGGTCTATCTTTTATTCTTTTCATACAGCGTTTGATTAGAAAGGGCTTGGGCCCGGAGTTTTAAGAACACGCTTAAGAGACGATAATGAATAGGCAAAATGAGTCAAAGAGCAACAAAGATACGCTAACCCAAACTCTTGGAATAATTTGCTTCAAAATCTAGTTGCAGCCAGTTCCTCATGGCTGTCTCATGTGGATTCTGTAACACGTCATTCTGCTGTGTTCCAACTTAAATTAAGAAAACAGAGATAAGGGAAATAAATTTTGCTCTGCTGTTCCATTGTAGGACTTACTCAATTATTGCTTTCAACCACGAATAGGAAAGCCAAGTTACAGCTGGAAACGGAGGGGTTTATGCACATTTCTTGAACAGAATTCTATGGAAAAACTTGAATTTTCTGCTGGTACTACTAATGTTACAAGCTCACAAGAAATGCACATATTATAATCTTTTCTGTTCATCTCTGTTATAGTGCCTTAGACTAGCATTCATGAAGTCAAATTTCCTGTAAGTGGAGTAAATATTACAGAAGGAAAAGCTTCCCTACTTCAACAGCCATGGATTAAGGGTCATCCTGCAACACGCTGGAGAAAACCAAACACAAGATCTGGATAAATAATTTCGCTGGGTGTCATCACCTTTCACTGTTTCCAGAAAATGCCAATCTACAATCCCACAGGCAAGCAAGATGGGTTTGAGATATGGATCTAACTACCTGGAGCACTCCGTGATTTTGAATGTCCAGACACAGGGAGTGTCTGTTCAGCGGAGTCTGTATTTTCTTCTGAGTCAAAAATAAACACCCTCTATCACTATGGTCCCAGAAAGTAAATGGTTGGCTGTACTGTTATACTGGGGAGGTCTAAAGAGGCTGTCAAATCTAGGACGTAACCTCAGCCTTTGCTGAACATATTAAAAAAGGGAGAAGACAACACCACAAACAACTCTGCTGTGTCAGTCCAAGTGAATTCTATGTACCCTGCATTGAGAAAGTTGCAATTCCTCCAGCTGAAACTTCCAAATGCTGACCTGATACAATGATGGATACTAGACAGAACAAGGGGTTTTTACATTTCAGTCTCTAAGTGCCAATCTTAATTTTGGTTATGCTGCTGTCTTTAACACGGATGTAAATATACCTACACCATCCAGTTATTGGCAAAAGAATCCTCTTTATAGTCCTCAAATAATGCTATCTGGCAAAAACCCATAACATTTTACATTGTATTTAGCCTCATTAACAATAACTTTGTAATAAAAATAAGCTCAGAGTAAACAAATGAGGAGCAGTTTTGTCCCACTATTTCCCTCTTTGTGCTCACATTGTCCCACACCCATGTCACAGAATGGTAGGGGTTGGAAGGGACCTCTGAAGATCATTTAGTCCAACTTTCAAGGTCTCCTCTGTCTGATCACTCTCTCTCTCACTCAGCATATCCTTTCCTTTCTTATTTGAGTTTCCATTTCCGGTGACAATTATTAAAAATATAACTAATACCAAAGAAAAGCAGCGGTATGTTGCTGTGAGGGGGAATGGTTTTTGCCAGCCTTTGCCACATGAATGTTAGGAGCTTCCGGAGTTGCCCAGTTTTACACAGCACCTGACTCAGAAATTTTTCTGCAAAGGTTCGGATCCAGCTCTGAGGACTCATTGCAGAACCAAGTCCTCTCCATGGAAGATGGAAGTAACTATGGCATGTGATTTCCATAGTCCAAACGTGTGCCGGAAGATATCCCAGAACACTGTTGATTTGCCAGGGTCCACTCTAGATGTTAAGACATCTCCAAATCCTTTCATGAAAGCCAGGTGGGCTGGGATAAGATGTGAGCCCAGCTCCCCTCCTGGCATTGTGGGGCAACGAAGGAACCATCTGCAACTGGGAATTCTGATATAAATCGGGACCCATTCACAGAGGTTGCTTTTGGCAGGAAATTCTTCTTATATCACATTGTCAGAGACAGGACAATGCTGTCGTAAAATCTTAGGTCAATTTTGGCATAAAACCATCCCAAAGTAAAATCCTAAAGAAACCCTCTCTTTCATAGAGAAGAGATAGTACTTTCCTCAGTCTCTTTACATCACATTCCTGAGATGACACACGGGTTTCAACCCAGCAAATAAATGAAGCTGGCTACAGTGCTTGGACAACCCTGGTAACACCTTGCCAAAAGAAAGCCTCCTAGATACAGCACTTTCATACCTGTTTTTGTTCTTCTCCTAAGCCATCCCACATGGAAGCTACAATCTTGGAGACTTCACCAAAAGTAGCATTGGGGTTTTGGCCCTTGATGGCTGCTTGAGTGTCTCGAAAGAATAATGCATAGGCAGACACAGGCTTCTGTGGCTCATTTGGGTCTTTCTTCTTCTTCTTTTTGGGAGTCTTGGGTTTCTTGCCCATATCTGAAGCAGGTCTCTTCTCTCCACCGTTGACCTGTAACAAAAAAAATCAGAGTAGTACTATTAAAAAAAGCCAATTTAATTCAGGCCATCCATCATTACATCTTCTGCAATACAGAGAGATTTTGGATTTTGCATGCAAAATGTTACTGTAGTTGCCATCTTTGCTAACCCAAATGCTGACTTAGCCACATGAGTAAAATTCCTAAGTAATGCAGATTGTCTAACTTCTTCCTTCAAAGTGCTTTATATTTTCTTCTCACATAATTGTCATAATCTCATTTATAGTTCACCTAGTAATTTTTTAACTTCTTCTAAACTTTACTGCTAGCAGCTATTACATGCATATAATGAGCAAATTCAAATGAAATTAGTTTCCTTATAGCCCGACCATCAGTCCAATCATATGAACCACCTGCAGATAGCAGCAACAGTGTCATTTCTACCTTTTCCTTATCCTCACCTTTTCCCAGATTAGCGTTCAAATCAATTTCTACTGCAACTGGTGAGACACCTTCCAGGGAATTTGAAGAGAATCTGATTATGAATAAATTGATTCAAGTGACAGAGGAGGAGAAATGTGTTCTTATCCGTGGAACTGCATTAGGAAAATGGCTGCAAATCCTTATTTTAAGAGAAAAAAACCTGAACCTGTTTCATTTTCCTATATACATCCCTGTGTTGTGTCCAACGGGGCCCAGGTGACCACAGTGAGCACCTTAGTTCACTGTGTCTTATAAAACATGGCAATGAAGGGATGACCACAATTTGAAAATGAAGTTGCTTGTTTCCTAAGCATGATGCTATAATAGATGTGTCTGTAACTGGCATGCACTCATCTGCAGCATTAGGAAGGAATGGAAAACAGAAACAGTATGCCACCCATTATGAAGTCACCCAACTTTCAAGTCACTTGCATTATTTCATTCCACAAGATACACAGTAGCACCAGCAGAATGGTAATTAAAGTGGACTCCCTAGTTAATTTGGCAATGTCAGTCTAAACACTTCAGACAGTTCTGTGAAACTCCATCAGCCACAAGGGCTGACACTAACTTGGGCTATGGTTAGAATTTTACATTTATTATTTGGTAATATTTTCTATTTGCTAACATTTAACATTTTCTGAGCATTTTTGGACCAATGAAATTGAAAGGTTGTCTTTACGTTAGGATACCACCCTACTTAATCTACCCTAGAATCACCTTAGGTGATACGCTGAATGAACTTGTGTAAGAAGTACCTTCTAGTAAGGGGTTCTGACAACAGCTCTAAAATCCTATTCTCCAACATGAATGATCCAGAGACTTCCAAACCCCACTGTTATAAACACAGTGCTCACAGGGGAAATTCTGTTTGTCTTATATGAGAATAACGAAATAAAAAGAATACCAGAATTTCAGTACTAATAACCTTGCAAATGACTGAGATGATGGTCCACCTTATGCTCCTATCAGTCTATAAGCTTCATCAGCTCCACTTCTAACCATCAAAGCAGAGACAGATGGGAAATAAAATAAAAACCATATATATTCTTCCAGGCATAGACTTGTGCCTCAAAATCCCTGGAGGTGTAGTTAGCTCATGGTAATCCACCTCCTGTCACGGCTTATTGCTTAATTATGGTGATGTATTTAACTTATTTATCACAAGAAAGCAATAATCTTTCACGTTAAAAAAGTGTACGTTAACCATGTCGTACACATAATAGATCACAAGAATACCTAGCGTAGGATTTAAAACTATCAAGTAAGGCACATCGTTGATATCTAAATGTCCCTCGAGAAGCTGTAAAATGTCTATAAGCATATTTAAAATAAACTGCAATAGTACCAAAGCCTTTAATGGAGCTAGGAGAGCTGTTTTATGCACACTATCTTGCAGTAATCGCTGTAGTTTAAAATAGATTTTAATCAAGCACCATCTGCATAATAGGCTGAACCGACAACATCAAATTCTACTTATAACTCTTATCATATAAAGTAAATATTGTAAAACGTCCACCACATAATGCAAATATGCTGCAGTTCTTTCATAATGGGCTGCTGTCAGTTAATTCTTGGTACTTGCAGTCCTCTTGCCATTTCCCTCTAAAAGACATTGTTTGGAATTCTCTCCTAAGCGACATTCAAATGAGCATGGAAGAACCCCGTTACCCATCTACGAAGAAACACATATTTGCAAACTACTAATGCTTCTAGCAGCTCACAATTATCCACGGCGATAACCGAATCCATGTTTAACAATCCAACGTATGAATTACAGCAAGAATTACATCAGTGCAATAATCTAGTGGCGAGGTGGTCGGAGTAGAGCATACGTAAGCGGCCACTTTGTTTAGGGTGTTTTTCATAGATCCTTACAACTATTTTTAAGTGTTTCCTTTTTTCTTCTCTCATCCAGAGTCCCATATTATTAGATTTAGAAAAATTAATGGGATTTAGGGCTGTATACACCACATGCAGAAACAATACACTTGTTCTGAGGCTGCATCTCATACTTGTATGAATGCAGGAGCTTTCTGACTGTCAATGCTTTCTGACACAGCATTGTCACAAGTTCCACAGCCAAGCAACCTCAGGTGTCTTGCCTTTAGAGCAATGCTGTGTAAGGCAGTGAAGACCTCAATAATGCAGCTCCCTTCTCTGTTTAAGGCATTCAAAAATGAATTTTATATATGAAAGAGCCTTTACGAGAAAAAGTATTGCCAAAAATTGTTTAGCAGCTGCTGCCACTGGTTCTGTGTATGTAGGATAAGACTTACAACAATAAGTATTTAGCACAGAATATACACGACTTTTGAACACATCCAGGGATAGCAACTTAACAACCTCCCTGGGCAGCCTGTTCCAGTCCCTGATGATCCTTTCAGCGAAGCTTTTCTTTATGTCTAACCTATATTTCTAGTCCAAATGTACATAATATACTTGTTTGTTCACACTTTCAGTCATCCTCTTCCTATAAATTCACACAAGCATGAACAGGATGCTGAAAATTCTGTATTTTTTTGTCTCTAGATAGAAACAGGCATAGTTTATAGGTATTTCTCTGCCAAATCTGCTATTAAAAGACAGTGGCTTCTCTTTAACACGTACGTCTGGGTGTACAGCTGGTGTAAAGTAAGGGAGGTCATCTGATAGTGAGGTGATTTTCCACTTTAGAATGTATTTTGTCTTCTTGATCGATGCTGGTACATATGCAAACACCTTCTCCCGGATGGTTAAGTAGTGAGAATGCCACTGTTGCTATTAATGATACAGTGAGTTCAGAGGGAGCTGCTTTTCACACAGTCCTCACAGTAGGAACATCTCCCTGACTTCCTGAAGTTGCTCAGACCTGGTGATCTCCAGCAGCTATGACATGACTACAACATGTGCTTTTCTACTAAAGAAGCAACTAATGAGCTCTGGCCCTGCTCTGTTAAGTAACATAATACCACACATCAACCTGACCGTTTACAAAAGAGAGGAAACTCCAAACTAAGCAAACTTCAAAGACAGAAATTCTTATGAGGGACAGAATGGCCACTCTATTTCCTCCTGTGCCCACCCAGTGCCTTCTGTGAGGAGGCTGCTGGAAAGCAGCTCTGAGCAAATATAATACTGTTGGGACTGGGGTGAACCATCTCCACATAAATCTGGATTGTTCTGAGTATCTGTATCCATTCATTGGCAGCTATCAGGAAGAGCAATGTGACAAAGAGACGCAGTGGAGAGGTTTAAATGATAAACTACAAAAATATACTGACTTCTTACACCGATTATTAAATTCCTCTGGTGTTTTATGGAGGGAACTACAGCAGAAGCACAGTATCTCATCAGGTGTGCCAGCCCAGTCCCACAGAGGACAGGTATGGCATAATGTTCCTTTCATCGATCTGGCAACTTAAACCCTGCTAGTTGGAGCTGAATTTATGCCATCTGTATTATTAACCCAATTTAACAGCCTTTAAAACTTTTATCAATTACAGTTTTTAAGGTAAATTACAAACTTTGTTGTACTAAATTAGATTCTGTATTGTCTATTTGCTTTTTCTCATCTTTTTCTGCTTAGACTGAGCACAAGAGAATTTTAAAGAGAGTTTTTCCAAAATCCTAGGGCTTGTAACACTATATAAACTAGCATCCACAAAGACAGGACCAAGTTTTACTGGGTCTGCTGAGCTTTACTGACAACATTAATTTTGAATGAGTACAGTCTGCCTGAAACCACACCCTTTCACTTAAGCTAGCCCTAAGTGTTGCTGTGAAAAGGCTCACGGAAAACATGGGTTAAAAACCTGAAATATTTAACAGAAAGAATATCTTAACCAAGTGGATGTTTTCTCCACTAGTGTAAAGCATCTTGCATACTCCCCCCAAGATATGTGAAAAATACTAGCAAAGCTACTGAAGCAGTGAATACATTATTCTGAAAAAGTAAAGACTGCCTGGAATGATTTTTACGTGGCTGTATTCTAAAGTATTCCTCGATAAAGGAGTGCTCATTTAAAATGTATGAATTATTCAGTAATTTTTAAAACTAAACTTTGTGAAATCAGGGGAAAGTCCTGATATAAAACTTTGGAATGGGAATTTATTCAGAATGCAGTAAAACATATGTCTCCAATTACATGATTATTTTATAGCTCGAGGCATGAAAAACAATATAATTTGAAAACAAATCAGACTTGCATTTCTTGACTGGATTATACCTTCTCAGTGACTCACAATATGTTTTCTTAACATTCCTTGCAAGTCTGCAACTTTTCCCCATAAGACATGGCCAGGGTATACCCTACGCTGCAGGAACTGCTGGTTTCTAATGACCATAAAATAGAGCTAAAGAGGTTCTCAGTATCTGTATACTCTGTTCCTGCTTTATGGGATTACTTTCTACTGAACCCCACTTTTTTTGTCTCTCATTTTTTGTGTCTGTAAAATTCTGATAATATATTTGTTTTTATTTTGTGGTGAGGTTTTTGCATGCAAAATCTGCTATATAAATGGATGCCTATTCTTTAAAGGAAGTTATTTTCTAAATGGCCTTGTCTTCTTGTCTTTGTTGACACTAAAATTAGGCTTAGCTATATCATCCTGGAGTGTCAGCACCTCCCAAAGTATAAATGCATAACGAGTCTTCAAGATTTTCAAGGTAAGGTCTGAACTCTGCAGAGAATCTTTTTGTTATAGTTACAATAATGTTCTGTTTATTCATCCTGTGACCAAGCAGCAAAGACAAGCTTATGGTACAGACTGCTCATAGTTTTTATAACAGGAACTTATCTTTAACTGGGAACAAGCATCCCTTCTATGCAAGTGAGAAAAGACAACCTTTATATAAAGATATGTATAAAGGAATGACTATCCCGTGAGCTTTTCATGTGATTCCAGATTGCTCTCATGAAAAGGAATGATGTTGTTTGCTGAAGCTGCCTGAATAATTGACTAGAAGCTATAACTTCTGTGTTCATAATTTTTCATTCACTTCAGTCAATCACCATCAACATACAAAGCATCACCTTAACAACTGTGGCCATACAATTAGTGTAGCATGTCCTAAAAGTATCCACCATTTACACAGTATCCTAGCATCTAAGCCTACCTTAGAGCTATCTTCTCCTTCATCTTCATGGACTGAACTGGATGGTGAAGGAGTTGCAGATTTGCTTCCAGGTGGAGAGGGCGAGTTGTGAGGAACACTGTTTCCACCCATATTCAAACCAAGCTGTGCACTGAGCTGGGACTGGTTTATAGTAGTCAGCTGCCCATGCTGCATCATTCCTGGCTGCCTAATATCTGCAGGTTGAACCCTTGGCCTCATGGTTGCCATCTGAGGATGGGAACTATACTGGGCTCCTTCTGCATTCCGTAAATCTTGCATCTACAAGAGGAAAAAAACTGTATTAAGCATATCACTAATACAGTGTTCTGTTCCTTTAGACCTCGGTGGGCCTGAGTTGCTACATAAGGCTTAAAAGAAATGGTAAGTACTTTAGTAAACATGTAAATATTGGAAATAAACAGAACAAGTATACAATTGACATTTGCATAACACTGACTGCTATAAACTATTCAGGCTCTAGCCTCAGCCCATGGGAATAGCAGAAAGCAGTGAAGACTTGTTTCTTTATGGGGAGAACAAAAAGGCACTGCTTTCTGTATCTGCTTGTGGGGCATTTCAGAAACGCTAACAAATGGGAACAGGTTTGCACTGTCATGTTCAGAACCAGATCAGAATATCAATACCCTCAAAATTCAAGCCAATATTCAGACCCTACTTTTCTTCTTTGTGTGTGTCAGCTGCAAATTTGAAGCTGCATTTCTTTTCCCCCCAGAATTTTGGTATCTAGCATTGGATCCAAATCTATTTTACCTGGTGCTGCTCAACTGGAATTTGCAGGATTCAGATGACTGACAGAAAGGATGCATTGATAGACTGATTAAATGATTTCTGAGTTAATTTGCTGCTAAGACATATACGAACAGAAAGCTCGATTGACAAATGTGTCCATTGTGCTATGTGGGTCACCGCTCCTTAGCATTGAGACACTATTTTTAATGCAAGACTCTGCAAGGGTAAGAATTAAAAGCACTCGAGGATGAAACTCCTTTCTCATCCAGAGGTCAAATGGAACTCACACGCGCGCACACATACGCACACACCAGCAGACCGCCTGTGACATCTTCTCTGTATGCTTATATGGAAACATGACAAATAGCAAAAAGAGTCAGGGAGAAGCTCAGACTGAAGCTAAAGGTGTTCTGTGGGTGATTTAAAAATGAGGTGTCAATCCAGACCTGAAGTGAAATGGATACAGTTGTCTCCCTGTGTGTCAGACAAACATGCTGCGTGTTATTGGGTGGGATCTGTAAGCAACTACTGTTGTGTAAGTTCCAGTAGAATAAGGACACGCGTTAATGTTTCAATACATTAACATAACCACATTTATTCTACTGACAGTATTTGTTATCCATGTCATCAAAATTGTCTAAAGATCATTCAGATTTCTATATTTTAAAAAACCTTTTTATAGCTTGTGACTTCTATAACCTGTCCCTTATACACCCACTCCTGTATATCACAGCAATCTGTAAAATACCTCTCAAGCAGAAACACACAGGAAAAGATAATCCTGTAACGTCACCTTTTCTCTTATTATTGATAGCATAAAAATTTGTCAGTTTTAGGGAGACATTTTAGAGCCTTGGGATTGATTTTTCTAAAGCTGACTGGCTGGCAGTAAATCAAACTAATAATACCATTGGTTATGGCATACTTACCCCTTCACACAGACGGGTGTTGCAGAAAAGTATCTGAAATGGCTTCTGATAACATGGCATGGCAATTACACCTGCATTTATACTGCCTTACAAATTAATAGCTTTTGGCAAAAGAAGAGAGTTATTGATACAAACATGTTTAAGTTTGCTGATTGACTGCTGAAGGAGCAGAGGAGAGGAGCAGTGCTGGAGTCAATGGAAGGCTGATATTGGAACCTCTGCAAACGTTCATATTGTTAAAGACTGATACTGACTTCCTGTTCCCTCCCCTCCTTTCCCAAACATGTTACTCTTGAAGTGTATTCTTGCCTCCTCCTCTAGGTCTTGGGCTAGGCAGCATTTGGGGAACATGGAATAGGAATATGGGCTTAGATGGAAAACCACCAGAACCCTCATGTATTTGGGACAGGGAAGCAAAACACTCCCTGAAAGACCTTCCTTTACCTCATCTGCAGCACTTGACCCTCCTCAGGAGCCTATCTCCCTGTGGGGACTGAGACCATGCTGCCCCACTTGCCTTGGGGTTTTGTAGGGCAGTACCATGTGGATCATGGCTGGTTGGAAAAGCAAGATCACATTTAACAAGAACAGGTGTCCCAATGGTTTTATGAACTCTAGAGTGGAAAAGGTAGCATCTGAAACTCCAAATAATTCCTATTTTAAATGAACTGCAAAGTGTCTACCTCTGAAAGCAGGGCAAAGGTTATAATTTTAATTACTTTTCCCCAAGTAAAATATAACACAATTGCTGTTATTCAAATGATCTCTCCTTTATTAAAAACTCTCCATATGAGCTTCAAATATTATCAGATAGATGCTGCAGAACATTTTGTGCTTCTCTGTCAACCACATATATTTTAAATAGTCTGCAAATCGCTTTTAGTTCCAGCGCTGAACATACACCCTGTTTTCAGATAACAGACACCAACTGGATGGTAGTGAATGCATCCACATACAAAATGTGTGTGTGTATATATATATATATATATATATGTATATATATATTTGCAAGAGGACCCTTCACTAGCAATATTCTGAGGACTGCAAATGAGGTGGTGCAGTAGAAAAGGATTTTTCTTTTTGCATTATTTCAGCATATCTTCTAGTTTTTGAAATAGCACTAATACCAGGCTTCCTTTCCAAAACCAGGTGTAAGCAGAACAGACAGCTAAGAAAGGTGAAAAGTTTTGACATTTCACTATGGAAAACATGTGATGAGGAGCCTCCAGATTCCCAAAGGATCAATGAATCAAGAACTGTTCTGTCTTCCCTGTTGGGCTCAAGAACAGAAACTGAGCATCCACCCAAGTAAGTCTTCGACTGCAAGTCCAAAGACAAAGTAAAAGCCAGCAATTCTGAGTTGTGCACCAATAACACGTATCAACATCAAATGAGAATTGCCTAGGCTGGAAAAGACCTTAAAGATGATGAAGTCCAACCATTAACCCAACTGTCCCAAGACCATCACTAAACCATGTCCCTAAGCTTCAGATCTCTGTGACTTTTAAACACATCCAGGGGTGGTGATTCAGCCCCCTCCCTGGGCATGTTCACTGAAGAAACAGAAGGGGAATGTCTGTCTGCAAACATGCTTCTATTGCCCTGCTCAAAGCTCCTGAGGTACTAAGATTAAAGCTAAAGTGCTTTAAACGTCAGACCGTCTTTCTCACCATCAGCTTAAAGGAAAAACAAAGCAAAGCGCACGAATACTGATATCATCAGAAACATCTTACTGCAGGACAGTGCGAGTACAGTATCCAAATCACAGAAAATAGTGCTAGAAGGGACCTCAAAAGGTTATTTAGTCCCACACTTTATCTCACAGCAGGATTAGCTCTACCTAAATCATTTCTGACAGATGTTTGTCTAACCTCTTCATAACCTCCCTAGGCAATTGTGCTTGTGCTTAACTATCCTTACAGTGGAAAGGGCTTTTTTCTGTAATGTCTCACCTAAATCGCCTTTGTTGTAATTTAAACCTACTATTTTTTCTGCTCTGCTCCCACTGGACATGAGGAATGTTTTTCTCCTTCTTTACAGAAAATGTTGTACACACTGGAAGGCTATTATGAATTCCCTTTCAGGTCTTTTTCTCTTTAGACTAAACAACTAAACTAGAAGATTGAAAGACTTTGTTCATATGCTGTGTTTTCTACAGCTCTGATCATTCTTCCCGCTGTCCTCTGGACTATGTCCAAGAACCATCAAGTTTCTTGAAATATTATGACTTGAAGACCATAAAATACAGATATACTTATCAGACACGCCTTTCAGAGAGAATCCTTCATTAAAACAATTCCCTAATTATCAGTCTGTTTGATACAAGCTGGTTAACCCATGCAAGTGAAATCGCAGGATTCTTATAACCAGTGTTATAAAGTTGGCTTTACAAAGCAACTATTTTTTTCTAAGCGGCATTAGACAGGCGGTTTCAAAAGGAATGTGCTGTTAGCAAAGTAATTTCCCTGTTATTTTTTCTTGCTTTCACTGAGAAAGGATGTAACACCTCACTGAAAAGCTGTAGAACCCAAACTGTCCCTCCCTATTTAATTTGCAATAAATGTTATCATTAAATGAGAGAAGACAGACATGTTGCCTTAATGGATTGAAGTAAATACAACAGGTGTGTGTATATCCAAGAAACACTAGGGATTATACACTGGAGGTTAAAACATAAGGTGAAATACATTGGGTTTACTCACTGAAGCAAGAGGACATACCGAACTACATACACACATCCCTGGGCAAATTCTTATCAATGCAGAGCAGGTCTTGTTTCTATTACCATCACCAGGTCTCACAAGGTGTTTTTCCTAGCTGAGAACTAGAAACTTCTCTGCTAGACATTGCAGAAGTGGTTGACAAGTCTCTTTCTTCATCGTGAGGCATCACAGACGTTCTTTGGTAGGCACTTGTATTCCCAGGACAACCTGTGCCATATCAAATCAGAATGGCTGTCTGGTCCCAAACCATGCTCCATTAAAACAGAGCACTAGCCTCAGTTGTGCCCATCTCCTGTAAAGCCAAGAGATTTATTTAATGTTTTTATTTTAGGTGTTTTAATTGTCTTCAGCCATAAGCCAATGAGCATCTGCAAGATGCCATCCAGAGACATGGACATAGTCATTACAAAGTAGAGAATCACTTGACTCTTTAAGTGATCCTTGGAGGCATTTACACAACCTGCAGACCTGATGCTCAGGGACACAGTTTAGTGGTGACCCAGCAGTGCTGAGTCAAAGGTTGGACTTGATATTAAAGGTCTCTTTCAAGCAAAAAGATCCTGTGACTCTGCGATCCTGGTGATGCTATTCAGTGAGATAACTTAAAAACTTGAGATGACCTGCACTCCAAGAGAAAACCAAAGAGTATCCCAACATTTAGAAGTCCAAATTCCAACAACAAATATCCCAGTTTCACTGATCAGAGTGGGTAAAAACAGTAAGTGCTATGTCCTATCATGAAGCTAATCAAACCCAAAGATCCACATACCACCAAATCTTTGTTCCCATTCAGTTCAAGTAGAAATCACATCTTTTTGCACACAGATGAGCACTAAAGAAAGAGCTGTGGTTGCTGTAAAATGACCATAGAGAACCATTCAAAACACATTAAAAGGAACAGCTTGAAGAACCATCTAACAGAAGAAGGGAGGTGTGTTTTCTTCATCTCGTCTTTATAATTCTCCTCTGTATCAGCTAACTGCATAATGAAAGACTGAGTTTTAGAGCAAGAGGTTGCTTGGGGAGTCTGTTAGTGTTGAAGAGCAGTGTATTTTATATACTATACCCAGGGCATTTTCAACACAAAATGAAAGGATCATTCAAAATTTCTGTTGATTAGGAAAACAGTCTTAAAATTAAATAGAAGAAACCTCACATGTAAAAAGAACCCTAAACTAAAAAAAAACCCCAACACCTTATTAAATTTACTACCCTAATCTTTTCAAAATCATTCCATTAAAAATTAAACCACTTTGGGTTGTTTTATACAGTACTGGTTCTGTAAGAGATCTTAAGCTCCTTTAAAACAATTATATACTCAAAACTCAGCTGCGAAATTTTATAGCATAATCATATAACAACAAGAATGCAGTAAAGTACAGTTTTTATATTTCTTGGTACACAGTTCATTTGGCGACTATTAACATTCTTTTCTACTTTATGTTTTAATATCCTTTGAGTCACACAGGGCCAAGGTCTCAAAACTAATCATATAAAAACTACTGACTACTATTCACTCTAATATAATAACCCTTTATTTAAACAACCTCCAATAAATTTCATTATAAGAAGTTATTAAAAGGGTTAAAAACCTATTAAATGTCAAAGAATTTGCCTGACTCAAACTTCTAATAAAGAAACAGAATGGGCTTTCTTTCTGAATTATTTAAATCTTTACTGACTGTGCACTGAACCATGAAATTAGAAAAGTGTTATTAGAAGTGTTCTCTGGTTTTTATAAAAGTTGTAGCATAGAATATATCAAACCGCAGTCTTTAACCAGACTAGTTAAAGAAATAGGTTTTTAATCCTGAATACATGGTTTTCACTGATATAAAGGGTCATAATTAAAAGTCTGGCCTGGAAACCGAAGATAGTAAAATTATTATTAGAGGAGCATGCATGTTCATTTTGTATATTCTGGATACACGTTCCCATTTTAATTTGGACAAGTGTCTTCAATTTTGTTTGATCTTGCAAAGTCCACTAATTTGGACCTTCTCAGCAAACAATTAAGCTTTTAATAGCGACTCATTTTAAAGAATTAATGGTGAATAATTTGTGTTATCTTTTTCTTTTTTTTAAAGTGTCTAATGCTTGACAGCAGGTACAGGTTGACAGCAGACAAGTGGAATCTGGGAGGTTCAAGTCACGTATTCTAGCACACAACTCCAGAAAACAGTATTACCCCTTCATTGCTCTATTTGCAAACAGCAGGACCATTTTCTATTTCCCCATTACATACAGAAGGAAAACAATAACGTATTCACATTTATTTCAGTGATGCTAAAGAACTCTTGAGTCAGCCGAATATTCACAGGTTCATTCAACAGGAATGAAGTCAGAAAGATGCTTGAGCAACACAGCATTGTCTCCCCTTCTTTTACACAATAAAAATAGAAGGATGCAAGCAATGTGGAAAGATTGTCTAGGAATACAAACTAGGCCCCTGAAATATTGTGAACAGTGCCCAGCTACGTTTGCTGTAGGAGGGAAAAGGGGATGAAGGCAGTGACTTTGGAATGCTTTGCTCCTGTGTCTGACCAAGAACAACATAGAAGCTACCATGAGGTTGTTGTAGCCTTTGGTGACTTCTGCCCTATTCCATTCCAACCTATTTAATTCTATTCTAATCCATCCTTTTCTATTCTGATTTTTTTACCACATCATCAAACTATCTCCCTGCAGTGAGTGACTATTATCTGTCACATGTTACTCGTTCATCTGCTTTAACAAAGGTACCTTGATGGCACCATCCATCTCATCTTACACAAAGTAAAGGAAGTTGTACTGAATCCATCCATATTAATGCATTCTGGAGAGTTGCCTACTGCTCAGTGATATTTAAACACATTTAAAATGTTTTACATGGTAGTGTTAATGTTTATAAGAGTTGAAACATTAAATAACTTTCCAATGAGATATTCACCACATGTCAAATTTAAAAAGAAAGTGCAGCTTTCCAGTGTTGTCTGCCTGTTTAGGTGCCACGTAGCAACAACAAAGGTCAGAAGGATCTCAGGAGAAAATTTTTCACCTATAAGGCAGAGGAAGGTTTTATTCTGCTACATGCTCCAATCACCTTGTTACTCTAATCACAAGGCTTTTGAGATTTCCTGCTGCTCTGCACAAATATTTAATAGACCTTGTTCCTATTCCAATGTGATAAATCTTTGCATTTTTGAAAGCTGGGCAGATCTAGTCTGCAATTGTCTGTATTCTCTTCTATACTCTTCCTCCTGGGCACCACAAAGTGCAACATCCTTGAAATTATTTCCCAGAGCCACAGTGTCCTACCCAGGGCTGTGTTTTACAAGTAGCATCACGACCACAACTAAATAATCTAAAGATTGAACTATGAACAAAGTCTGAACAGGACTAAGTGCAGGAATATCTGGCTTAGGGAGACCCAGGTGGCTCAGAGTGCTGAAGTCTGATAGATAAACATGACCCCTCTTTAACCACATTATTTTGCAAGCCATTTATGCCCCTGATGGAAACTGCTGTGCAAGCTCTGGAATTCCCGTGCACAACAGCTATGTTAAACTGAACAAGCCTTCCTGTAACTTCCTGGCCACCGGTACTAAACTGCAATAGAATTATGACTTCGCTTTACCCATCGATCATCGTTGACATGTGTTTGCTGGAAACAAAAGTAATCTGGGCTCTGGGTGTGATTTTTCTTAATTTCTGCACTTTCCTTTATAAAGCAGGTATTTTTCCTGGCAGCTACAAGTAGCCCTGAAAATAACCCCACATCCCACATGAGTCTAAAGTTTGTTAAGCACAAAATCATAATGAAAAACCACTAAGAATGAGTTGGGCTGTTCCATGTTAGTGGAAGCATCTTTTACCAACTCTTCCTACTTTGACGTGGCAGCCCTGAGAATCCTCAGTGTAAGTGATAGCACTAATCAAAGCTGAAACAAAAGGTCTGCAAAATGTTTAACTCATTTAAGCCATAGTCAAATACCGTGGGGTCTGTAAATGTTAAGCTCATTGGTACTGTGAGGCAAGACACTTATGCAAGTTATGAAAGATATGCTAGGTTCTCAGGGAAAGAGCTATTTAATGATATGCTAATAAGTCCATCATTCTTCTGTATTGTATTATTTACAATTTGTCTCTAGAACCTATTTGGATATCGAGCGTAATTATCCATCTGCAGCTTACCAAGTCCAATACTCTAATTCTGAAACAGGAACAATCTCAATTACTTTATTTTCAGTGCCGTAGAAGATGAACAGATATCAACCAGTCTCAAAAGATTAAAATAATTAAATCTATTTTGCTCAGTGTCCATGATATTAGCATATGACACAGCACCTTCCTGGGAACCTTCTTTTCATTTTAAGAATACATCTTTATTTTCCTGTTTTAATATTTCTAAATGTTGGATATCTTTCTTAATAAAGCCTGATCAACTGACAAAATAATTTATGAGTTAACAGCAAAAGCCATAACTCCTTGAAACTTTGGGCAATCACACCTTGGGATTTCTTTTTAAACTCATTATTCAGTCTATTCTTTTTGATCCCGAAGCCTCTTATTGTCCCATTCAATTTTAGAACATAACAGCAACCTTTGTTTGGCAAAAAAAGCTTCCTTTATCTTACAGATAAAGAAAACTATACTATAACCATTGCCAAACAGCAACCAACAGCTGGGGAAGTGATTTTTTTTTTTAGACCACACATAATTGGCTTTTCACTCTGTTCCTGCATCACAGAGGGGCATACTGAAACCTGTGTTGTGAGGATGTGCTGTGTCAGGTTTACGTACCATGGAATAATAGCGAAAGTCAAGGTATATCACCTTGTATGGAATTCCCTACAATGCAAGAAATGTTCGTAGTGAAATTTAGAGAAGAACCAGTTACTGTCTGCAAACATAAAAAAATAGTGAGTGAAGGAATTTAAAGACATTAAAACCCCCACCACTGAAATACAAGAACATTCAAGCCTTGGAAATTGCGCCTTCATGATGAAAAGAGAGAAGCACACGCAGGTAACAGAGCAGGTTAATTAAGGAGCACAGAGCTGGGCTTTAGACAGAATTCTTCAAGCTGGGCAAGGCCACAACCACTGTGCATTCAGACTAATTCTGTCCAGGGAAAAGACACCCTTCCAGTGAAACAGTGCTGGAGTTTTCTCAGCAGAGCCTCACAAGTTGATCATTTTGTTGAAATGGTTAGGTCTGAATGAATAGCTGCATCACTGTAAAGAAAATCTGCAATTCTCTAGAATGTTTTCATTAAATCATAGACAGGCTCAGGTTAGAGGGGACCTGACACATAACCTAGTTCCAAGCCCTCCGACATGGACAGGGACACTTGTCCCTAAATCTGGTTATTCAAAGCCCCATCCAATCTGACCTTCCATGAACAGGCATCCACAGCTTCTCCAGACAACCTGTTCCACTGCCTCACCACCCTTGCGGAAAGGAATTTCTTCCTAGTATCCAATTCTTGGATGAGAGTTTAGTCATACCCATCTACTTCTAACTTCTGTTTAGAACTATCTAATCTAGTGTTATCCGGAGCTGAACGCAAACATAAGCAATAGCATTCAGATATTACAGAAGAATTGCTTACATTTTGTAGGTTTCAGACTGCTGTAGCATACTGAGCTTATTCTGAACCCCCCAAATTCTTCTCCTGCCCATACATCAGCTCCATTGACAGACAGAGGCCTTGGTTCTAATTTTTCAGTGTATAAATGGCTCAAACCCAGAATAATGTAATTGGATAGAACACCCCCAAATCTGACACAGCATCTATATTCCAAACTTTTAGAGTGCCAGAAGGTAATCCTGGAAGCTAGCCTGACCAGACAAGTACTCAGACGTTAGAGAAGAGAATAATTTAACCACTAGAAAGATTAGAATTCACATAAAATAACAGCAAGACTCACCTACGCTGGTTTGCCTTCACACCAGTGTACCATTCTACCAGGTCGTAACTTCCCACTGCACTGCCACAGCTCTTCCAGTTTGATTACTACTCAAGAATAGGGTCATCCTCTACCAGTAATGTTGAACTTTGTAACTACAGAAAACTCTCCTTATGCTCTCTCAGCAAAACAATCATTTTCCTCACTTCAGGAAGAACTCTGAAAATGCAGCTGTTGTATGTGCAGAAGTGCCTCCATGGCCGTTCACATAATTACAACAATTACAAACGCAATTCAGGTAAACACGCAAGCCAACTACAAGCTGAGCCTCTAACTGGTAATTTATGTGTGCCTCTACCCAATTTGCATGGGCAATTTTCATAATTACTCTCCCAGGTTTAGTACATGGATCTAAGGACTCAGTTTACATAAAACCTGTGTGAATAACTAATGAAGGACTGATGAAGGATGTTTGAGAGACTAGTGGATTAAGGAAATGGGAAGTCCATGGAAAGAAAATAAACTGAGTAAAGTCAGGTTCAGCTTATGCTGAAGTATTGGTTTACATTTTGAAAGAGGAGACTAGGAATAACACGCTACACAGTCGAGTTCCTTCTTCTGTTTTCCTTACGCAATATACGCTTTCTAGCAGTAGAAGAGGCACAAAGAGCTTCAGACAGACAAGCCACATATGTACCATGCAATTTACAGTAAGAGAAATCATAATATCAAGTGTCTAACTCTTCACCTGAGAATACCAGAGGAGTTCCTCAGGAACATGAAGTCAAGTAAGGGCCCCAGTAGTGTTTACAGATAAGCAATTGAATGAGTTTACAAGTGTCTCTTTCTCTGAAGAATAAAGGAAACGGGCTGCAGTTGACCGACACAGGCATTTCTGCAAATTATACTTCCTTTGCTACACTTAAAACCACATTAATAACAACATCTTGGCTTGTTTGTTTTGTGTCCTGGGAAGAGAATCAAAGCGCTCTGGAATGGAAAACATTTGTAGCTACCTCTCTTGGCCTTTCTCATCAACTACAGAAAAGACATTGGCATTCCATTTATATTCGAAGTTTCTAAGGAGAACTGCACCAAATCACATATAAAAAGTGTTACAGAAATGGAAGGATCCTAAATGCCTCTCTGTGAAAACTACATCCCGTTATGGAAATTATAAAATTAAGTCCATGCCTTTAATGGCTTCTGTGCATTTATAAAGTTAAGGAATTTTAATCCCTGTGCCTGTAACATTTAAAAGCTTAAAATCTTTTTTCCCTAAAAGTTATATGTTTAAATTTAGACAACTTAAGGATTGATTTTGAAAATTCTGAGCTGATTTTGCACAGTGTAACGGTGTGATTGACCTTTATGGCACCTGAAACTCACTGCCTCTATTCTCATAGCTGAGATAGATTGTTCAGATATACAGAACGTATAGAATACTCACTTGTAATGATAACTGCAATTAGTCTTCTTACATTATTAAACTACTCCCAGAGAACAAGCCTTCTGAGGAACAGCTCAGGAAGCTGGGATTACTTTACCTGAAGAAGAGGAGGCTGAGAGGAGACCTTACTGACATCTACAACTACCGGAAAGGAGGTTGTAGAGAGGTGGGGACTGGTCTCTTCTCACAAATGAAAAGTGATAGGATAAGAGGAAACAACCTCAAGTTGCACCAGGGGATATTGCTTTGGACACTAAGAAAAACTTCTCCATTGAGAGGGTCACCAGGACTTGGAACAGTCTGCCCAGGGAGGGGATTGTATCGCCATCCCCAGATGTGTTTAAAAGTCATGTAGATCTGGAGCTTAGGGTCAGAGTTTAGCACTGGGCTTGGGATAGCTGGGTTAATGGTTAGACTTGATGATCTTGAAGGTCTTTCTCAAGCAAAACAATTCCGTGATTCTCTGATTCTATATGGTGCCTTCTTCCTTCTTCTGGGGACTCATACCCTCTGTCTGTCTCAGTCTGGAGACAGAGAAGTCACTGAAACAAAAGTGCTTTCCTTAATTTGAGAAAAAGATCACAGAAGACTTGTAACCAATTAATCTCGATGTATTTACATACAAGGTTAGTCAAGTGAACCCACAAGAAGTACTTTAGGACGATAAGCGTGTTATCAACATGATGCTCACTGAGGTTTTTCAGCTTTTAATTCACTCAGTAATTCAAGGACTAATGAAAACAAACACACTCAAAAGGCAAACGTTAACACTACAAGGTGTTAAAATAAATTGGATGCCTTTTCATTTCCCTGGTTGAAATACAGGTGAGGAGTTGTGGCAACATGTAACTACCAGCTATGCTTTTCAGCTTTACTTCTTTTTCTAATTATTTTAAGGGGATTTTTTTTCCCCAACAACTCATTCCATGCTATTTAATAACATGAATATTCTGATGGTATTCCAGCACTGAATTTTTGGAATATGCAGATTAAAACTCTGAATCATCAGAGCATCACTTTCCTGAAGAATTAAATGGAACTTCTGCACTTACTCAGTGGTTGCCAGTTATCATAATCTTTTAAAGTCAGAAAGGACCACTGTGGTTGGCAACTACTGTGAAAATCTTTACTGGCATTACAGAAATTGTTCTGTTGTTCCAGAGACATCTTCCTGTTACTGCTCTCTAGCAAATCCAAATGCCACAATTAATATCGTAGAAATTACAAGAAATCCACAGGCAGGAACTATAAGAATCTGCAAAACGATGAATTCAGGTAGCCCTGCGTGTGAGAATGGTTCATTAGAGAAGTCAGTGATGGTTTCTAGCACACAGATTTTCACTCAGGGACAGAAAGAACTGGTTTTTTCTCCTTTCTTTTGACACTGGCAGGATGCAAACCAGGGCTGTCATTTCCCTCTGTCTGTTGAAATATTGATCTTAATCATTTATTTGCATAATATCTGAACAGCTCATTTTCCTAATCGTAAAACTTATCATTAAAAAATTGTCATTAAAGTGCTGAGATTGCATTTATTAAAGAACCAGAACAAAAGAACAGCACTTCAAGTCAACATTCTGTGATTTCATTTCTGTTAACAGCAGTTCAGTGTTTTCCTATGCAGAAGAAAAAATGTTCCAGCGCTTAATGTCATTACATTAAGAATATCATCAACACAAGAGAATATTTAAAAACAAGTTATGAATAGAATAATACATACTAATGAAGAGATGAGCGATGATTCAACTGTAACCCATTCCAAATGTAAGGAAATCTAAAGCAACCTGCAAAATGAGGTCTTGCAGTTTTGACTCCAAGCTGCTGAAGCTGGTACCCACCTCCAGACTTCTGCTTAGAAGTAGTAATACTCTCACTGTCTTCTAGTCCACAACTGCTTTTCCTGCCTCTGTGGAAGACTGTGTTTCTCATGTATTTCACAGCAGCACATTAACAGCACATATTATATGCCAAGTTGCCACCAAGCCGCATAGTGAAGTAACCAAGTAGAGATAATGGTCCAAATGAACATGGGAAAGCAAGCGACATCACACATCTCCAGAAGTACCATGTCTGCCTCTGGCACTGTCAAGCCTGAAGCAGGGAGAGATGTGATCACTCACAGGGGTGCAATATAGCCTCTCTGCGAGATATCTGAGAGAGAAAACATTTTTGTTGGTTTCTACCGGATCTCCAGGGACATGGCAGTGCGTGCATGCACGCTGGAGGTAACGCCTGCCTTTTTTCCTCCTGTCACTTTGTGTATCCATACAGTGCTAGTAAGAGTCTAGCATTAAACAAGCAATTTCAAGCAGCTTCTGTTTAGATGGATATATTTAAACTGAAAGAGCCTCCAAACTCAGTAGCCAAGCCCAAGTTCCTACCTCAGCACACAAATTCATGCAATGCCAGTATGGTCCTATTTCTTTCACAGAGGATAAATGAGCAGAGTGATTAATTTGAACAACTCCTAGGTTGCTTTGATAGAATTTCCTTATTTTTTAATTTATGTGCCAATGAAAGTGCTTCACTGGCAGCAGAAAATTCTATTTTTTTTTTCCAGACAGGAAAATACAGAGCAGAAGAATAATTTAAATACAGTGATATATGCATGAAGTGCATATTTTGGCTATTAAATTTTGAAATTTAATTTCTTTCTCTGGATCATTAAATGGAAGACCAGAAGTGTTCTTCCACTTATTCACATAATATAATAACATCTTCAAAGACACTTAAAAAAATCTATTTATGCTTTGAGTTTGCAATGAACATTTAGAAATGGTAATTATAGACTGGTGATAACTAACTTAAAAGTTCAAGAAGACATGATTGGCACAATAAATAATTGGTTTGCTTCTACTTAATCTACATTTATGTAAACAATAAATCTTCGCTTAAATAAAGATTGCATGGATCTTCATTTATCTTTTATGACAGGAGAGCAAAGGTTGGAGCTTAATGAATGGAAAGAAGCAACAAGGTCAGATTTAAAAGCCTCAAAGGTCAAATTTCTGACATCTCTGAACACTGAAAAAAAACCCTAACATGGTAATTACTATTTTGGTCAGTCACTGAGGTCTACTTTTGATTTCAGAAAGAAAACATAAAACTACCCATAATTCAGGAACTTAAGAACCAGCACTTGGTGCGGTCTGTAATACAGTTCCCTGTATTACAGACTCCTTCCATCACAGGAAAAAATGAAGGATGCAGCAATAAGGATTGCATTTGAGACCTCATACGTCTATTGAATAGCTGGTGTGTATCCACACTTGGAAAGTACTCAGGTAACAAAGCAGCAAGCAGGAATCTGAGACATCGCCTCATTCTGAATGTAAAATACTTCCAGGGATTCCTGCTCCTGAATCACCCCTGCTTTGGTGAACTTACAAGCAGTTCTGAATCCCCGCAGACGACAGGAACACGTGCATTGATAGAAGGTCCAGAAAACCATGTAATTTTGTTTTACATACGCATTGATTTTTACCTAAAGAGAAGACCTCTGTCACCTAACGGGGTTATTCATAGACCCAAAGAGTTGATCAGAGTCATTAATAACAATCGTAAACTGATCATCGTTGCAATAGGATTTGACAGTGGCTTTTTTTCAAAGTGGATACTAATGTGTGTGAAGTTCATTACAGCAGTAATAAATCATTAGCCTCTAGAAAATGATTTATAAGTTTGTTAAAATTCATTAGAACGGACTGTCAAGCTACTTTACTGTGACGATAAGGCTGGTACTAAAGAGGATTTTTTTTCCAGGTTCTCTAACTGAAATGGTGACGACTCACAGTAACCACATTGCAAAGACAAAAATAAAACCAATCTCTGTAAGAATTTACTTTAATAGCACGTTTCAATCATCATAAAAGGGTGAGTGAATTTTACTTTGAGCTCTAGATACATTCCTTGTACTCACTGCTGGCAGCAAACTCTTAACCTACAAAGCTCCAGCAGTGACCCCGATAATTATATTTGTGTTTACTTTAACCAAAAGAAGTGTACTGTGCACGTAACTATGGTTACGCTGCAAGGGCGCCTGTTTATTATCATGTGTAAGTAGCCTGTCAAGTATGCAGTTCTAAGCCATAAGATTAGGAATGATAATATCACAACAAGTATATGGGACACAATTTGATGATCAGAATGATTATATTATGCAAATCTGCTGCTGCATCATATACACCACTGCTAGTTACTACTTAAGTAGCTTAACTACAGCTCAGTCCTATTGATACTCAACATCATCAGGTTTTTACTTACACATAGGCTTTTAATACCCATTGCACACTGAATGGTTTATGCATGAAATTCAGCAAACTTCACATTATGTCTAACACACACTCTCACATACATTCCTCTTCAACGTTACTGCAGTAGTGCTATCAGCTCACTGTATTAAATAGGTTATCTTAACTAGTCTCCTGCCTGGTTCATCATACAATGGTTTAGGTTGGAAGGGAACTCAGATTATCTAGTTCCAACCTCCCTGACATGGGCAGAACCACATCTCACTAGACTGAGTTGCCTGCAGCCCCATCCAACTGGGTCTTGAACACTTCTAGGGATGGAGCGTACCAAATTGCCTGGGCAACCTGTGCCAGTGCCTCACCACCTCTATGGTGAGAAATTCCTAAGATCTAATCTAAATCTCCTCTCTTTTAGCTTGAAACCACTCCCTCTTGTCCTATCACTAGAGTTCTTCACATAAAGTCCCTCTCTGGCTTTTGTATAGCCCATGTCAGGCCCTGGAAGGCTCCTTTAAGGTTTTTTCAGAGTCTTTGCATTGTGACAAGGGAATAGCTTGGTATCTCACATTCTTTCTTCATTCCTGTCTGCCCTGGGCATTGCATGGCCACACAGTACAGAGGTGTACATAACGAACCACAGACACGCAGGGCAAGGCAGGACCCTTGTCCCATCATCATGAGTGCCAGCCTGGATGAAGGCATCACTGTCTCTTCCCTAGGGACTGTGCACAGGATGACAAAGATGTGTTCTAAGAGACACAAAAGGTCATGTTGCTCCTACGACCTACAAGCCAACATGTAGAGAGTAAAAAACACTACGGGGTCCAGCACCATTGTAGTTTCCATTAAAAAGGCCCTGGGAAGCACTCTGTAAGCTGCTGGGCCTGATGCCACTGCAAAGCCATTTCCCCTTCCACCTTGCACAGCACTGTGCCCAGTGTCAGAAATAAGCCCCAAGTGATTTGTCTTTACCCTTTTGAACAGTTCTGGCTTGAGCAAGTAGCTCTTACACAGGGAGCCCCTTCCAGATTAAGGACATTAAAGGCTTGTCTGCAACGCCAAGAATAAAATAAAATAACATCCTCTGGAAATACATGATAAGAATTATTATGAACCTTACAGAAGACAACACAATTACGTGTTATCCTCTCAGTGTAATTCAATTATAAGCGTGCATTGTGTAAGGGCCATGAAACACTTAGGAACAGATATTCAAAAGGCCAAGCCTGATGTTTACAAGCTCAGTTCTGTGTTTGCAGTCTGAAACGGGAGGAGTTGTGCCTCTAACTCATCCAGCTTTCACAAGGTATCATTAGGTGTAGAAGTACTTTGGAAAGAAGAATACCTGCAAATAGGTATTCTGAATAGCTTTGAATTATAGAGTTAACATCACTGATGTTAGAAGCTAATTTCTCTTTCTGTATTTACTGTGGAATCTCTACAGGTCAGCTCTCCTCTCTTTAATTTGTAAGAAATCCTGCACAGAAGCATGACAGGTTCCTCTGAATGCAAAAGGAGAGGGGCAGGCCTGCAGTCAAACTTACAGAAGGCTGAGGGATTTCGTAATGGCAAATTAAATTGTATTTGCAATTAAATTCAAGCTGCCATTTTTAATTGCAAATTAAAATTGTCATTTTGCATGAAGTGAAGCTCTCAGACCAGCCAACACAGATGGGAAGAATTCTAACATCCCACAGACAATTTGGTCCCAAATAAGAGTTCAGTGAGAACCAGAAAATATAACCTTAAAGTATGATCATCTCACTCTTAGTTAACATTTCAAACTTCTTTCACAGAGGCAAACGGCAAACATAAGGATGCCAACAGTCCACTTGCACAAGTTAACATAAAAACCATTAACTATGCAACCAACAGAAAAGTCTTCAAAAAGCTATGTAAATGTGTTTAAAGACATCTAAAAAGGTCAGAATCTCTAAGAGGAATTCCAATAGGAAATGTTACCCGTTCTACTTGGGTTCAGTTGACATGCGCCTATTGGAACAAACCCTGGGACTGTCACGTTGCTGCACTGTTATGTCTCAAAAGGCATCCTTCAACTATCTCAATTCAAGACCAGGCTGGATGGGGCTCTGGGCAATCAGTTCTACTGAGAGGTGTCCCTGACTATGGCAGGGTGGTTGGAACAAGATTATCTCTGAAGTTTCTTCCAGCCTAAACCATTCTATGATTCCAAGGCAGTACTTGCAATAATTGATGAGCATAAATTAGCACAGCATAAACTACTGGTGGGCAACACAAGCTCAGAAGCACATCAGGGGAATTTCCACCCATTCAAGAGACAGCACACAACTCACAGGCCAGGGGAACGTTACCTTTAGTATGATTAAAGTAGCATACATACATGGTTTGGGTTGCAAGGGATATTTAAAGCTCATCTAGTTCAACCCTCCTGCAGTGGGTGGGAACGTGTTCAGTTAGAGCAGGTTGCTCAGAGCCCCTTCAAACCTGATCTGGGATGTTTCCAAAGATGGAGTGTTCACTGCCACCAAACAAGACAGTAAGTAATTGTCCTAATGCCAAAAACTTACAGTTGTCATATGGACTGAGGTTGAAAACTCCAGTTAAACTAAAGAGGAAGCAAAGAGGTTAAATGCCTCCCCATCCTCATCCACTGCAAAGCCTGTGGTATGAAACTTCTAATAAAGCGAAATCAGAAGACAACACCCTATGCATGCTCCTACTTGCACCTTTCTAGGGTAAGGGGAGCATTAACATAAAAAAGACAATGCTTTCTCAGAATTGTAGATTAACTCCTCCAGGAAACGTTAAACATGAAGAGTTACGTGAGATAATACTCCAACACAATCTCTTCTGTGTCAGGAACAGATTTTGGACACTCCTCCTGCTCTCAGAGGTCCACCATAGGCCACTTCACTTTATGAAGCGGTTTGAAGGATGTCCTTCATGATCACATTGATTCTTATGCTTGTCCCCAGGCATTTCTGACTGCCATGTGGTCCCTTCTACTGCTGCTATAAACTTGTAGCCCCCAATTCCTGAACAAGATTTGTGTGTTTTCATAGCCCATTCTCTACAGATGGGAAAATTCTGGTCCTTTATACTCTGTCCGCCTAACGCAGATGCTTAACGTCACCTCATCCAAAATGGAATATGCACCTGCAACAGTAGGATGATAAAGATATTTATCTCAATCTGCTCTGGAAAAACTGACAATGAATGAAGATGAAAAATCTTTGATTAAGACCTAGGAAGCAGAGACTGACACAAATTGATGAGCTTCTTTATAATACCTGTATTGTTTGGTGGTGTGGGACTTTTTTTCCAGTCTTACTCAAATAAAAATGATCCTTCAACTAAAATTCTGCAGTGAGGAAAAATGCAGAAGCAGAACAGAAGCTTTGTTTGAGAAGCTTTCTCAAACAAAGCAAAACAGGTGTAAGATTAAGAAAATGCATTAAGTTCACAATAGGAAAGGTAAACTAGTTAATTTATTTGTACAAGACATGCGTAATACAGGAATTTTAAGTGCAGAAGACTTTCTATATACTGAATTTTTTAATCCCACTGCTCTATTTTACTGCACTTTCCAGAAATACTTATTAAGTCCTGGTAATGCAGATAATTACAGAACATATCTGGGTGGAATAGATCTTTAAGATCATCAAGCCCAACCTTCAACTCAGGTCACCACTAAACATCTTTCCCCACATTTCAGAGCGAAAAACCAAGGTATACAGTTAAATTGCTCCAGCAAATGTAAAATCCAATATAAGAGCACTTCCACGTACAACAAAAGTCCCACCCAAAGTTCACTGGAAGCACTGCAAGCCTTTCAAATGCATTTTATCCAGCATGTATGACCTGTAAGTCCTAGGAGTATCTTTCTCTGATAGCAATTAAGTCCTTAATTTTTATTATCCTGCCTATATTATAAATGGCTACAAGGATTTAATGGAAAAGCTACGGAAGACTTCTGAGATCTTCAGGAGACCATGACAGACATGATGTTCCTACTCCTAGACTCAGTGAATAAGGTTAAAGATGAAGATACATGTTCTGGAAGCATCCTAACATGATTTTTCAACCCAAAGCAGCTTTGCAGACTGTATATACTTGCAAATCTAAAGTTTCAGGGATGGTTAATCAAGCATGAAAGACCTCCTATTCCCTCTTCATTAAAAATTCACTAAATGCTCTTCATTATTTTTTTCATCTTTAAATTGAAAAGACAGACTTTCACTTGGTCTTCTCGATTAGCACCCAAGCAGTCATAAAGCCTCTCAGTTACTGATGTTATGATGTTTCTCACATGTTACTGATGGCTTCAACATTAATGTGACAGCAGAATTCACATTTATGATTAAACTTGTAAATTCATGTTGGCCTGAGATACTCTCTTACATGCACGAGCCAGTACAGATGAATACTATGACTTACATATCCTGGTAGCTGGGTGCCTGCCTAACTACCTGAAATGCCATCCACGACCGTTTAAACAATTCTTACACAAGTAACTGTTGTTCTTGTATGCATCGAACAGGCACAGGGTAGTTACAGACCAATATTAAGTGGAAACATCCTATTTTAAAACTAGTGATAGGACGGGAGGAAAGGGCCTCAAGTTGCACGAGGAGAGGTTTAGGTTAGGCATCAGGAAAAACTTATTGGAAAGGGTCATCAGGCCTTGGAACAGACTGCCCAGGGAGGGGGCTGAATCGCCATCCCTGGACACATACAAAATTAGAGTATATATGGAGCACAGGGACATGGTTTAGTGGTGGGCTCAGGAATGCTGGGTTAATGGTTGGACCTGATAATCTGAAAGGTCTTTTTCAACCTATGAAAAGAAAATGAACCAGACATTAAGCTTATGCTACCCTCAACTGCCATGGGCAGTTTTTCTTCTAGCCATCAGGTCAGCTTTCAACCCATACTTTCAGCCAGGCTCGAGATGTGGTTTAGACATTTTTACCTACCTGTCCTGATTTAAACTAGAACAGAACTAAATGACTTGGCATAAACCTAATCAGCAGCTGCAAAAGGCGGCACAAGAAAGAATTGTCTTTGACTAAAACTGGAGCTGTTAAGACCCTCAATCAATGGATATGTTTGCAAGAATTACACGGAATACATTTTTTCAAGGATTCTTGATTTACTAGCGAGAATAATAAAAATTGGATTAACTACCAAACAGCACTCGCTGCCTCTCTGATCACTACTCAATTTCCCAGTGTTTCCTGGTTAGTGATGCAGCATTTCTTTGTGTGTCTGTGCAAAGGGAAAAGGATATCACAAGGTGATTTTCTTGGATATGACATTTCCAACAGACTGGGTTCTGCTCTACCCAACAGATATACTACCTACCACAAAGCAGCAAAAATATTCTTTTTTAATAGAACTTCTAAAATGATTTCTAAAATGTGATCTATGAAGCAGTTCAGCAAAATAAACCATGCTCACCCATGATGAGTTGGACTGTATTTAGATTACATATTATAGGAAGATCATTATCCTTGATATCAACCTGTCACATATTAAAAAAGACCCTATATGCTGATAAAGGCTCCCCAGAGAGCATCTCAAATCCACACTGTATTCCAGAGCTCCATATAGATCATACTTGGGGCTTCTGAGTTAACCAGAAGTCATACAACAGTACATGTAACCAGACAGCTGGTTATTGAGTTTGTTTTTGAGGAGGCTCATGTACATTATTTATTCAGGCGCTGTTAAGAAGTAGAGTGAGCTTATGCAACACACTCTACATTTGACAGACTCCTCTAACAGTCTGCAGCGGTTATGTCGGTGCACTTGGTCAAATCACACCCTGTTTTTATCATCTTCATGCTAAAGTGCATTAGACATGTTGCGTCAGTACAAGTTCTTTTGGAAGAAGGCCACAACCAAAGCACTGCAACAACTTTGTGGTTGCTGGTAGGTTCACACATAAACATACACTTTGGGTCCTTTTTTTGGTGCTAGGTATGTCTGAGCATTCCAGAAAATGAGCCTTCTCTACTGCTTCAATTGTGTTCACTGCTTTATAGCAACCAGGGCTTTGCAATAGCTCCTTGTTCAATAATACTTGGTGATGTGTGACAATACACAGGATTGACTCTGTGTTCTCCAGCTGGCGCAATTGTACATTTTCATAAATTAAATTAATCTAATTCCTTATATAATGTAGCTGTGAGCAAGAACTGCAGACATGGAACGCTACCTTTTCCTACAAAGCACGAATAACTTCCAAGGTGGGGGTAAGCGCATGCTTGTTTTATTAGATTAGGCTCACAGAAGAACGATTTGTACCACAAATGCCACGATTACCTTGAATGTGGTATCAACAGCTGGCAGAATTAATTTCCATCTGAAGTTACTAATTTATCACAACGTTAACCTAACTTTATCAGTCCAGATTTAGTCTCTTTTTTTTGTAAGTCAACAGCTGTGATGTGCCCCAAGTAAAACATGGGGAACCTTACTGACAGACAACATTTAAAACCTCTAGGTGCTCATCCAGTCTAAAAGACTTGAACATATTGCTGCAGCTGGTCTGGAGAAAGAGGTCACAAACCCTAACTGCCAGTCGTCTGAGACACTCCGTAGGATTGCAATCCCTTTTCTAAACTGCTGTTGGTTTCAGGTATCTGTATAAAACTCCATAAATAAATCCTCCAGAGGATATCGAATAGTGGAACAGAACAGAACGAGTAGTATTGCTACTAAATCACTGGAATCATAAGTGGAAAAGCAGCAAATGTCTGCTCTTCCATAGGTATGAATGGAAACAATGGAATGTAGTAAATGAGCATGAAAATATCTCCAGTATTATTCATCTGCCTGCTTTGACTGAATAATCTCCTCCTAACACCTTAATACTAATAACAAAATAAATTATCTGTTTAAATGGAACATTTAGTCTGCATTCAGTACTGTCTTGTCATGTTGACACTAGTAAGTTAATAAACAAGTCAGGATTAAATTAAAACATGGGAATAAAATACACACTACTTGAATCATCTGAGGGGAAAATACTTCTTTTCAGTCATCATTTTAAATTGTTAAGAACCTATTAGACAGTAAGATCAGAGCAAAAACACAACTTCAATATGCTCTAATTCTGTGCAATTTATAAGATTTAAGCAAATACCAGTGAGAGTTTTAATTTGGATCTCCCAACAGCTAGACAGGATTATTGTGAGTGTAATAGTTTTATGTTCAAGTGGGATTCTGCTGTATTAAACTCTTTGTTAAACAAATCAGTCAAGCTCTCTCTCTGGAATTTTAATTTGCACCTTCGCAGACGAGCAGTGTTTTACTTTTAATGTTTGATTATCAGCACGTACTTTAAAGAGTTGAGATCTTACCTCTTAATTCGAGTTTTCTTTCATTTTCACTGGAACAGAATTACATTTTAGCCCCACGACGGTTATTATTGCCTTTAGTTATGTACCTCCCTTGTGGTAAAAAAGCACGCTGTAAAAACGTTGCCATGTTGTCAACTTAACCAAAATCTGCTTTCTGTTCAGCTGCCAAGGTTTGCTGTCATGTTAACTGCCATAGCCCGGTCTGTTACCACCAGCAGTCCATAGCAACATTCTCCATCACCACAATTGGTCTGGACGTAGAAATGCAGCTCTAAAACTTTCACGACAAAGGCAGTTCATTGCAAGGCTCTTCAACTCTTTCTAATACTGTCTCACTTTGATTCTTTCCTTCTGGGTATGCAGTCCATAAATGGGTAATCTTACCTAATCTTGAGCTTCACTTTGCTTTCTTGTGCTAGGAGTCAATGTTCAATGAACTATGTTCATCGTTCAGTTGTGAAGCCTTTAAAGAGTCTTTAGTAAATTGCTTAGGAGCATTTATGTTACTATCCTAAGTTTCACAAGACACACTAACAGACTGTAGACGAGTAATAGTATCAGCTAGGTATTTTTATGGGCTACAAAACTGACAAATTCTTGTTCTAAATAATGCTGTGTAGAAGCCCACGCTTTGGTCTCATACATCCAGATGGATATATTGGGTATCCTGGAATGAGCAGGTCTCTCTCACATCCTCTTTTGATCTCCCTTTGTTTCATGTACTGATCAGGCAGTCACAACTCTCAAAAAAAATACTGTCAATAAAAGATTCATCACAACTGATGTACTCCCCTCACATCAACTTTGGTTTCACTCTTTCAGCACTTTCCAAGAAAACCCTTCTCTGCTCAAACTGCTCATCCAACTCTGGCTGCTGTTGAATGCCTGGAAAAGCTCAGTGAAAAATTAAACATCTCCTCACCGATGGACGGAAGACTGCAATGAATTTAGCACTGAAACAAGTGAATGCTAGGTACAAACATGCAACCACTTCTGACCTCCTCCAAGACAAGCTACCAGCTCATGTGGGAAGAAAGAAGGCAAGCTAATCTCACTCATGAGGAACTCACAAGATCAATTCCAAACCTCTCCTTTTTTTTGCTGCATATTGTCTGTCTCAAACTTTCCTTCAAAGGTGATGTTGCTCTTAATTAGAAACGAGTAATGACATACCTTCTCTAAGATTGTATTCCTGACTTCAAAAGGAGCTACCTAGGTTTGTTTGGTGTCTTTACTTTGAAGAAAATGTCTTTTATTACTTATTTTAGTGTAACACATTAAAATCAAATATCTCCTGTAGCAAAACGATTCAAGTCCCTGGAACTCAAATAATTTTCTAATAAAAAATGCATGAGACAAATAAATACACTTTATGTTCCACAAGAAAAGGCAGTTTCAACAGGCTAATGCTCAGAGAAAATTCATTTTATCAACCAGCCATTTCATTCTTTGGTGCTGTTACAAGCTCCTCACGGTTGCTAAGCAACCATAATTCATCGTACCTTTTAATGGATACTCTGCTACTGCTGAGAACATTAAGGTGAAGAGAATAAATGCCTTGGGTGAATCTTGAAATCTTTCATTATGCATGTCATTCTATTTCTGTAATGCTATAATGCTGAAATGTTTCTGTGGCAGGAAAACCGAGTTGTGGTAATTGCATATTCCACTCATATATGTTTTGTAAGCAGAGCAGCACGTACTTGTCTAAAATGAGCTATTTCTAACATGATTGAAATTGGACTTTTCTACTTCCAAAGGTAGTAAATAAATCTGAGTGGAAGAAAAAAAAAGAATGAGTCTGGTTTTAAATGTCTTGAAATTTTCAGCAAGTGACAAAATCCTATGGCATAAATTGGAAGTAATCAAACAGACTTGATTGGAACACACAGTGGTATGTGAATATATGGTAAACAATTGAAAATGCAAAGAAACCCAAACCACAGTAAAGCAAGCCATCTACCCTGAGCAACTCCCATCTTCTTTATAACACACAGCAGTCAAAGACGCATACGCTACATCCAGCACCTCTCGCTGTATTATTAAAACAAACCTCCGGTTTCAGCTGAATGCAAATGATAAGTATTATGTGCATTTCCCACCTCCTTGTTCAAGGTCTTTTTCTCCTCTTGAGAAATACTTTCTTATACCAGCTAAGGGGTCATCAGCATAAATACGAGTTCACAATTAGGTCTGTATTTTGCTATTAATTAGTAAAGACGTTAAATAACAAGACTGAACGCTCAGATCCCTTCAATGATGGATAGCCCTATGAAACCCTACAATGGCTTTGCTTTATGGGTTCAACACAGATTTCTGTTCCTGAATGTCTCCTCTTTCACACCTATGCAGGTGATGTGCTCTCAAAAAAAGCAGCTATACTTTGGCTAAGGCATAAATTAATTTGTCCTTGTTTTGAATGTCAGATTTAGGTTTTTATTCTATTTATTTTAGAAAGAATACAATTAGCCTGGGACACTTTTTTCTCTGTATCCTATAAACTCATTTTCCTCTTTACATGTGTGGGCTTGACAGTGGAAATGCTAAGCAATTTTCAGTTCTCTTCCTCAACCATTTCTAGTATTCCCCCACCAAGGACTCGTGACCTCAAACTCATCTGGAGTTTAACTCACCTAGAAGTCAAACTCATCTAGAAGGTGGAAGACCACTATTCTCTGATAAAGCTTTAGAAATGTGTTCTCAGGAAAGCAATCTGGTGGTCACAGATTAAGACAAGAAACCAATGGTCTTACTGACTAATTGTTTTGCAGTAAGGAAAATATTGCCCTTCCTCAAACCACTGATGCTACCTCCAAAAATATCCACTGAACTAAAAGGGTGAGATAAAGGGGCAGTAGATTAGCTGTCTGATTTACAAAGGCTGTTTCACCCTTGCAAATGTAATTTGCTGATGCAAATCACTCATTCCCTTGTCTCCATCCATTTGCTATTCACAGTTTTTTCAGTGGAATCTGCAGGCACCTGAAGAATGGCTCAAAGTTGGGTCTCCTTGTGATTCTCCTTGTTCTTTTCCATCGCTTAGAGGATGGTGGTCCCAGTGAGTAGCTACAGCCTGGAAGAGTCTTAGAATGTAGATTACTGAACTACTTCTTGTTGCTGCCGTTCTCCTATTCAGGCTGCCAAGCCTAGGGAAACAAATCATGGACTTACACATGGGAAGGACAGATGTGGAATTGGAGTACTCATGCCTCAAAATCTTCCTGAAAAGATGTTGTTACTTCTCTTGGAAACACTTGATCATATCTACAGAAAGACCGCAGCAAATCCAAGGCTTTATGTCATCCTCAATTGTACCAGTGTCTCAGGTGCAGCAAATGATGAACACTATCCATAGCTTTCAAAAGCCATAGTATTCCATTAAGTAATTGTGAATCATGCTGTTGATCTGTTGACCGAATCTATCATCCTTAAAATTAATTAATCTTTATGCTTAGGTAATCCTCCGTTCCTGTGGTGCAAACCTGCTGCTCCGGACAAAGTTTTTCAGTTTTAACAAGGGGAAAAAACAGTATAATAAAAGAATGCAAAATTAATACTTGAAGCTTCTCTGTGAAGTAAAGAAAGTAGATGCTTGATATCATTCATCAAAGTAGGAAGAGAACAGTAAAGTGAGACCTAACCGCTAGAAGGTCAGAGCCAATAACATTTCTGCAAATAGAAACGGGTTGCAGAAGCATCAAATGCAAATTACTGTTTGCTGGAGAATTTTAATAGAGTTCTACGTCACATTATAAAATGTTTAATTGTAACCCCATTTTAATAACACCATCTGATTAAATGAAAAAGACGCCTTGCTGATCGCAATTACAATCTGTCAGACTGCATATTTATTTACAGTTTGGTTTCCTAAAACCATAAGATAAAAAAAGGAAACTCTATTCAGCTTGTCAGCAAACTATAATTATTGTGTATCCTTCTGTCAGCTTCTGCATAAAACTTTAGGTTCTAAAATGGATCTAATTATAACTACATCAACATTTTTATAAATGTTTCCTTTCCCTTCTTCCCCCCTCCCTCCCTATATCCTTCATCAGTGAATTCTTTGTTGCATACTCAGGAGGAAAAACTTCTAAGTAAGCAACATTTGTTTCTCCATTTCATCTTTTCATCCTAAGTTGTTGTTAGAACACAGAAGACTCTATTCAATGTAAATATTATTTATGGCACTGCACCTTCCCAGCACTGCATTCAAGCAAAGCCACAGGTTTAGGACTCTACTGGGGTGCTTTTTTCTGCTTTGGCATTAATGTTTTGAATATCAGCTGAGCAACTCTTTCCAACTATATAATGCAGCTCATCTTCTACAAAGCCTATTTATTGTAATTTATAACCTTTCACAAGAAACAATTTGCGAGACAAACAAGAAACGAGTCCAAATGTCTGAGCACCAGAGTATGTATCAACCGGTTACAGAATTAGATCTCAAAGAAAGGTCTATTAAATCACCAGCCCATCTCCCAGCCACTGCAGAATTTCCCCATACGTACATGCTCCAGTGCTTTAACACTACCTGGCAGACTCTTCAGATGACATTACAGGGTTGGTTTTTTGACTTTTCCAACCTTCACCCTTTGCTTATTTTTACCCCAGTACTTGCAGTGACACTCCAGAACTGTCAAACATCTACTCCTTCAGTAAATTCTCTAAGTAATGGATAATTCTAAATAAATACTGAAAAAAACACACGTGAACAATTTAATAAAATAACACTACAGCTGGGACCTCCAAGAAGAATTATTTTGCTCAGTTATGGGCTAATACGATCTGGATCATGATTACATGCTAATAAGATTTGGGAAAAGCTGATTAGTTTTCTACTGTTTCTTAAATGGTCAAGTCAGCTGTGAACCATAACAGTCTGAGTTAATAAGCATCCTCCTCGTTACTCATTTCCTAGCTGTTCCATCAACATCTATTGTCCATCATTCATTCTTACATAAATATACAGTTTTTAAATACATAAGCATACTTTTAAAATAAAAATAAAGACAGCTGAAAAGATTAATTGGCCTGCATTAACCTCCACAGCCTGCTGGGTTTTGGGTATACAACAAAGCAGGTGAATTTTGAAAGCTGAGGACCCCTACCCAGTGCTTGCCTGAAAAGCCTGTACAATCACCATTAGGGAAATTCTTTATAAAATGTGAGACAAACATCAGAAATGCCAAACATATGGAGCACCCTGATTTTGGGTAGGTGACTTTTAAAAATCTTTCTTTGAACTAGAATCTTAAGGTTCTAATCCGGAAAATTCAAGACCCAAGAAGTGGGAAGAACTGGGCTGCAGAAGAACAGTGTCACTGCCATTATTTTTCAATGCTGCAGTTTATTTGTTCTAGGGGAAAAAAAATCCCAAACTTAAAATAGCTGCTGGCAAGCTATCCAGACCAGCACAAAGCCTATTGCACTAAACACTTCCTATGACTCTTAAGAAAGAGGAGAGTAACAAAACTCATTTGACTGAGATTCCACATTTGAGTGTTACAGCATATGTCGGAAACTGAATCTTAGCTACTGAGTTAATCTCTGAAGTTGTTAATGTGTGAACGAAAAGTAATCTTAAAGTGACTTAGAAGGAAGTCCCACCTTGGAATAAAAAGTGTGTTGCATGCTCACCCAGGGCCCAATCACAGAATCATTTCGGATTGGAAGGGACCTCAAAAGATCATCTAGTCCAGTTCCCCTGCCACAGCAGGATCACCCAGACCAAGTTGCACAGGAACACACCCAGGCAGGTCTTGAATGTCTCCAGAGAAGGAGACTCCACAACCCCCCTGGGCAGCCTGTTCCAGTGCTCTGTCACACTCACTGGGAAGAAGTCCCTTCTGATATTGATATGGAACCTCCTCTGTTCCAGCTTGCACCCACTGACCCTTGTCCTATCTGTTGAGATGACAGAAGAGCCTGGATCCATCCTCCTGACACTCACCCCTCACAGTGCATCCCCTAAGAGGACTGGTTTTATCTCACTTTCTGCTCCCTGAACAAGATGGGATGAGATGAAAGCAGTAGAAATCTGTGAAAGGGATGCATGCTTCTCAACTGTTTTTGAGTTTCAAGGGATGAAAATGTATCATTCAAATAATTAAATGGGTGGAAGCAGAGGCTACTCCACCTGATGCACAAAATTCTCCCTTTCATCTATACAAAAAACATCTTCAGTTTTTGAGAAAGACATTTCTTCTTGGTGCCAGCCGCAGACCTAAAGATCACTAAGATATTTTTCCAATGACTGAGTCTTCAGAACCTTTTCATTATCTTGCTGCTCTCAACAACTACACGCAACATTAAAAGCGGCAGATTAAAGTCAACAATCTCAGCTGCTGAAACCCCTGAATTCCTGACATTTTCTGAGAGTTATGTTTTCTCTATTTGCATACTCTATTATCTGTTTTGTTTGACACTCGGCAGCTATGATGCTGCTTATGCATTAATCACTGCTATGAGTACTTCACATGTGAGGTGCGGTATAATCCACCACCCACGACTGAAGGGTTACTCTCCGCACCACAGTCATCACGTCTTAGCCTCTGCCTCTCTAGTCAAAGTCTAAGAAACAATAACTAATACTCTTACACTATTTACA
>VZRI01006302.1:182542-244557 GCA_013397515.1 Upupa epops
CCATTCCCCCCCCCCCCCCCTTACTTTATGTAGCAAATAAATTCTTGTCAGACAATGGGGAAGTGCTGTGAAACCGGTTCAAAGCATTTTGCATGGAAGGTTGTTTGCAAAAATAAAATAAGCCACATTGCTATTTGTTCTAGAAATCACACTGATGTTGCTTTCCTGCTGAATTTGAGCCACACAGAACCTCAGCTGCCACATTCAAATAAGAATGCTTAGTCCCAATGGAGACTAAAACCAAGAGATTCATTGCCAATTTAACAAATGAGACCTGCATTTGCTCTAAAGAGTTCTGGCCATTCGTGTACACATGTTTTCCTACAGAAATTAGCTAACATTCATTTACTCTAAGGTCAGTATTTAGTACTGACAGACAGCAGGTATAGCTTTACCAGATGCTTAAGACTAATTCAGAGTTCATAAACACTATTCATAAACATTTTCACAGAAACTCTAATCCTAGGGGACTTCAAGAAAGAGGGATCCATCAACAGTCTTCACCCCTGGAGTGAAACTCTTCTGATCTTCCCTTGTGAAGGAAAAGCTGTGAAGGGACCACCAGTTGAGGCTGCCATCAGCAACGTTCTCCCCACCTCTTATACATGGACTAATGTTTACTGCCAAGAGCCTCTGAGGGGTGACTGACCCACAAGAAAGTTCTGCGGTATTCGTTAAACCTTGATCAAGTTACAAATTCATCAGCTCCTCCACACAGCATTGCTGTTGTCTTTTTGATGACAACAGAACAGAAAAGACATCAGAAGAAGGGAAAATGAACATGATGTCTCAGAGTCCCGAGTGATGGGAAAAAAATCATCATAATTCTGCTGAGGTAAATAAAGTTACGCAGACTGACATCAGCTGAAGATTTGGCTGTGTATCTGTGTGGTTGGGCTATTTCACAGCACATACACAAAGCTATTGTAACATTTTGCTACCTAGGCTTATTTCAGAGAGAAAATATGTTTGGTTGGTTTGTTTTTAAAACAGGAACACAGATATCCTGCAAGAATACAACACTGCTAAATAAGAGGATAAAACCCCCAACATGTTGACACAACTTGCTTGACCCTAGCTTTACGATCTGGTGGTTCTGAATGCAAGAACTCACTTCATTAATGAAATTTGGGGTAGCAGCAGGTCTCTGCAGCATAGCAGCAAAGATGTAAAGTGAAGACCAAAGCCAGCAATGAGATACAAATGTGAAATACTCACCAGAGACCAACAGTAACTTCTTCCACTGGCTACAAAAAAAGTACCCCAGCATGATTCAAACTTGAAGGGGCAACTGTTTTGCTTTGTTATGAAAAGTTACTCACCTTGCTCATCAGAAACACAGTGTTTGACTCAGCAGTTTGCACTAACACTTAAAGGAGCTGGAAATAAAAAAACCCCTAAAAAACACCCAACTGTATAGGTCAGGTTCAAGATAAGTCACAGAGACTGAACTTAAAACTAATACATATGAAATTGGTAAAGCACTCCGAAATATATCCCAGCTATGGTAACAGCAATCTCTTGCATTGGACTTAGTAGCCACCGCCCTGTGACTAAAGAATACCAGCTTCATTCTACCTGAGAGGTGAAAATAAAAAGCAGTTGTCTTCTCCATCATACAGTGCCACATTTTGTTTAAGACAGGGCTCTCTGATAGGCTGCATGTCTAAAAGAAATCATTAATGAAAAAGAACACTGTAATTGTTACTGCTTTGATGGATTGGGGCATAAATGTTAAGTAATTACTCATTGCCTTTATTCTTCTGTGAAAGTGTAAAAAAAAGGGCTTTCATTACCTTTTTAAAAAAAAAATATAAGGACACAGGCCTTTGTTGCACCCGTTTTATTTTAAACTGATGCTTCTATTATTCCACATCTGAATAATTATAGCTGACATCATCTACTCTTCCATCTCCTAGCAGAACTTTAGCTCTCGTCCACTCACATTCTTTTTCTGCATTATGTGAAATGAAATACCTCCAGACTTTGAAAATATTTATTTTAAAAACAGCAATGAAATTGTCTGTAATCACATTTTCTGCTCTGCTTTGAAAGCAGCATTATTCAATACGCCAGTGGTCTTTTCCGTAAGAGCAACATATTAGAAATTCATGCTGCTCTAATATATCTGAATTCATTGATGTACTGCACTCCCCATAGACCCAAAGAAACATTTCTGCTGCGGTCTCATATGTCCTGCACATTACCTACTGATGTGGTGGTTGTCAAAATAGTTGTACAGTAGCCTTTGAATTCAAAGAGTGCCTTAGCTATATACTAAAAATGACAATAAACCCAAGTATATGCATTATGCTGCCTTTTGTTGCCAGCACAAGGAGAGCATTTGGGAAATAAATCCCCTGATTTTATTGCTTTTTAACATCTTTTCCCCTTTAAGCTTCAAACCTAGAAATTTGAAGCATTTCAAGCAACGAAAATATCTTCTTTCTTTCTTGTAAATTTTCTATAGCGTAACCATCATGGACCACATTTCCACAAGATTATAAACTAAAGTGTTCAAAAATCATTCTGTGATTGTGAAAACCAGGGCAGGTTTTTCCCTTTACTTGCTGTGATGTTTAGCAGTGGTTTCTTGGAGTAAAAAAAGCAATCATCTATAGGGTATACTACACATATACATCTATAGGGTATACTACAGCCTATACTGTCTGTAATCCCATTGATAAAATAAACACAAAGCAAACCTGATTTTACAGAACACATCCAAAAGCATTTTTACAGATGAGCGCTCATTCCTGAAGGGATGGTGGACCAATGACATCCTGGCTTCAGTGAGAAATGGTATAGCCAGTAGGTGTAGGAACAGGATTACCCCTCTATACTGGTGAGGACACATCTTGAGTACTGGGTACAGTTTTGGGCACCTCAGTACAAGAAAGATAGTGAGGTACTGGAAAGGGTCCAAAGAAGGGCAATGAGGTTGGTGAAGGGTCTGGAGAACCTGCCTTATTAGAAGTGGCTGAGGGAGCTGGGGCTGGTTAATTAGGAGACTGAGGGGAGACCTTACTGCTGTCTACTATTACCTGCAAGGAGATTGTAGAGGTGTGGGGGTTAGTCTGCTCTCACAAATAAGTGATAAGAGAAAATAGTCTCAAGTTGCACCAGGGCAAGTTTAGGTTAGACATTAAGAAAAACTTAATTTACAGGGTCATCAGGTCTTAGAAAAGGCAGCTCAGGGAGGGAGAGCTGAATCACCATCTCGGAATGCATTTAAAATTGTGTAGAAATGGAGCTTAGGGACAATGGGTCTGGACTTAATCTTAAAAGACCTTTATCATCCTAAACAGGAGTTCTGGAACTTTTCCAGAAAATTCATGCACGCAGAGAAATACAGGTTAAGCCCCAATGGGAACTGAACCTAACCTACCCTACAAGACATACCTTATACTAAGTCAGGATGGGAATCCTTTTACATAGAAACAAACATCAGTACCTCTTAATTAAGCAGAGGTATCACCACGTTATTCCACCTAATTAGCAGGACTAAAAGTCAAAGTCTATTCTGAAGGACTTTAGAGAGCTCCAGCATGTGGCTGACTGTGGCACATCTGACAAAGTTCATAGACTTGTGAACTTCCCATGTCCAGATACAAGGAGCATCCTACGAAATCCATATGTGACAACAGGGTATAAGTGTGTCTGTGTGTGTATCCCTGTATGTCACCAAATCAGAAACATCGAGGCCAACATATGAACTTACAGCAGGATAACAAGAACACATTTTAGTAATTTTGTTTTTTTTTAAAGAGTAGTTGGGGTGAATTAGAATGTTGAATCAAACAAAACTTCAGAAGAAGTCTAGTTCCCAATATAAGAATTAGACAAACCAAATGGCAACGGGAAACTTTCGTGTCCCAGCACTGTAAGATTTTTTAGAAAGAACTTCTACCATGTGAAAACGTCCGTAAGAAGCTGATCCCTAAAAAGAAATCACTGAGGTGGTAGTGGGATCTTATTGTATGTGTTTAAGCACTTCCACAGAGGAGAATCCTTACAGAGCTTGGGGCAAATCCTGTAATTCTCGACTGAAGGGATTTCACCTGCAGCTTGCAGGGAGTGCTGCACAGTATGAAAGCCAGACTTCTGCTGGGGGTATTTTTGAAGGGGTTTAAGGAGGGCTACAGCCTCAATTTTCAATCTGTGTGAAATTCAATCTGTCCAAGCCCACAGACATTCTCATCTGAAAACACCTGGTTGCTGAGATGAAAGAGAAACGCACAAAGTATTTCCCTACTTTGTTTCTGAGCTTGTAATTTCCTCTCTCTCGTTTGGCTAGTGTTAGTTAATGCTTTGTCTAGAAAAAAAATCACTGGCTGAAATCCAGTCATTAGTTCTGACACAGGAAAAATACTGACACGGGTTACAAGTTTTCAGTGTCCTTCAGCCAGGTAAAAAAAATCCCATACACCAAAAGCCAGACCACATTCAATCAGAGGCCACTGCAGCTGAATTAAATCCAATATAAGTAAAATTAGCTAAAGATATGATATCAATTAGGGATAGAGAACAGCCAACAGATTCATTTCTAAGAATAACTTTTCTAAAAATACTTATTAGTGCCCTGAAAAATGAAGTGAGATACATGGCTTCCAAATACACTGACTGGTAACTGATATACTAGAAATTATATGGCACTAAGGATTGGGACAGGCTGGAAGAATTCACACATTTATATTCCCTCACACAGAAAAAGAAAGTGATTTAGGTAAGTACTTGTTAAATGGATCAAAGTTTGATGAGATGGTAAAAAAGAAATTCAGAGAAGAGTAAGAGCAAAAAAGGTTACACTGAATGAAAAAAGACATAGAAGGTTGTGGATCATAAAGAAGAGCTTCAAAGCTAAGTAAAGAATAGCAGTTCTACAAAATCTTCTGTCTTTCTTCATCAGTGGAAAGCCAAAAGGACAATGGGACCTTTTTCTTCACAGAAGACATAATTTAATTCTTCAATGAATTCAGCTATCTCCCTCAAGTCAATCTCTCGTTATCAAATGAAAAATCTGAGGAACTCTACTGCCAAACTGTGAACTTGTGAACTGTACAAACCGTTATGTTAACATCCTCCTGGTTGTACTACCATGAGAGGGAGAAGAATGCCCTTGATAGACAAGCCAGCTTGAGTTAAAACTACTGCTACCTAATACCTTTGTGCTTGCAGAGGGCATGGAAGTTAGGTGTAATAGTTGACTTTGCCCACGATGCGTGAAGAATCATACCTCATTGAACAAATCCCCAGCAATAAACACTACAATGCAGTGCATATTTTCTTGACATCTGATTTTCATTTTTTCTGATCTTCATCGAGTCCTGATAGCAGAATTGCCCTTTCTCATTTATCCTCAATGCAATAATTCATTGTGGTGAGCTACAAACTCTCATGGCCCTTGGTTCAAATCTTGTTGTGAAAGGCTAATGTAGAACATCAGAGCTTAAAAGAATGCAGATTTCTGAGCCGTGGCTCACAAGAGATCAGCTCAGTGAAATAGTAGTAGTCTTGACTGGAGTGTCAAGATTTTCTCTTACTTTTCCAAAGTCCTTTCACAGCTCTGACTCTCAGAAGTGTTCTCTAATGAACACCATCAGCTTGGGAGAAACAGAAGCAAAACTGAAACATTTGCATGAAAAATCTGCTCTTCCCTTGCTCCTCCCATTATTGAGCATAACCCTGGGGTCAAATTCTGACCTCAAATACAAAGCATGCAACATCCTGGTGAATCAATAATAACTAAGCAACACATAAGAGCCCAAACCCAGCCCACTTGCATTACAACTTGTCGGACATCCTCAGTTACATGGAGAGTTCCTTGAAATCAAGGCAGCTTTATTTTAGTGAAGTTGCAATGATGCCTCATGACACCACAGATTTTTGTTGTAAATTAACTGTTTTCTGGCCACCTTGGCTCCTGGCTCTGGGGCTACTTTTCTGATAGGATGCTAAGCCTGGATTCCTCAACCCCCAATCCTCCATATGCTGCCTCAGCTGCCAGGACTAACACATTTTTTTAGGTAATGTCATGGGGAGTTGGCAAGCTAGAGGCAAGCTAGAAGTCTGAACAGCCTCAGTTTCTAAGTGCAGAGCCTCACCACTGGGGTAGTAGACCCAGAGCCTCTTCTGATCCTTCAGTAAGAAGTTCAGACTCCTGGATATGTAAGAACAGCAGACACTTAACATCAGCTGCCTGGATCTGCAGGTCCCAGGCAGCCCTTCTAGCAGAGTGCCTGAAGTCCAGTAAACCCCACAAAGTAACACAATGTCTTTGGTAGGAAGAGACCTTTAAGGTCATCAAGTCCAACTGCTAACCCAGCACTGCCAGGTCACCACGAAATCATGAATGCCATACCCCATCCTCTCCCACAGGCTTTTTAACAATTTGGCTTAGAGTTGTACATCAACATGAGATAATCCCATCTGAAGCTGCTATGCAAGTATACCAACTATTTGTACAGAAAGTGTAACACATAAAGCAGCTCTGCAGTCGTTTCAAGCAATTTAACATTCAAAGAAGTGATTTATAATATGGAACTTCCCAAGATTATGACCATAATGACTATCTGACAGACTTTATAAGCAAATCGTCCAGTCATTTCACTCGGATTCTGGCTGGCTAAGGACTGGGAACTGTAAAAAGGCTCTAAGATTTGGCCTTGAATCAGAAATAACATTCGCTGTTTTCCAAACGTGCAGTAAACAAGAAAGGAGATTAAATTTTTGTACATCTCTCAGCACATGCAAATGAGAATGGAAAGCGCCTCGTCAGACAAACAGAACAGCAGCCATCTGGATCCAAACCCCACTCCAGTGGAAGTCAAAGCCTTGAGCCTCCTTTTGTCATTATCTACAACCATGTGAAACAGTAGTTGTACTCAAGGCAGTCAGTACCCTCCTCCGTGACTCAAGTGGTGCAAGATCTGGTCCCATAGAAGATTTCAAATTGGTTTATTACCTCTTCAATTTCACAAATTAAAGCAGAACAGAAAGGAAAGACTAAAATTCCTTACCACAGAGAGGGAACTGGAAAGCAGAGTCCCATCTTGGCCAAGCATGTTGGAAACGGTAATTTCAGGTAGATCCAGGTTTTGTGGGTGGAATGGAAGGAGGCCATTGTGGTTCATCGGATGACACAGCGAGTGGTACCCCGACTCTATTTCATTCAAGTGCACGAGGGAGTGGTCAGGCAATGATGGAGGGGTTATAGGAGGTATGTTGAAATCTTCACTTTCAAGACTCGGGCCAGGAAAAGACTGGAAAATAAAAACCAAAGTGCTGTGAAAGTCATGTGAACAGTAGTAAATAAAGTCACAGAAACCAAACAATAAGAACCCAACTCACATCCTTCTAATCAGGAACTCCAATTTAATTAGAAAAAACCTATTTCCAATGCCTATGTATTACAACAGTGGATTTTCACCCTCACACATGGAAGAAAAAGTGCCTCTAAGTCATCAGGAACTCTGATCCTTTCTAAAGGAAGCTGTGAAAGTGATTGTTTGAATTCAGTTTCTTTCTAAAAAGATTTCAAGGGTCCTACTGACATTTTTGCAGAGCGCTCATCCAAGGAAATACCTTCTTCATGGGAATTGCAGAAAAAGAGGGAATGTAATTTATAAAATTAACATCGGGTCGAAACAGGTCATGAGACTCCCTGCTTCTCAGATTACAATTTACAGAGGCCAGAAGAAAGGTACCACTCTTGCTACTCTCACGGGAGAGCTGTGCATGTGTTCTGCTACAAAGAAAATCAACCAGAGAAATCCTGCATACTCCATGGGAATACATTTTGGGTCCATAAAAATAGATTTGTGGTGTCTTATCAACACTAGTTTTTCCTTTCTTAATCTCTAAACTCAATGACGTTTTTTGTCAGTCATCTAAATCAGTCACTGCACAAAGCAACTGTTTAGTCTTGTCTGTGCCATCAAGTCATCCAATTCAACGTGATCCAAAGAAAAGCCAAGGGCAAAGGCAGAGTAACACAACAAGGTGGATAATTTCTATTATTTATCTAGGTTCTTCACAGAGCACATAGATTCACTTAGAGGATAGGAGTGGGTACGGTTATATTTCTTTGAGAAACAGGTGAGCAGGGTACAAGAATTAAATGCATCCATCGCAGTGGTTCTGCGTGAAAGCTTGCCTGCTTTCCTGAGAACAGCCACTGTTCCCAACTCCTTTGCAAGCACTGTGTCTTGGCACTTCCCACACCCGCAGTCACGCGGTTTATAGCGCAGACACTACTTCTACCCTTCCTGCTCCTCTGCAGCAATGCAGTCCCACTCCAGAAGACACTTCTGGTAATTCTGGAAATGCAAAGACTTAAATACATTCTAGTCCCACAAAGTATCTTCAGGAGGGGCTCCAAAGGGAAGCTATTAGAAGAAAATGCTTTCCCTGAAGCGCAGGGGACAGCACGGTGTATGAATGCCTGCGGAAGGACCAGGGAAGAATCAATCCCAATTATAAACAAAGGGATTTTTCCTTTATCATCACAGTAACAGTGTCCTCCTGATGCCTGAGGTTATTCTCCTCTGTATGAACACGGATATGAAAACTTAAATCAGACCAACAGTGTTGGATGTTTTCATATGCTGCTGAGCCCAGAAGAACCTACTCTACAGCAAATGGCCATGGCTTTGGTGGCTTTACTTGGTCCCCAACAAGGTCTAATCCATCAAGAGTGACATGACGGTACCCTAGTTTGTCTTTTCCGGAACCATGATTCAGATGGTTGTGATGCCTGGGTACAGTGGCACATCAGAACCCAGGAGTCCCACACACATTTGTGGCAAAGCCAACGTGTCGTAGAAACAAGGCCGATGCAACTGGGCAGAGGGCGAAATGAGGAACAGGATATGTGCTTGTCCTGCTAATAGTAGCTACAAGCTTCAAAGGCTCACTTCTACTTTTTGGTCATCTCTCCCCTTGCCAGTGGGAGAAGGATCATAGAATCATTAGGGATTGGAGGGAACCTTGAAAGATCATCTAACCCAATCCCTCTGCCACAGCAGGATCATCTAGATCAAGTTGCAAAGAAATATGTCCAGGCGTGTTTTGAATGTCTCCAGAGAAGGAGACTCCACAACCCCCCTGGGCAGCCTGTTCCAGTGCTCCAGTACCCTCACTGTGAAGAAGTTCCTTCTGATATTGATATGGAACCTCCTCTGTTCCAGCTTTCATCCATTGCCCTTTGTCCTATCACCAGATGACCTTGAGAAGAGCCTGGCTCCATCCTCCTGACACCTACCCCTCACCTATTTATAGACATGAATGAGGTCACCCCTGAGAAACCATCTGGAGCCTTCTTGATGCAACTCATCCAATGCTGGCAAACAGACTTTCCTGGAATTCCATATTGTTACCTCCTTCACCAAAAATGATGTTTAAGGGGACTCCACCACGAGGCTGGGCTCAAGCTTTTCCCTGCAGCAAGAACTTAGGCTGTTAGGTCAGTCATCACCCTGTCCTGATCTTGGGCTTTGTTAGAGCCGCTTTTCTTCCAATTTAAGTAATTTGTGGAATTTCTATTGAAAGCAGCTATCTCCCACTGAAAGCATTAGAGAAGGCTCCACTCCATCCAACACAGCTCATACGCATTAATTGTAAATGATGGCCTGTAGTTTCAGGTCTGACACGTTCTTGTTTTGGGCATGGGGAGAAAGATTAATGTCTTCCCACCTCCTCCAAGGGCTTCTTCCTTCGTAGTTGGTTTTTCCTATCAGCATGACTTTCTCTATTCAGGAAGACAGCATGACTGCTCACAGAAATATGAGAAAGCTCACCCCTTCACTTTTGATTCAAACAAAAAGTAACATTAAAGCTTTATTTATTTTACCACATTACTGCTGGAAACTCCACCCATGGTTTCTTTTTCATCTCATGCCTGTGGGAGTGGTGTTCAGTTTAGGGGGAACTTCTTAGGGCATTTAATACAGCCCAGAGAGAAAGCTCTCTGCAAAGCAACACCATTAAACCCTCTGCACAGCACTGAGCAAACACTGGCTTTAATATTAGTCTAGACTAAAAGAGGATTTGCACGATGCCTGTGTTTATAATAAACAGATACCAGTGTATGGTAGGCACAGGGTAGGACCCTCAGAATTGAACACTCTTGTATTTGCGTTATTTACACACATGGAACTACAAACAGGCTCTCTGAACCATGGATGTCTTATCAAATCTGAACGACAATACTTTATGTTTCTGGTTAAATATTTGTGACGCTTCTGCCTCAAATGATGAAAACATCACAAAGCAGATGACTGCTGAGATGGCCAACCCCAAGATGAAGAGGTCTTATTATCTATGCCGCCTTAGCCTATAATGAATCGTTTTATTTTCAGAATAAAATGATAGGAACACTTAACCCTGATTCACTGTCCAACCCAGGTCCAAGCTTTTCATCCTGGACAGTGACCTCAGTGGTTGCCTTTAATTTGTATTTTATGCCTCTTAGCCTAGCCAAATCCAGCATCAAACTAAGGGAGCGGGGCAAAACTGGTTGGGGCCAGTTGCTAAAGATCAGTTCTTAGCAACACAACTCAAATTAGGGACAAGTAATCTACTGTGTTAACACACGCACACACACAAAATCCCCCCATTTATTTTTTGAGGAAAATACACATCACATACCAGAAAAATTCGGGAAATGCTTGCACTACCTGCTGCATAAAGACCCAAGGATAAGGGAGTAAGGAGAAAGAAGAAAATAAACCCCCTGTCCTTATGTCATCAACAGTGAGGACTGGATGTTAAACAAAGTTTAATTACAGTTCAAAATAACTTTGATGCACCTTGAAGTGGCAATTGGAGAAAGGAAACCCAAAGAGATCCTCACACAAACTGACCACAAGCACCACCAAGCATTGAAATGGCCAATGTAAAACCCTCAGGAATGGGCTACATGTCACTATGTGACAGCACAGAAGACAACACAACTTTACCTAATTTGTGTGCTCAGTGGTTGGGTCAGCCACTACGCATGCACTTGCCAGAAGCTGGCATTAGCAACAAATCTTTAAATACTGGTTACTTATATATATATTTAATTTAAATTAAGTGAATGGTACTGCCAACTAGGTACCGCATGCTTTAAATTTTTCATTTCCACCAAGGCTTCTGCACTGGAACTGTGGAAAAATGCCAGTTTTTAAAAGATAGAGGCTTCTAGCTGTCTCTCTTCTATTATTGAACATGTTGTTACACAACTGAAATACTCAAGTCAAGAGTGATGTAAAAACAATGAGCTCATTAGAAGAGTATAACCAGCGATGTTCCTTACGCACATTTGAAAGTTGGGATAGTATACTTGACAGCAGATATTTCTGGGACTTAATAGGATCAACCTTATCTCCGATTTCTAAATGGAGGACCTTTGGAAGCAAGTGTTTTTCAGCTTCTTTTGTCTCTGCATGAAGAAGGCGTGATAGTTTGAGACTATAATGCATTGCTGTGGAAACCTTCGGTCTATTACATAAATCATCTTAACACCCAGCAAGAATTGTCCAACAGTGCCATTGATATGTTCAAGTCAATGATCCTGCAAACAATTTTTGTGTGTTTCTTCATCCAGTAGACAACAACAATAAATCACATTCATTTAAAAACACAATATACTAATTTATCAAGCAACAGCTATCAAAAATATATTACAGGGGAAGGTATAACTTCTTCTATTGTGTTAATCAATTCCTCTAATTTACATTAGGTAAAGGGCAAAGCCTCCAGCAAAACATTAATTTTCCAGTACCAGATGAATTCTATTTTCAACGAAACTGAGAGTGTGCTGATAATGATATTTCAAAAACTTATCAGAATTATGTTTAAGAGAAGACTTTTTAAGATTCCACTCTCAAGAGTCTTTTTGTTAATTACACTAATTTTATACAAATGCTACAATGGTTTGCTGGGAAATGTGGTTTAGCAGTGGGTTGGTAGCATTCAGTTAATGGTTGGACTTGATGACCTCAAAAGGTCCTTTCCAACCTAAATCACTCTGTTTCTATGCTAAGGATTTGTAATTAAAATACATTTAGAGATGACAGTAAGTAGAAACAAAAATATTAGAGAAGATGACAAGATCCAGTCAGCAGTGTAATCAAAACATTTTAACTTCCCTTCAGACAAAGGCCCAGCTGTGCACTCTTTATAGATTTGAGCAAATTTATAAGAGAAGTCCAAGGCTGTTTTCAGAATTACTGATCAAGCCCCAAAGCAATACCCAAGAGTCTTAGGCACACATGGGGCATCCTTAGACCTCTGACCTCGAGTCTTGCTCCACTCATCTGAACCACTCTCCCACTCTCCTTAGCATATGTTGTGTGACTGTCAGTCCATACCCTTATCACTGTTCTCTGCTGAAAATAAAAGCACTTGGTCCCCCACAGTCTCTTAATAGTCCAAACGTTCAAGAATAGCACTGGGGGTGCATTAGCAGGACCCCTGAATAAACACAGCTCCTGCTTGTCCAGACATCTGGGGATGCTGAAAGGGAGACCTTTACCAGAACAGCTTCTACACACTGTCTCCTGAAGACAAAGTGCATCAACTCCATTCCCTCACAGCTAATACTTCAGGCTGTCAACAGACCGGGAGAAGGAAACAGAAGAATATTCACAGTATTTTCTTTGCAACAATGGCAGCATATTATTACTATTGCTACTACTGCTATTGCTATTATTACTGCCACTATTGTAATAAGCGCTTAGATTCTTTAAGTAACTTGGGATCCTATTTAACGGGTTTTGATCTACAGGCAGTATCACCTATATCATAACCTTGAACTTTACAGGATCCACATCTATAAATCAGCTGCTGAATTCATTCAATACTCTTTTTGTACTACAGATAAAGAGCCTCATGCAAATAAAACACTTTTTAGAGACCCTGTCTGCATAGCATACCTAAGTTATGTGCACCACAAAGTGCTGGGTAATAAACCCAGCAATATATGTATCCAATAAGCAGACTTTAACTTTAAAAAACATATCAGGAGTCACATCTTCCTAAATCCTGCTGCTTGAAAATATAGTTGATACACCACACTTAACCTGTCAGAAGCCTCATTAGCATCACAGACTCTAAACCAGCAATCAAGACAGCGTGTTCTTCATGTGTTCACCTTTTAAAATGCTCTTAAAATAGCAATAGTGTAGATTTACATTTCAGCATTTCTGTTTAGAGTAAATAATTCTGTCTAAATTTCCAGTTCCCTTCTGAGAAAGATCTTAAAAGACAGAACAGCTTTGTACCCAGGGCACATGATGATGAAGGACAAAGAATCCTTCCCCCCCACCCCCCCTTTCTTCTTATTTTCTTTACTTAGAAAAGCACAGGAACAATGGATTGCTTCTCAGTATTCAGAAGGACAGTGGGTCCTACACACAACCTCTCCTAAACCAGGGAAAAAAATGGTCTAATCTAATGTAAAATGTCACCAAAACAGAAACACGGCCACTCCTAGCAATTCTAGGTTGTACTGCTGTGTATCATCGGCAGGGACAGCTGAAAGCTCACAGTTCCTATCAGTTATTCCACTGACTTTAACGCTGACATTTTGAACCTAGGACTTTATAGCTACAAGGCCAAGGTATGCTCAATGTATGAATGAGCAGGGATTACTCAAGCAAGTAAAAGCAGCAGGATCTGGCCCACTATGAAAGTGTCATGAAAGCAGCAGGACTGCTGAGACCTCAGAACTAAGTCAAATGACAGTAACATTGTACCAGCTATCAGTCGTGCAGCACCTATTAAGACATTTTTATAAACTGCAAGAAATACGTGTGCTATTACACTACATAATACTGAAAAGCAGCCTTCTGTGGAAGAAGCCAATTTAAGAGGAAAACAACATAAACAATAGTAACTTGTGTGCTCAAGTGAAGCATCTTTTTAATTTTGAGTAATGAAGATGTCAAGCCAAATGCTAGAGTAGTTTAACTTAATTAGGTGGCCTATTTTTTCCAGGCAGCCTTTCATTTCCCATTGAAAACTCAGCTCGTACGCGAGGCAACAAGAGCAATTTTGTCTGTAATGAATACCTCTGGGACTCCATGCAGAGATCATTTGAATGTTACACTGAAGACTGGTTTGAGGAACTAGTTTGGGCTTGTTGAGATGCCAGAACTAAGCTGGATGAATCAAAGCCTGGCATCTTATCAGTTTAGTTGGTCGGAGGTCGACGGGTCAAACCTACTCTACGGCGGCAGCCTTTGCCGAAAGCGACAGCGTAATAGTAATTGGTCTAATTTGTAGTTCAAAGTCACATAATTCTTCCAGACATTTTATGGACCGAAAAAGTTCATTTTATGTGAAGCTCCATTGAAAAATACTGCCTTGAACATTTCCCATGGTTACATCCCATAATTCATCCCACTGCTGACCTGTAGACTTTCCTGAAAGGAAAACTACGTAACTAAAATATACAAGCTCTATAATGTGTTTTCACATGAGAAAAAAGCTGTCCATGAAGGAGTAGAGGGAAACATTTTGAAGGATATTTTACACCAGTTACTCATTAAACAGAAACTTCTCTCGGGTCACACATAGCAAAAAGCAGTGATATGGGAAAGAAAAAGCCCACCCTGACTTTTGGACAGAAAATTCATCATCTGATGATTGATTTTCTGTTTACCTTTTTCATGGTAAAATAATAGCTTTTGTTATTTTTACCTCATTGATTTAGAGCAGGCCAATCACTGAAGCTGCTATCTCCCCGGCGCCGCAGTGAGGATAAAATGCAGTGTTTACATTACTTCTGTCCCACTGGCAACTCTTACGAAGATGACTTTTAATTGATGCACAGGATCACGATGTCTGCGAGCAGGGCCAACTTCACAATTTCCGCGTTATTCCAGCGGTACCTGACATTTACTTGTAAAGCCCCAAACTTCTAGAGCAAGGTATTACTCTTCAAATCTGCTTTCATCAAAGAGTTTTTAGCCCACATGGGTGCAAAGAAAATAACAGTAAGAATGTTCAACAGCTAGAAGAAAAATGGAAGGATTAAAAATCTGTTCTACTTGCTTAGGTTTTTGATACTGTCTCAGTTTTTTAGATCTGCACTGATGGTTTTTGAAGGCTGGGAAAGGACAGGTTTTTTGCTTGGAATGCTTAGGGAAAAGATGATGCCCTCTCTAGCGCTTTTGCAGCACGCGCTATGGAACAAGAATTAAATGCACTATTTAAAACACTTCTCAGAGAAAAGTAGGACATATACATTTAGATTGGACACAGAAAGAAAACCCTCACTGTGAGTGTGGCGAGTTACTGAAGCAGATTGCCCAGAGAAGCTGTGGATGGCCCACCCCTGGAAGTGCTGAAGATCAGGTTGGATGAGGTTCTGAGCAACCCGATTTAGTGACAGACGTCCCTGTCCATGGAAGGAAGTTGGACTAGATGATCTTCAAAGATGCCTTCCAACACAAACCATTCTGTTATTCTATACTCATCACCACGCTAACGTGAAGGAGGTGAAATGTAGTCTGAAACAGCCCTGAACTGAAGCAGACTGACCAGATGTCATTGCCTTCTCAACATGGAACACCCTTTCAACTACTAAGCAAGAGTTTCCCAGCTTTGAGACAGGATTGTCCAAGCTCATACGTAGCTATGAGAAGATACTGGAACACTTAAGTGCTCTCCATCTAGGGATGTTGCTTTTTCCTGAATCCTTTCTGAGGCAGCCCAACTCCTGGCCTTGCTCTGCCAACTACATCTCTGGAAAGGTAACAAGAATAAAAGAGCTGTGCCACTGAAAGAGTGGTCAAGCATTAGAAAAAGCTTCCCAAGGAAGTGGTGGAGACCCCATCCCTGGAGATGTTAAAAAAAAACCCCAGGTTGACATGGCACTTGATGACATGGTTTAGTGGGCATGGTGGTGCTGGGTTGACAATTGGACTCGATGATCTTAGAGGTCTTTTCCAACCTTATTGATTCCAATCTAGGATTCTGCTCTATTCTATAGTGATGCTTCTAGAACCACATGTGTATGGCAACAAAAGGCAAAGAACCCTTTAGCTCCCTACCAACATGAAAAATCTCCCTGCTGGATGTCATTCCGTCTCATTTGAGTCTGAAGCACAGCACAACAGAGTTTTAACACCCATGTATACACTGTATACAATATAGTTTTACACTGTGCTGTCCATGACCCACAAGTTACAGGAGGAAGAATTAGATAAAGAGCAATTAAGCGCTGAGATTCCAATTATAGGTGTGGGGAAAACCCAATGTATTTGTGGGAATCTGAAATGCAGAGCCATTGACAGTTATATTTTATTATGACAAATATTTTCTGATCAAAGTGCAATTAGTAGTGAAAATGTCATGCAGTTTTACCCTGTATGTTTGATAATATGGCTGGCATAACTCATTTAGGAGATGCCTACAGCGCAGAGTCCTGCACTACATATATCATAACCAAGCCCACCATACTTACACAGAAAACGTACACAGAGACAGCATTGCCAAACAGCCTTTTGGGACAGTTTAAAAGAATATAATTAATTTTTACTGTATACTTACATGTCTGGCTCAGTTCCAGCTCTGGCTTTCTGTGAAAATAATTTCAAGTATAGAATTATGCTATTTGCTCGCAGCAACATCACGGGAACAGTAGTGAGCCATATGTTGCTACTTAGCAACTTAGTCTGTAAGTCCCAAAGCATGTACTGATTTGAAAATGGAACAGAAACGGTAATTGTTGAGGGATGCTGTAAGGCAACTTGTCTTGGATTACCAAGCTATGCAGATGTTTGATGTTATACTGCAAAAGGAACACACCTCTACTTTTTCCTGTCCAATGGCTGAGCTTTTATTTATGTTAGCCTAAAGGGGATAAATTGATTAAAACCTTAAAATAACACACGGTGATGTTTTCTGGCTATGAGCACTTTGCAAAGAACAGGAAGAATTAAGTGCATGTCAGCATGCACAAGGATCCCCAAAATTCTGCGTCAGTAGTCACATAACCCTGACGACAATCCAATGGAAACCCCTCGGTCTTGGGTATGGTATCATGACTCCATCTGCAAACCTACCTTACAAATAAGCTCTGAAATGAGAATATAATGCTTATTTCTGGCTCAGTCAGAATAAAAGTTTGCAATAGCACTGTGCATCCCCCACCATGTGTGATTTGTATTTTAACCAGCTGTGCATCCATCAGGGAAAGTGGAAAAACACATTCCTTCCTCATTCTGACATCTCTTCATCTTTGAGGAAGGAAGAAGCAAGTTACTGAGGGTGGAAAGAAACCTCCACTCCTCTTGCCAAGGTCATATAACTGCAAGGCTCATCAGAACAGGTGCAGAACGGACACTGGACAGACCTCTATAGATGAGGTGACTAGGGTTTCTTCTGGGAGAGAATTGTTTCTACCCTCTTACTATGGGATTATAGACTTTACCTCCTGTAAGAGCAAGACAAAAAGGAACAAGCAGTCCTGAAAACAGGGACCCAGAAATACAATCACCCCTTTTCCTCTTTTGCTTCCTCCCCAGTAAGTTACATCATCTTGCATGCATTGATTGTAAAGCAATGGACACCCTTTGTAATTTAACAAGCAGATTGGATATTGAAATGGTAGTCAAGGTCACTGATTCTGGGTGACCACCAAGTTTTTATATCTGGGGCAGGAACAGCACTCTATTATAGCAGAAGACCTTGCCAAGGTATCTGTAGTAAAGGTCTCAAGAAGCGAAGAAGTCAGTGGTGAGTAGCTTGGTTCCTTTGAGGAATGACTATCAGCTATCAACATCACCACCAGTTTGGGAAGGCTTCTCTGGCAAGCCCTACACTCTTGCTAACAAAAGAGGGGCAGATTTCCAACAAACCCTGGCTTCCAACTCCTTAAAATACTGTTAAGCTACCTCCTGCCACATGATTCCCTCAGCAGAGGACAGAGTTTCAACACATTTGTCACCTGCCTCTGGGGTTTGAATTCTACCCAAGAGCTTGGCTTTGCCACAGCAAGATTTAGAATCTGCAAACCCTTCGTTTGGTTCCAGCATACAGGGTTTTCTGTCATCTTTGAATCTGGAAATGTCACATCTGATAGACTTTCTCCTTGAAGACAAAAATCATTTGTACTTAAAATATCTGAGCCTGGATCTTCAAAAGGTACTTGAAGCACAGTACTTCCACCAAAACTACCGAGTGTTAGATGCAGAAATATCTTTGAGGCTCTGGCCCTTGTTAGCACATGTAGGAACCACATGAAAGATTAAAACTTATATTCTTAATTTTTCAATATGCCCTCTGAATTATTGAAACGACATGCATACACAGTACAAAAATATCAACAGAAGAAAAATATAATTCTGATGTATAATGCGGCTTCGCAATTCTGTATTCAAAGCTATTTAAGACAGACATAATGATTCTCTGAAAGGTAACAGCTGCCTTATAACAGCAATCATTCACCGAGTTTGTACTTCTACTGTTTCAAACAAATTCAATTAGCCCTTGACTTTTAAACCCTTCAGGCATAAATGAGATGATACTAGGCTGCTTTAATCTAATAGTAATACTAAAACTTGTCAGTACTGTTTTTGGATTAATGGTTAGAGAAAAATTAATAATACAATTTTTCATTTTTTAATCAAACAGTTCTATTCTAAACTACCTCTGGATCTTGGAGGGTTCTTTGCTGAATATGTTCAATCACGCACAAATCCTAAATACAAAGTACAGTTGGTCTCTAGAGGTATTTCAGTGTAACTTCCACAGAAAGCTGAGAAGCAACATGGTGCAACGTTTCCAAGACAGTCTTTTTCTGATTGAACAATATAGCTCATCTCACACAACTTTCTGCTTCGCTGTCCTCAAATGAACCCACGTACCTAAAGAAACTCATTTCATGAGGGCGTTTAGATTTGAAAGCACTTTCCAAAGCTACTGATTCCTAAGTTACCTCCTGCCCATCAACATACATTTGCTATACAGGTAAAATTATATCTACCTCATTTCCATCTCTTCTACTGGTCCTGTAGAGAGAGATTTGTCAGACTAGCTATCACTGGCTCTGAGATATTGCATGACCTAGACAACAAGTCTGATTATCTAGAAAATTTTTAACACAGTCTTACTGACCTGCATTGCTACCAACATCACTTACAGGGATTTTAAACTGCCTGAAACACGTGCAGTAAATGCAAATCTCTCCTCTACATGCTGATGTAGCTACAGGTAGAGAAACCAGTACTTTCAAACTATTTTTGCTTTTTAATAAGTAGTGATTAAAATCTTTCATTCTTAGGAATCTATAGTATCCTGGGGTTCAAGCAGAAAGAGGAAATGTATTTGAACACACACACAGAGAAACAGCATTTAAAAGCAAGGATATCCCAAAAAGGAAAAGACTCAAGCATACCTGCAAAGGATCCATACCACATTAAACCTTCTGGCTACAAGCTACAGAAGACCCAGTCATTTCATTAACCCCACAGCCAATCTTGTCACAGCAGCAGCACCCCTCAACCATACAACTCCTGTTAAAAAGGCAATTCTTCAACTGCAACTGGCCTACGAGTGATAATTAAAGCTATTTGCGACATGTGTATCTTATAATGATTAACTTGTCTTCAGTCAGATAAACAAATAACCTGCACCTGTAAAGACTATTTCCTGAAGGTAAAACAACTGTTTAGGAAAGATCATGCTGGCAAAACAGCTGCTTGCATTCCGGAGAGGAAACAAGGTGGTACCTTTCAACAAATGCCAGCTCCAGTGTTTTATCAGCTCTATCTCATTAACTGGAAACAAGGCTTAAATGCTTTGTTTATAAATTATGATTATTCCTGATTGCAGCAGTTACTGATAGCACCACTCATTTGCGATGCAACTCTTTGAATTTGTTTAATTACAATCTGAAACAAGGCAGAGAAGATTAATTAACCCACCTGGCTGGCTGGCACATAGTCCTGGCTCGGCTCTGTCATACTCATATACATGTTCTCACCGTCAAACTGTAAAGGAAATAATAGTAAACATCAGAAAACTTGAATATTTTTCAGCACTGACTGAAAAAATTCCAACCCCACAGTGTCCATAAAATAATATTACAGCCTGGTTTCAGCCACTTCTAATTGTGTGTATGCATCTTGTCTTTGATGTTCCTGCTGTCATCCTTATTGACCCTGGATGTCAGTGATTTGGAGTAATTAGTGCTCTAGTAATTACAGCTAGCGAGCACGAAATGAATGGTTTCCTTTCATCTGCAATCTGTTTTAAAACAAAATGCCTCATTTTGTGTACCACGTATACGTACTGCTGCTGGTTGTAACAGAGTACGAAGCAAATTGCACCAGTTACTGAGAAAAGGAAGATGAGAATAGAAACTGCGTTGAAATGCATCTTAATGGATCCCAACTTTAGCTTCTGAGCAGAACAAGAGTTGAAATTTCAAAACAAATTAAACCCCCTCCTATTGCTACATTCTCAAATGAAAAAGTAGGAAATACATGTGCAGACTGCTTTCAGACACTCAATGTACGAAACACTATACGTCCTGACCAGATGGTGGAAGAGGATAGTTTGCTCAATGTGTGAACAAAGTAAACATTCCTAATCAGAACTGCCAAAAATACTCCTCGGTAAATGATAAAATACCAGTCCTGGAACTGTACATAAAGCTTTGTAGTGTTGTTCTTTTTCTCTCCTTTGCTGCAGTTAAGAAGTAACAGGAATTCGATAGAAAGGAGCTGGTTAAACTCTAATGGTCTAGATGGGGAAAAACTGGCAGAACTGAAGCCTCAACCTGCACCAGCACTAAGAGTAAACCTACCGATTCCTTACGTGTATCTGGCAAGTGTCCCCACAGAACTCCTATCACACCCACACAAGTGACATTGCCAACAGAGCGACCACAGTCACACTGTCCATTGAGGAGGTAGGGAACATTTTTTCAAACCTTTCAAGTAGAAATGAGCAACAGCAGGAATCCCCATCCCTAGTCACCAGCCACAAATTTCCAGCTGTCACACGGTCTGTTTGAAGGAACTTTCATGTGGCCCCTTCCAAGAGTGCTTAGAGTGACATATTTTGGACATAAGCCATTGTGTTTTATGACGCAGCTGCTTTTTGTGCTGTTGAGCTTGTTCTGCACCTACAGAAGTTGGAGCTAATGCATACCATGGACTTTTATTGCTTCATGCTCAGCTTCCTGGGATATTCTACCCGTAAGGAGCTGCATATTCAACTAGACCAAGATGGCAAAGTCAAGCTGTGGCTTTGGCAGACAGCTCTACCAATTTTTGCTGAGTTGGCTGAAAAAGTTTTGGCTCCTAGCTGTTCATGCTCTTTCACTGCCAGAGGCTATGAGGCTTGGAACAGCAGCAGCAGAAATGACCAAGTGCCAGCTCCTGGCACAGCAGCTGACGGTCTGGCCAGAGCTATTTAATAGATAGTCACAGCTTATCTGTCAGAAGTCCTAGTTTCATGTGAGGGAAGGGATTATGCTGTGGGCACAGACCTGCCATAGGGAACACGGGACTTTCAAGGTTTGGTGGAATACAAATAGTTGGATTAGGTTGTAAATGTAAAGATCAATGCTGGTCCTTTCTTGTTTCTTATTTTCAATTGCCATTGCTTTCAACTTTGTTATTCAAGAAAGTAGCGTTCGAAGTACTGTTCTGGAGAACATTGTTTAGCATCTGGTATGTCTGCACTCTGGAAAGGATTACCTTGTTTCTTCTCTGATGGACAGGGAGAACTCTGAAGACACATTTCACAGCCTGTGGTTGGGAACCAAGAACTTCAGTGCAAGGCCTATGGGAGCACAACTTATTCAGCTTGGCAGACAAAAGGCTGGAAGGTGCCTTGATAGCTGTGACTGGTACTTATACCCTGGGAAGATGTCTAATAGCAAGACGTCAGCCTTCCTGACAGAAGTATAATGAGATCTAGCGTTAAGAAACTGGAGTTACAGAAATTCAGTCCCAAAATATGATACAAGTTCCTCCTTCAATAGGGAATTAAGCATTCTGTCAACAGCAAACTCATCATTTCTGGGACATTTTAAAATTAAGTTCAGTATCTCTTCCAGTCCAGTATTTCCCAGTGAGAGTGGTGGGGTACTGGGGGGAGAGATGGACACAACTGCCTGGGAGGTTTGTGGAGTCTCCTTCTCTGGAGATTTCTGAAACCCACCTGGACCTGGTCTGGGTGATCCTGCTGTAGCAAGGGGATTGGACTGGATGATCTTTCGAGGTCCCTTCCGATCCCTAAGGATTCTATGATTTTTTCAGGAAAGTTGCATTCCATACTGTAATTATAAGATATCCTATGGGCAGGACAGTTGAACTTGCTGGTTATGGCAGTCCTACCTGCCCTGGAAACTATGATTCCTTAGGTCTTCTATTTTGAATTTCCCTCGTTAACTATATATGTTTGTTGTACTACATACATAACACCGCTGCAATTCAAACACTACTTTGCAAGGAACATAGAGATTGCTCTATGGGCTTAAGGTGAGACTTGGTCTAGGTGTCCTGCGGTGGCAGGGGGGTTGGACTGGATGATCTTCCAAGGTCTCTTCCAATCCCTGATGATTCTATTCTATGAAACCAAACCCCAAAAGTATCCATATAAAGTTAAAATTCTCAGCCTTTTGGCTTGGTCTTAAATACAAAATTGCCTTCTGCAACATCGTGGCTTCATTTGTTAGAGAAAATTCTGAGAAAAATACATTGATGCAAAAAGTCTGTAAATTCAGAGAGACCTGCTAGCATCTAAAAATACCCAGCAGCTCCTTGATTTATAACTGAAATTCTTCAATATTCAAATGTGGAATTTAGTCACATCAATACTTAGCATCTGCTTGGTAGAAGTATGTGTAAAATCTCATGTAAGAGGTTGCAGAGTTCTGTAAGATTTGATGCGATATGTATTTTTAGTAGTCTTTATGTTTGCAGGATGCAGACTCTAACATATCAGCTGACACTAACACTGGTGCCACGTTAGTATTTGTACTACATTTACAGCTGTATAAAGTATTATCTGCCCTCAAAGCAGTGCAGGATGGTCCTCATGTATGATTTTCCCCCATGTGTTTCAGAAGCTTCCAGAACAAGTCCCTAAATCCCAGAATCTAGTTCACCTTTTCCATACACTGCTTTGTAATATGCAAGTTCTGCAGGATGACATCTCTCAATCACAGTTTAACTCATACTATGTGCACCTTAAATTCATCTTTAAAAGTGCTGTGGATTTATGCAACAACAAATCAAGCAGCTGTGGTGTTAAACACACACTGTCAAATCAGACAGTAGCCAAGAGATCAGCAGAAATGACCCAAGAATGCTTCTAGCCACCAGGTTATACTGCATGCCCTCCAAATTGTCTTATTTTACTCATCATCTCCAAGTCTATGAGAATCTCATNAACAAATCAAGCAGCTGCGGTGTTAAACACACACTGTCAAATCAGACAGTAGCCAAGAGATCAGCAGAAATGACCCAAGAATGCTTCTAGCCACCAGGTTATACTGCATGCCCTCCAAATTGTCTTATTTTACTCATCATCTCCAAGTCTATGAGAATCTCATACTCCTTAAAACTTCCCTGCCACTCCCTGTGCTTGACTTCAAGCAAAGAAACTGCACAAGCATCACTTAACTTTGGATGATTCATCCAAACAGAACAGATGAAACACAAAAGCAGGCGGTTAAATGAACTGTCTTTCAGGAATGTATATCTATATATCATATGACATTTCATCTGAAGCCTTCCCAATGTGTCTCCAAGATCCTTCAGTATCATTAAGGGCAGATTTCAAAAATCATTCATTGTAATCTATTAAAAGTGAACGCTCATACAATATTCTGATGTGTGATAATAACTCCTCTTGACAACATTTCCTTTCATATTAAACTGTAACTGCATGAGAAGTTTGGGTGAGAGCAAACTAAGACTATGACTGCACTGTAATATGAAAAGATACGTAACTGGGGGCTGGTTTTACTGTATATTCACAATTGCATCATCTTCCTCATTTAAATGAAAAGCACCCTGAGTGTACTACTCCACAAAAGCACTATCATCAGGCTGCACAGAAACAGAGACACAAATTTTTCCTGGTGACTTAACAAATTGTTATTATAGCCTACACACAGAGAAGAATTCTGAAGGCAAAAAGGAATGTGTAAGAAAAAAAAACCAGAAGGGGTTCAAAGCCAAACAGGAGGATAACTGGAAACAAAACATAATTGCATATTGCTAACTGTATGTGCATAGGCAGCGATTGTAGATGCAGAGACATATCTGCATGAGCTTCAGGTAGCTAGTTCAGATGACAACTGCCACAGTTTTAGCAGAGCCGACTTATGTGTCCCCTCCACCCCAGGCTACCTTCTTCTGAGCCAAGTTATCTGTGTCTTCACTGCCAGGGCCACCTCTATTGAGATTAGAGGAAGAAGGAATTGTCACCCCTCTCTTTATCTCCTTGCTACCTCACACATATTTGCTTTTGTTGAAAAAAGTGAGGGTTTATTTTGCTCCTTTTTCTTCCACTGTTCTCAACAGAGGGAAATGCGTATTTGCTTTCTCCTTGTATGAATATATATATATACACATACACATATATATATGTATAGATATATGTGCCCCAAGTTCTGCAGGAACAGTTATATTAGCTAACTGGAAAAAAATCAAGCACATGGATCTTTAAGCTGCTTCCAGTTCATACTGAAGTGCAGAAGAGTATGACAGTACCGCATCTCGCTCAACTGCAGAGTAGGCAGGGAAGCGTGATGAACATTGGCCCATATGGCTCTTGGTGCCAAAACAAGCTTGGGGCTGGGGTGTGGAGGGGGAGGAACTTTGGACACTATTTTGTACACAAATGTGTCTCAGCAGCAATATCCCGAATTGTACAGACATCAAATTGGTGACAGTTGCTGTATTTAGTAAGTTCAGCTTCTGAGTAAAACCATTTCAACTCAACGTCCCAATCTTCTTAAAGCTTGAGCTATTCATCACTAAATCTAAATACAAATTTTCTCCCATCTCAGATCAGAATTGGGTTCTAGACATGAAGGAAAGCTACCTACTCCTTTTAACCACAGTTTACCTTGCTCTGATGCAGCTCCAACACAATTCACCATGTTTTAAGAAAATGCTGTAATAATGTTGTGTAAACAGGTCATTATTTTCCAGCGATTTAGTGATTTCAGTGCTTATAGATATCACGTAGAACTTACGTTTTTAAAAGCCACTAATCCTGAAAAAACCTTTCAAACGAGGCAATTTTGTTTATTTTAAACCAAATGTCAAGCGTGGACTTTGTCTCAGGTCACTCGATGACAAACCCAGGGATATTATGTTTTACTCAGAGCCGCTGAAATGAGACTAAAATGATGATGAGATACAACAGAGATCATCAAATGGCCACACTAAAGAAACGGCTGATCTTGTTAGGGCAGCCATTAAGAGCAACCCATCATTACACAATGGAAAATCCCCCTCTTGCCACCGTTCCCGGCAGCACCATTGTCTGTATTAAACCGCAAGCCCATTTTCTCTCCATTTTGTATGCTGTACTGAGCACACGGGTAACTTTGCCCAAGACAGGTTACAGTCTTCCCTCTCCCCCTTCTGTGCCTGCTTGTCAAAACATAGAAGCAATGGGCAACTGTGACATTGGATGAAGATGCCCCAACGGAACACCATGGCAAAAAGAAGTCAAAATTGTGGGCGTCCCCACATGGTTAAAGGCAGATCATTCCTGCAGACTGGTGGGATGCAGAGCAGTCCTGTCCCACCTGGGACATTAAGAGCCCTTTAGGTTTCAGAAAGTTTGATGTGCCAAGCATTAGAGAAGAGATGGGGAGTCTGAAGATTATTAGTGTTATTGCTTTTAACTCTGTAACTTCTTCTCACAAATATTAGGAAAATCTTTTATGTCTCCTGTCATTCAAATAATCAAAATGAGGAATATGGGGCATGATGTGTTTAATTAATCCAAGTATAGTGACGTGCGGGCTGGGCAGAGTGGAGCTGGGAAGAAATCTGCCCTGCTCTTGCCAGCTTGCTGCAGAGTGTGAGTAAGGCACTGAGTGGGTGAGTGCTGGCAGTGAGCCCCAGAGAGGGATGCGAGGGTGCAGCTTTGCAGAGAAATGCTGTCAGACATTTCATACCTTTAGAAAGAGCCAGAGACAGTGATGAAACTCTCTCTGCCCACAGCATCCAAAGGACTTCGATCAAAGAGCAATGGGACTTGCAGACTGGCACGGCAAGCTTTCAGAGAGATTGTGTTTTGAAAATATCCTGCTTGATTCTTCTAGGGTGAGAACATTGTGGTCTTGTTTCCCATTTATAACCCACACTTTTGCCTCAAAAAGTAAAGTCACTGCTGTCAGTTTCATAGTATCACAGAATGGTTTGGGTTGGAAGGAACCTTAAAGGTCATCTAGTTCCAGCCCTCCTACCATGGACATGGCCCTCCTACCACTGGACCTGATTACTCAAAGCCCCAACCAATCTGACCCAGACCTTCCACCAGTGCATTCCCCCAGTTAACTCACCATTCACTGCTCTCAATATGAGGAAGGGGAGGAACCAGTATCGGCACAGTGCGTTCTCAGAGGTGCCTGAGTATCTAAACACACTTGGGTAGTTAAAACCTGAGTGATACAGCACTACAGCATTTGTGTTTTTGCTGCACTTAATCGAGGTTAATGTGGAACTGGAGAGGAGGTGAAGGGGAGTGTTTAGCTTCCCGCTTGGAGTCTGCATGTGTCAATGCCTGACAGAGCCTTGAAGTTGTCAGCCAGCACGTCGAGCACTTGCTGAATGAAGTTACAGTGCTGAGCACAGCAGGCTAATAGAAGTAGGATCAGACTGATAGGAGGAGTGGCAGAGTCCAGTCACAGCGGAGTGTATCAAAGACAGCCCAGGGGAGAGCGGGTACTGTGTTAGTCCTTTGTGCACATTTAAATGGAAGACAGTGAACATGCAGGGATGAACTCTGAACTCTCCCAGCTGGGCTCCTGCTCCTTTTAACCTTGGATGTTAAACAGAATAAAATACAATTTAAAATAATTATAATCTAAAATAAATTAAAACCAAACCAATTCACTGTTAGTCTGGAATCCTACGCTGAACTCTCTCTTGCATGTTCGTACACTCATTAAATAAACGTACCGAGGACAAAGTTGTAAGCTATTTTGTTATTACTTTACTCAGCGCACACTAAATTATAGATGTAGAACCCCACTGGGAAAATTGGGTGAAAAGGTGGAAATGTTCAAACAGCTAAAATTAGATCTTCCTTCTTCTGCCCACAGTGGCTGAGGAAATTTGTTTAACCTGGGAGGCTGCTCAGATTTTCCAGCCCCAACACTTTTTCACGACAACATCAGATCCTGCACCATGGAAGGTGAAGGGAATGGTGTCATTGCCACTTGGACAGGAGCAGGGTAGAAGCTTTTTAGAATTTAGAGTTTCAGAGTGATTTCTGACAATATTCACCTTTGCCTCATCCTTTCAGTTGTCAGATTATGTAAGAAAACACGGGAAAGCTTAACGAAAATGCTCTAGAGAGAGCAGGCAGAGGACTAAAAAGCATTTCTGTGGTGTATAGCCATGTGCAGAGCCCTCTTTGTTGCTTGAGTTTTGTACAACTAGAACACCACTGTTCCCTTGCATGTGCAGAGCTGTGTGCGGGGACCCATGGACAGAATTTGACCCACTAAGCTATTTATAGAGTGGATGGGGTATATAATGTTTCTGTGGGAAAGTGCATCTGCTTCCACCCAGCAGAATCTTAGAAATAAAGTGGGCCAAAACAACATTAATAGCAACAGCACAAGCAAAATTCTGCCACTACTCTGAAAATCTTGTGACAGAGGATCACGAGAAGTAAGCTAAATGCGACAACTGCTGGGTAACTAGAAAATCTTGCCTGAATACTGACTGTTATGACTTATCTTTAAGGAAAGAAACAAAACATGGCATACTTATAAAGTCAATTTTTAAAAGTTCTTGGAAGGCTTGATCGTCTAAGAACTGAAGGCAAACGCAGCAGGTCACTTGAGCATGTGCATAACGTGCATACAAATTACCCGCTGAAGGGGATGACGGTGTCAGAGCATTTAAAACTGAACACCCATTCAGACACCTGATGAGACAGGACCCAAGAGCTCAGAACTTTACAGGAGGAGATGTAAAATATTGAATGCCAAACTCAAACGGGACACATCAGCTTAGATTTCTGGTAAGCCAAATTATTTAGCAGAGCCTGATGTGTGCTCACCAGGTACAACTAATTCAGACCAGAGAGAGTGATAATTAATTGCAACCCCCCAGCACAACACTGTCAACTGTTAAATGACACTGTTTGTATGGGTGACACAGGCTCAAAGGTTATCAGAACAGCTACCATGGCAGCCATGTGGACAGACCTGCTCCCATTGGCAGTTACTCTGCTGTACGAGAAGCTCCATCCAGTTCAACAGGATTATTTTCATGCTGAATGTCACACACATTCATTTCCCTGCATGCATCAAACAAGAAGCTGGAGCCCCATATGGGCTCAAAAGAGGAATCATGAGTTTTTATGTTTACAGTTGCAACCAAGATTCAAAAGCTTGACAAAGTGTTACTCCTTTACCGGCGTGGTCTACAGATCAAGCTGAGATACACCAACAGAGCACTGTAAAAAAGTTTGCAGTGTTCTATCCCAAAATAGGTCATTCAAGAGCAGATGTGGTTAGAAATGTTAAAAATATTACTTAAAAGCAGAACAGGAAAAGTAGCTTGACTTTTTTTTCTTATCTTCACTGAAAATATGTCCTTGATGTAATGAAAACATTTATCAATTCTCAAAAATTCTAAGTGATCTTTCTATACCTTTTAAGATAAAATTTGACCTTTAAAAATACGGTTCATACTCTGACTAAATCATTCCACAACTGTTTTCTTTTGTTTCTAGTTTGTGAAGCAGTGCTCACAACAGCTATATTTGTGTTCAAGAACCCGCAATGGTGTTTCTTTTATACACTCAATACAGCTTAACAGAAGAAAAAGAAAAAAGACAACCTGGCAACACACATCTCAATTTTTTTCTTAGTGAAGAGCTAAAACATCGAGTTACAGTTGTACCTGCCAACCTTTTAAAGGTTTGACGAAAGAGAGTGTTACCCCCATTGCCAGCTGCTGCTTTTCCCATCAGCACACTCAGAATCTATTACTGGTGTACATTCCTCGCAGCACATCAGATAGAAGCTACTCAAAGCTGGCATTATCAGCACCCTAGCTGTTGTCTTTCCATGCATATCAGCATGAGGCAGTTACGTTAGTGCTGAGAGGAAGCTCCCTGGGCAGTCAAATCCATCCCCTGAATAATAGCTGAATAAGTTTCATATGACCTCCGAGAAAGCTTATTGTCAGGTCCTGCCTCACATAAAACTCCAGCAAGAGTGTTTCTGTGCATTTTCCCTTTTCAGTTTAAACTCTTCAGCAATTTTAGTGTTTTATCTTACCATCTTCTTATAGAATTATAGAATCATAAAGGATTGGAAGGGACCTCAAAAGATCATCCAGTCCAATCCCCCTGTGACAGCAGGACCACCTAGACCAAGCCGCACAGGAACACATCCAGGCAGGTCTGGAANCCTCCTCTTCTCCAAGCTCAAGAGACCCAGCTCCCTCAGCCTTTTCTCATAAGGGAGGTGCTCTACTTCTTCTTCTTCTATCTTTCCAGTCCGCTGAGACTTTTAAAAGGTAGGAGTTTTTAGTCTCCTGAAGACACTTAAAGACAGATACTCTGTCCTCTTCCTCAGGAAGACTATTTTAAATTACTTGAATCTTTTCTGATAACATACCTTGTTCCCCTGATATTTCTTCATTCATGTGAAGAATGTAACCACTCGTGTACTTCCCTTTGCTGATGCTCTATCAACCACATCATGTACTGTCTACAATGAACACAGAGATTCAGCTTTGTTTCTTTTCCCTCTTAATAAATGAAATGTCTGAAAGCTTCTTCTGACCTACAGAGTATCAGGGGAAAGTTGCCAGATAATCAGAATTACAGAATCATTTAGGTTAAGGTTAAAAAAGAAATTCAAGATCACCAACTCCAACCATTAATGTAACTCCACCAAGCCCACCACTAAACCACATCCTTGAGCATGCAGTAGCTAACACCATCTGTGAGAAACAGTGAAGGTCTAAGCTCCACAGACTTCTGCATGAGTGCAGAGTTAATGGTTGGCCATAATGACCTGAAAGGTCTCTTCCAACCAAAATAATTCTGTGATTCTGTATGTTTTTCCCAACACAGCATTTCCAAGAGGAATCTCATGATGAAAGCAACTTCTGAATGTTTTATGCAAGAAACCAAAACGACTCTTTAACTAAAAGAGTGTGGCAGATCAGTCCACAGCAGTGCTATGGGTAACCTTTGTCTAGTCTTGCTGTGCCACATCCTCAGGTACCCATTGAGCACCACAGCCACAGACTGGGGACAGTCTTCCCAAATAACATACTGCAATTTCAAACAGGCACACAGTGCACCCAGTATAGAACAGACTGTTTGCTAATCTTCCTATAACAACCTATGCTATAACCACTGCTAATAAGCTAACATGATTTTAAAATAAATGTGTAACAAAGTGATTAAAGCTTGATGGAGCTTCTTTGAGCTTTTATGATATAAAAATGGCTTCTTACTAGATTTTGCTGTTTCTTTTTCCCCACAGCACCACTATATCTGTTTCTCTTTTACCCAATTGTACAATAATCGTTGTGCAACTTCATCAGTCTTGTTGTCTGGACAAATCTTTGGCCATTTTATTAATCAAAGAAAACACTGTGTAACTGTAATGCTATGGAAAAATATGTCCTCCTGTTTTAGTGCCCCTATTCTCTCACCCTTCTGTATAAGCTATTGAATTATTTATACGTTGTCCTCTGGATTTCATAAAATCTGTGATGAAAATTATCATAATCTTCAATTCCTAAAGACCATTAAATACATACACATTAAACTTGAAATAAATGGCTAGAGTATCCTTTGTTTTAAGACATTCTTTGTGTTTGGAAGACTGAAATGCACAACAATGGAACAACCCACTGAAAACTACAGCTTCAATGGTCCTACCTAATGTAATGTCTGCACGTACTCAAAATGCATTTTGTTCATAGGACACAAAGCTGGGAGGAGTGGCCGACACCCCAGAGGGCCGAGTTGCCATTCAGTGGACCTAGACAGGCAGGAGAGCTGGGCAGAGAGGAACTGAATGAAATTCAACAGGAGCAAGTGCAGAGTCTTGCATCTAGGAAAGTACAACCCCAGGGACCAGTGTAGGTTGGTAACTGACCTGCTGGAGAGCAGCACAGGAGAAAGGGACCTGGGGGTCCTGGTGGCCAGCAGAATGACCAGGAGCCAGCAATGTGGCCAAAGCAGCCAATGACATCCTGGGGGGTGGTTAGTAGATCGAGAGAGGTTCTCCTTCCCCTCTACTCTGCCCCGGTGAGACCACATCCGTGTTCAGTTCTGGGCCCCTCAGTTCAAGAAAGGCACAGAATTGTTTGAGAGAGTCCAGTGCTGAACCACAAAGATGATTAAGGAAGTGGAACAGCTCTCTTATGAGGAAAGGCTGAAGCAGTTGGGTCTCTAGTTTGGAAAAAAAAGGAGACTGAGGGGTAACCTCATTAAAGTATACAGATATGTAAAGGGTGAGTGCCAGGAGGAAGGAGCCAGGCTCTTCTCAGTGGCATCCAATGATAGGCCAAGAGGCAATGGGTGTTACCTGCAACACAGGAGGTTCCACAAAAACATGAGAAGAAACTTATTCACTGTGAGGGTGACAGAGTATTGGAAGGGGCTGCCCAGGGAGGTTGTGGAGACTCCTTTGGAGACATTTAAAACCTGCCTGGACACGTTCCTGTGTGACTTTATCTAGGTGATCCTGGATTGGACTGGATGAACTTTCCAGGTCCCTTTCAATCCCTAACATTCTGTGATTCTGTGATTGCAGAACGGTTCCAGTTAGAAGGGACCTCAGACACCATGTAGTTCCAATCCCCCTGCCATGGGCAGAGACACCTCTCACTAGACCAGGTTGTCCAGAGCCCCATTCACTTGGGTCTCCACATGCTTTAAATTAATTTCCAAATTAAATGCATCCTAGAATTACTTAATTCCATGTTTATTAGGTAAAAAAAACCCCAACTAATCCAATCTTAGAGGGAACAGAGAAAGTCAAGTGGCCAAAGCATGCTCTGATTTGCAGATACAGAAATCCTGCAGAAACACAACTTTCAGATTCATAGAATGGTTCAGNCTTGGGTCTCCACATGCTTTAAATTAATTTCCAAATTAAATGCATCCTAGAATTACTTAATTCCATGTTTATTAGGTAAAAAAAACCCCAACTAATCCAATCTTAGAGGGAACAGAGAAAGTCAAGTGGCCAAAGCATGCTCTGATTTGCAGATACAGAAATCCTGCAGAAACACAACTTTCAGATTCATAGAATGGTTCAGACTGGAAGGGACCTTTGAAATCATCCAGTTCCAACCCCCCTGCCATGAACAGGGACACCTCCACACTAGACCAGGTTGCTCAAGGCCCCATCCAACCTGGCCTTTAACACTCCCAGGGAGGAAGGCAGACTCAACCTCCCTGAGCACCCTGTTCCAGTGTCTCAGCACCCTCATCGTGAAAAAATTTCCTCGTGACATCCAGTCTAAACCTCCCCTCTTCCACCTTGAAACCACTCCCCATGCTCCTGCCACTCCAAGCCCTTGGAAACAGCCCCTCTCCATCTTTCCTCTAGCCCCCTTCAGATCTCCAGTTTTCTCCAGGCTGAACAGCCCCAACTCTCTCAGCCTGTCCCCATAGGAGAGGTGCTCCAGCCCTTCAGTCATCCTAGTGGCCCTCCTCTGGACACGTTCCAATAGTTCAATACCTTTCCTGTGTTGGGAGCTCCAGAACTGGATGCAGTACTCCAGATGGGGTCTCATGAGAGCAGAATAGAGGGGGACGATCACCTCCTTCAACCTCCCAGTCACGCTTCTCTTGATGCATTATGTTTGTCAATATTACCACATACTCTTCTAAAGGTTCTCAAGGATTCTGCAGAGGCTGGGGAGTCCTAATAGCTGCATTCATAAATAGCTAGTCCTACAGTACCACTGCTTCTTCCTGTGCCCAACAGCTTCTGCAATAATCCAAACTTTCCCTTATGTCACTGCCTACAAATCAGAAGTCCAGAAATAATAACAGTACAAGAAACGTGCCATTATTAGATTCATGATTTGATAGAAAATTAATTTGGTGTTTTATTCATTCGTTTGAAATGTAACTACTGCCTTGGAAAGTGTAAGGCAATTCATTTTCCAATATTTTCAGATCATATTAGTAACACACGACGTAAGTGTTTTGACATGTCTAATAGTTCTACTCCTAATCAAGATTTTGCAGTTCAGAAGTTCTTTTAGCTACACGAGCTCTTACAGGCTAAAAGAGAACATTGATATCAAAGACGAGGGAGTATTTTATGCATTACAGTGCATCACTGAAGGCCTTTTGTTAGCACCGAGAGGAATTTGAATTATGTATCTGATTTTATTCCTCACTGTTAAACACAGCTCATTGGAAATGTATAACCAGGCACTTTTATAAGAATACAAAGCAAAAGCAATGTCATGTATTATGCTACAGCAGGTAATTCAGTGTCTTAGATAGGATTAGCCAGCAGATTTATCAAGAAGCCTCCAAGGAAAGCAGAGTTCAAGTCTAGGCTCATCAATAATACATAAATAAACTGAACAATTAGGTACAAAGTGGGTATATCTTGTCAGACAACTTATTAACCAATAAACGATATACTCTCTGCAGCAGGGCAAAAAGCAGAGATAGGTAAAGATAGGAAAAGAAGATTCAGAAAGACAGAGGAAGGGATTGTGCTTTTTAGTCTGTTTGTGGACTTGGCAATTGTTTCCAACTCTCCAGCCTGAGCTGGGAACTACAATCTTGAGACAATGGCGATTCAGTCACACTTCTCCATTAGGAATCAATCTGCTGATAGCCCGACAGAGTTACTGAACATATCTGTCTGGAAGAGCCCTTTAAGTTCATGAAGTCCAATCTTAGACCAAATAGACCAAACACTTCCAGGTCACCACTAAACCATGTCCCTAAGCACCAAGTTCACGTGGTTTTAAATTCCTCCAGGGATGGGGACTCCACCACTGCTAGGTTGCTTTGTTCCTTAATTGGTGGTCTGAGGAAGAAGATATTCCTTCCCCTTTTCCATAGACAGCCAGTAAGGAACCAATTTCAACTGTTTAATATGCAACTTCTACATAAACACCAGCCACATCCCTCCCCACTGAGCAACGGCCCAGCAGCGCAATGCTGTGATACATCCCAGTTCCTAAGAAAGGGTAAATGAAAGCAGGCAGCCTTACATCTGGTGTACGCAACAGCTTGTCTTAAAAAGCAAATCTAAATTAGTAAACATAAAAATACGAGACATTTGGTCCTTCTTTATTATCAACAAACTCAAATTTCCTTTTGCTGTGCTGGCCTGCACCTTTGAGACAGAGAACAAGACGACCAGAGGTAGGAAGAGCCGTAGCTGTTTTTGTTTTGCCTGGCTGAGGTAAAAGATGCGGTGATTTCACTCAGGATCAGTAAGTAAGCAAGCAAACCACAGCCCAACTAAAACCTTTTCACATGCACAGATTTCTCCTGGTCAGAAATGATGAACACTGGAAGTACAGATTTCAGGACTGAGCACTGGATGAAAACAATATTGACGTAAGATGAAGTCTTTCATGGTCAAGTATTCCAAAGTGGTTTGCAAATATTGACTAAATTCTGCCCCTAATTTGTTCTCGGAGCCTCCTGACTCAGTAACCATTTGGAGGGGTATGTGCAAAGGGGGACTTGAGGCCTTGAAGCTTTGCTAATAGAAATGAAAATTAACAGTGAAACATGGTCAGTTCTGAGATGAAGAGGCAACAGTGCTCAGAAACACCTTCCACTGCAGCAAAAAATTCAGGAATTATAAATAACCTTGTCTGAGTTGCAAAACAGAAGATTGAAATGGACAAAAGATGGGTGTCAAAGCCGAACTTGTGAGTGTGGGAGCAGTTTTCAAGGAGAGGCCAGCTGACCAGTTTGTATTCAGCAGGAATTATTACCTGCGTAATCTGAAAGGGCTTTAGGACAAATATATGAAACTTAAGACACAAAATCACTGCGAGACAAATCACCATCATTACAGATCATGAAGTGAATGGGATGGTGTGAAGTGCCTGCTCTCTCCAGGACCCAGCATCCTCCTTGCTCTCCATCCCTGAGAAGCTGAAATGGCATCCCTGAGGCATTTGAAAACTGCAGCAGAACCGTTGTTCTCAGCTCCTCCTGAAGATCAGTGATAGGGATCATGACAAAGCCCAGGGGTGGCTTTGCCTGCTCTAGTAAGAGGATTCCCTTGACAGAGGGAACAGTTTTCATAAAATCACAGAATTGTTTAGGTTGAAAAAAACCCTTCGAGATCAAGGAGTCCAGCTGTTAATGGAACTGGTCCCAAGCCCACTGCTAAACCTTCCTTAAGCTTCACAGCTACATGACTTTTAAACATATCCAGGGACAGTGATTCAACCTACTCCCTAGGCAGCCTATTCCAATGTTTTGCACAAGTAACACTTCTCAACAGTAGGAAACTGCAAGGAGAGGGCTGTACTGTGGGCTATGGATGCAGGTGTTTCATACTGCATTACCTGCAGAATCAGACTAGCAAAAGCAGTCATGAAAGGTCTTCCTAGTGAAGAATTTCTAGAGTTTAGGTCAATCTACAGACAGGATGATGGCATTGCAGCATGAAATGATTGTCCCCCTGCTGCAAAGCCAGCCCGTTATTTATTAGTGCAGAATGTTAGTGAAAGGAGCAGCACAAATTTAGCACAATGTTTTAGAAGCAAGAGACTTCTGAATTGCTGTAGGACAATTTGAATCAAATTTATGAGTTTTTGCAGACCCATCAGATGTCTTGACCTGTTCGATATAAAACTTAGTTGAAAATATGTTTCTTAGAGTGAAGTATAAGGTGCTAAAACTGTGATTAAGGTGTGCCAGCAGTTTTATGTAGTGCTTTTGAATCCCAGTACATAGAATGCTTGGCCCTTTTTTCAGTTGATAGTTTAATCAGCTGAAGTCTCTACATACAAAAATCATTAATAATCTCACAGACAATAAAATAATAGCAGTCTAAAACTATATTCTATAATTTCCTTCTTTAAAAATATCTGTAGGAAGCCATAATATGATATCCAAAGAATTTCTGTTCAGTGAAGCCAAAGGACATTGCTTAATATGGAACTAAGAATATGATAAAAAGAAAATTAGGCAATGGCCCTGAAGCTCAAAACCAGAGTAACTCATGTATTTCCTCAAGCAGAAGGGGAGTCTCAGTTTTTAGGGTAGGGATAAACCTCTCACACTAATGTTTAAAACACAAAAGACCAATCTGTCTCAGAAGACACCCATTAAAAATGAACAAAATCAGTCTCAAATCCCCTGAAATTGTTAAGAACTATGCTTAGAGCCCTTGCAACGATAAGCCTAAAGTAATAGTGGAAAACACGTTCTAATTCTAAACTTGGACCTCTCTTTTCCACACGGAAAATTCCCCCCCAGCAGAGTTCTGCTATAATTAATACAGTTGGTATAACACACAAGACGCGTTCCAAACTTTCTTGTCAACATGTTCATCAAAATATAAGTGAAAATTAACCTTCAAGGGGTTACAGCAAACAAATGCTTAGTGAAGGGAAAACCCTAAAAAGGTCCAAATATAACTATGGCATTAATATGTGTATGTGTGAAAATACTCTACCCTCCAACAAAGAATTAATCCATGAAAAGCTTCACTGAACATTTTGTCACATTTAAGCAGGGTATCACTGCATGAGTTCTTTTCACTGACAGGAGGTTAATGTCTGATGGAGATGCCAGATCCTCCTGACACTGGTTGTACCTGGCATGCCGTGCTGTGCCTGGACAATGATAAAATGAAAGCTTGCAGGACAACCTGAGGCTATCCCTCTCTCCTGTTCAAGCTCTGGCTCACTGAGGGTGTGTAAATATAGTTGTCTGCAGAGGCGAAATGGAAGCAAAGCAGAATTTGACAAGTATGGGTTACGTCAGATTGTGTCACCCAAGTCCAAGGGGAAAAAATAAGTATTTTCTCGCATGTAGTTCCTGTCTACTGTTGGCACTTACAGATGAGGATTACTGCAGTAAGCACATCCTGAGACCTTAGAGCACAGGGAAAACCACGCAGACAGAGAAGGTACATTCTTAGAAAGTCACATAAGGCTAAAGAATTGCTTTTTCCCCCATTTACCAATTTTGTTGTTTCCCAATATTGTTATGTAACTGGTAAGATGTTGAAAGATGCTCTTAGTGAAGAAGATTTACTTGGAAATGATGTTACTTTATATTGAACAGATAACAAACAACTATTAATAACCTTGCAGTCAGCGAATTAGAATAATCTAAGCGATTACAGAATATTCAGTTCAAGGAAGCTCTGCATTCATATTGACCTCAACTGGTCTTGAAGTTTCAACAAAGCCTTACCAAAGTGAAATTAACTTCTTGCTTTTCCTTGGGAAACCTGATTTTCACAAGAACGCACAGAGAGAGTTAAAACTGAAATACACATATTTGGCTCTTCAAGCCTTAACACTGCACTAAAAATGGGCTAATGTGACATAGCCAAAGTGTCTCCAGAAGTTCTAGAGAGGGAGGAGAAAAAACCACAGGTAGGTGGAAGGCTATAAGTACGTATATGTTAGTGTGATTTAAAGGTTTCACAAGTCCCACAAGAAAAATGCAGAAAAAAGAATGCCAGACGTTCAGATCAAGCTTTCGCACACCATCCCGCTCACGTAAACCTCTGACATACAGCCATTGAGATTCTACCGTTAGAAAAAGGTACGTACTAGAGATACATATTTCAGTGCCTTTAGTATCTGCTGCATTTCTCCTCCTATGCAAAGCTGAGTAGGTTTGGGCGGTGTGTGTACACACACACACACGCAAATTACAGGAAATATTTTCCACATTGTCCTAATAACGTCCATCGATTCTTCAGGAAATACAACAATATGACACATTTTGGAAGGAGCACATTTAGTTCTGTTTGAAAATTAAACCCGATCAGTCAAAATAAAATGAAATAGAATTTTAAAAGGTTAGATCATATTTATGCATTTACTAAATATAAAAATCAACATATGGCGCAATGTTACCATATGTTTGATTTTCTAAGAGCAGATTTCCAACGTGGTAGTAGAGTTCCCCACAATAACAGATCATTAGCTTTGAATTTCCTTTAGAACTGTTTTTGAAGAAAGCCATCCGAAAAGTATCCGAGTATGAGACACATGATCTCTATGTCACAGCCACAATAGAGAGCACGATATAAAATGGACACTGTAAAGTCCATCTATATAATACATATATAATATAGACTTACTACCATCTAGCAATATGCACTTATTACCAGCTGGTAAGATCTCTCATTGCTCACAGGAGTGAGGGAGTAAGGATTTTCTAATCTATTCTGTGTGTGAATTGGAAAAATACATCCAAAGAATCAAAGTCCTGATACAAAACAAGCATTATAAAAAGGCTCTTTCAGAATAAAATTGTGAGGAAATACTCTTCTTGGTGGCTGTTTTTCACCAAGGGATTATATAAAAGCCACAGTTTGATTTGGCCAATTGTCGCTTGGACCCCTGCCACCGATCTCCTCTAATGCTGTCAAGATATTCTGCAATAAATGTAAGTGCACTTTAGATTTAAGAATAAATTACAAGCTGTCAAATATTTTACAGGAAAATGTATGCCTATATGAGAATTTAAAATATTTCAGCAGAAGTACTGGTGATCTCTTGAGTTACACCTCTATATGCTGGGTTCTGGTTGCTCTAAAAAGCACCTTGGCTCCTTCTCCCTAAAGAGATAAATATCGCCACTCGCCAGTAAAAGTTTAAGAAATTCTAGTCTTGGTCCTGTTTTTTATTTCCACGTGTGGACTTAGATTAAATATTGCTTTATGCCAATGTCAGCAACATAATATAAAGATACAACATCAAGCCCTACTTTGAGTGCTTTGTAGAAGACTATTTTTAAACATCTTTTGAACGCTCCTTCATCTTTGGTGCCAAGCTGTCAGGAAAAGAAGCCAAATCAATGCAAAAATACTCTATCTGACTTGTACTCTGATGTTAAACTGGCTGTATTTATCTATTCTGCTAGTATTTAAGAACATCTGTAAAGTATTACAGGTGAGCACCTTACAGCTAATGTTTGATGATTCAGGCTGGTACTCACTTCTACAGGCCAGACAAACTCACTTCTACATGGTGAATCAAAACAACACTGTGACAGACTGGAATACATAGTCTGGAAGACAGAGCAGTAACACTATAACTGACCCCAAAAGAAAAGCAGAATCACCTACATAAGGAGTAAAAAAGGTGGAAAGGTGGAACTCTGACCTGTTCTCTTGTGGATGTCTTTCCTCTGTGACACAGTTATGGAATCTCTCAAGCAAGGACCAGTCATGAATGTAACACCGACAGAGCCTGTGAAAGTAGCTGACTATTCCATACAAAATACCATGAACATATTTGGAAACAAGACAGCAGCGGTGTCCATCACCTCATATGTCCTCACACAATACTTAGAGTTAGGCCATCTTCTCTTTGGGTTTGCAGGACTAGAGTTCTCCAAACTAAACACATAAAGCTCAAGTATAGTCTCCAAAAAACCAAAGAAAGAGTGGAGGCCTTAACAATGTCAAGGACTGTCTCCTGAACAAAGGAATAGTAATGGCTTCTGTCAAGCAGCTGGCATCGTGCCTTTTGACAGCCAATCCCAGAATGGTACCTGAGCCTTTCTGCTCGACTTCACTTAACCAATGATTTGTTCTACAGATCATGGCTAGAAGCGCCCCTTCACCTCTTGCGTTTGAAGAGGTAATGTTAGCAGAAATCACAGAAAAAAGTCATCTCCAAGTTTGTCGAGCAATAACTTTGCTGGCATGATTGCAGACAAGGCCCCTGAGATCTGGATCACCCAATCTACAAAAATATTGTAACCTTCTTTTTTTTTTTTTAGCAAGAAGCATTCATATCTGCTGCCAAATGCTACCAGGGTACTCTCAGATCATGAATCTGTTCAGTGCTACAACAGTGAGAAGAAAATATCTTTGCATCTTGAGCATATGCTGAATGATTGGAAAGACTCCCACATTCACTTCTATGGACTTCAGATAAGATCTTGAATGGATAAAAGATTTGCAGAAAATTAAACTAATACTTACATAGAATAGACTGTGTACACTTTGTTCAGATGAAAAGGAAGGCATAAGAAGCTAAATTCAAACAACTGAGTGAGAATTTATAGTTAAGCAAAAAAGAACAGGAGAAAGAAGTCAAATTCACTAGAAAATTATATTGTCAAGTATACAGCGGGGAAATGTTTGTGATGTAACTGCTAACTCATAAGAAGTAACAAATGAAGACAAATTTATTCTTGCAGTGAGTTCTGCTTATAGCATTTGGCTCCAAATTGCAGATCTTAACATTGTCAAGTTAGGCAGGATTGAGCATTTCACCACCATCCACTTGAGTCACAGACTAGTACAATTAACTCTGAGGAAAGCTTACAGATGTTGTTAGCAGGCAACTGGCCATAAATCAAAACTCCCTTTGCTTTTAAGAACGCGGTCCACTAAGAGCCAATACATCCGTATTCTCTAGCATGGCTATATAGGATCATAGAATTGTTTAGGTTAGAAAATACTTTTAAGATCATCAATCATTAATCCAAACCTATCCAGCATACCACTAAACCATGTCCCTAAGCTCAATATCTACACAACCTATCCACTAAGAAAACATAGTTGGATGCACTTTTCTGTTCTCACTCATGTCAAATTTACTTTCATTACCGATCAAACCAAGGTTGCTACTATTTTGAGCCTGTAGGGCTAACAGAGCCAATGATAAGAAAACAGTCTTTTGTCTTCCTGCATCATCACCGATGACAATCACTCCATGTAATTTTGTTTCAAGAGAGAAACAACAAAGTTCAAAATAGAACGAAAATTGGAAAAGAGCAGGAAAGTGCAGAGCTGAAAGTTGGTGCCATTTCCAAGCTTTCTGCCATCTGCTGGAACAATGGGCAATACTAAACACTGTTTTGAAGCAACGCAAACAGACCTACAACTCAACATCATTGTGGCGTCTGTTCAGCTCCAGGTGGAGAGCAAGAGAAACTTTGATTCGCATGCCACCATCTCCTTACACACACCAGTGACACCCATGGTAGGCATCTGAGGCACCACTTAGTTGTACAGACCTTGCCTGCTGCCTGAAGAGGCCATCCCCCACCTCCAAGACAGACACAGAGGGTCAGATTTTCTTTAAAATTAAATAAATTATTAATAAAACAAGGTCTATTTGAAGAATGTCTAAAGCAATCATTTATTCAGCAATTCCTCTCCTAGACTAAGACTGCAATAACTTCATTTAGCTTCATGGACTCACATCTTCAGTTGGAAAATCTACTGCTTGAGTACTCAGTTGAAACAAGACATCTGTGAGACACCTAAATCCACTGTATTTTCTTGTCACTAGTGTCAGGAATGTGCGCACTCTGGAAAAGTCTCACAACTTTATTTAATTACTCAAAATCCTGAAACCAACATAACACTCATGAAGTCTTGGCAATAAAAATTCTAAGTGCCAAGCTCCCAAGACTTGTACAGAATTGCCTGGGTTTGTATCACAGACACATCCAGGTTGCAGTCACCTGCTCATTACCCACCAGGATCCCCAGATCACTTTCTGCAGCTCCCCAATCAGTAACACACAAGTCAGCGAGTCTTCATCCTGTACCAATGCAGAGGTTGGTCCAGCCCAGTCACAGGTCTTTGCATTTTGAATTTGCTGAATTTATGAGGTTATCGTTGAACAACATCAAGTCCAACCTGTTTCAGTGCCTCTGGATGTCTCCAGGCATATTGACTGGCTCTCCCAATTTTCTGTTATCTCCAATTTGACCTAGGACAGACCCCTTAAGGAGTCTCCTTGTAATAAGACTCATGGCAGCATATGAGTCAGTAACTGCTACACTCAGAGCATGATAGTTCAGCTGGTCTTTACACAGGGAGCAGTGTGCCCATCCAGGCTGTAACATCACAAATTGAAAATAAGGATGCTGTGGAAGATTGTGTCGAAACCTTCCTGAATTCAGCATCAAAGATGCACTGCTCTCCTTCCATCCATGGATTCAGTCATTTCACCACAGAAATTCCTTCCAAACCTCTTGAGCACAAAGAAAGAAGTTGTCCACTGACAACCCATTCCCCTCTGCTCCTGCCTTATTTTCATCACTTTTCTCCACAGGCTGGCACTGGATTTGTTTGCTTTGGTGCTTCACTTTGATGAGAAGTGTATTTTTGTAGCAATTTCTGAGCACAGAGGTATTGTGAAGTGCACAAACGGATTACTCTTGGATGAAACAAACCTGCCAGATGTACTGCAACCATTAATGAGTGTTAGGTCTCTGGGACCAGCCAAATTTGAGCTGATACAGTCACATACCACCAAAACACTAACAGACCGCAAAAATGCAGCAAGCCTGTACCTGGTCCTCAGCACCATCTGTTTCATTCCACAGACCTGCTTGTCTGATGCTTCAGGTTTTATGTAGCTCTAGAGGCTTGGTCTATGAGCTGAGTCTAGACTCGTTGCAGCAAAGTTAAGGCATCCAGCCTGGATGGCTCTGCAGGGCTGTTACAGAAATATGGATTTTCCCTTGTCCCACCTCACCACTCAAGCTTACGCGCAGGAAATATCAATCATCATGAAATTACAGAAATGTTTTAACATCAGGTTTTGGAAGTAGGCTTTCTGACTACAAAACTAAATCTGTTTTTCCACTTAATATTCTCTGCTAAATTGCATTTTTGGCAATGAAAATGGTCAGCTCTGTTGTTCAGAAACACAATACTGCTAAGGCTGAAAAGAGTTAAGTATTTAAAAATATTAAGTCATTCTGTTTGAATCATGAGAAAACAGGCACTCACGTTAAGTTTTAGAAATGCCAATATGATAGAGGGTCCTCCTGTATAAATAAAACGTGCTGAAAAACAGAAGGGCATGCTTATATTTAAAACATATGCAACCCTGTAAACCCAGCTCATTTCACATCCCTGGTTTTGAGACTGCAGATTCAATCCCAATAACAAAGTTTAAACCTGTCACATAATTATGCCAATGAAAATAAGGGAAGCATTTGTCTCCATTTAAATAAATACTTCTTATGAACATACTCTCAACAATTTTTATGGATTTCTGAATTTTCATTATCATAGTATCGTCAGCATGGCTCAGCAGGAGCCAAAGTTGGTGACAACAGAAAGTGTATGATGATAACTCTGAACTTCAGAGTTCTGTGATTAATACACAAATGCAAACAAGGATCCAAAACAAATTAATGTTAACTTCCAAATACCCTTGGAGAATGATATTTGTGTTTCCAGGCATCCAACTTTCTTCGCAGACATATTTAATTAAAAAAGAGAAGCCTTTGTTGAAGACAGTTACACAAATCCTCAGTTACATCCATAAAGGTTAGTATAAAAATCCGCAAAGACCATATGTGTTAAGGTACTGAAGTTGGGAAACACAGGCTCTAGAATCCAAAGGGTAATTCTTCAGTGAGGTCTTATTTCAGGGCTTGCTACTGTGCCAGCTCAGCCTGGCCAGGATCAAGCCCCAGCTAATGACAAGACACCTTAGGCAGACTGGGGAATGCCTAGCACAGTGGAGAAAACAATTTCTGTGCTCTGCTTGTAGGGATTTGACACTTTCTGTGTAAAGCTGCATCCCATTTTTTCCCCGTCTGTCATGAGCACCATGAAGGCTGCAAGTTCCTCAGGGCAAGAACCTGTTAAACACTTAGCACAACACAGGAGCTCCATGGTAATAATTACCATCACTATTAAATGTGCTGTGGCATCGCTGTTTCAGCATCCTGACTGTAACTCGTGTATCTGTCACTATAATGATGTTATACTGAACTGCAATAGAGAGGTTCGGGGAAAGGCGAGGAAATGCTCTCCCGCTTTCCCTGATCTCCTGCAGTGCTAGGCAGCACTTTTGACACCAATAATCCATGGCCACACTGCTGCTAAGAACAGGAATATGTGTTCATGCCATTAACACGTGACATGACACCATAATCACCCATGAGGAAAACTCTTGGCTTCCATACACATTATGATGATGCCTGAAATGCAAACACATTTGCTTCCAAAATTAAACCACCAGATCTTTCCTCACGCAATTTAAGCACCTTCACTTCAAACTGGTATCACAATTCGGCACTCCATTTCTCCCCTACAGAAGACAACTCTGATGCACTAATTTAGGTAGGAGTCACCAGCTGAGATCTCAACATGAAACAGATCCTTTACTCTCCAATCTTTGTTCTGCGTATACAAAGCAGAGAACCACACTGCCATCTCAGAAGTCTCCCCTCAGTGGTCTCCCAGTCTGCAAACCCATAGATGGCTGCAGTGGGGACGAGCCATGCAGATGGAGTCAGTTGCAAAGGTCAAGGGTTGCTCTTCTCACATTTATGAAGCAAGAAACTTGCACTCACTGTGAGGGCACTGCTCTGAAAGAAGAACTAGATGCAAGTCGTGGATGCTCCATCCCTGCCAGTGTTCAAGGCCAGGCTGGATTATGCACTGAGCAATCTGGTCTAGTGACAAGTGCCTTGCTATGGCAGAGGGGTTGGACCTGGGGGGCCTTTAATGTCCCTTCCAACCTGAATCATTGTATGATCCTACTTGAGTTGCAACAAGAGGAAAAGGAATCCTGCCACAGAAACTCAAAGATATTTTTGAACCTTGGGATCTGTTACCCTCCAACTTTGGTTTTACATCTTTCTAATCTACCTAGAAAAGAGGTTCTTTTATTAAGGACATTTTCTAATCAAAACTTGGACATGTGTCCCAACACTGGCACAGATCAAATCTGGCTCTTTGTTTTACTACAGAAATATCAAAAAACTCTAAAGAGCAATTTTTTGTTCTCCACACACAAATTCCTACTTACACCCAAATTAAAAATGTTAAATTAAGCCAGTACTTTCAGACATGATTTTGTGAGTACCTGACTACATAAAGAAACCCCTCCACACACACCGACTGCACCACAAGCCAACCGAAGTCTCATGTGGCTTTTTTTTAAAGAGTGAAATAAAACTTCCAGCTTTGCAGATGCTAAATGATTGATACATTTTCCATTTAAATGCAAATTTGACTTTTTTGTTTTAATGGGATAACAAGTACTTCTTTTTGCCCAAATTTTCAGACAGTGTCATTCTGCAGTATGAGACAAGGTTGTGGGGGATGAGATCTGTTTAGATTTCCATGGTATAATTCTTAGTAAGATAATCTTGATGCATTTTATCCATTCAGCCAACTTTTTTTGATCATACATTTTCTGAAAAGAAAATTAAATGCACACCTTCCAAATTTAACAGGTTAAATAAAAGAGAAGAGTTTACTCATTTGTTTTTACAGGGTGAGAAAGGAAGTGGATTCCCTGGTAGTGCAAAGTGCAGGGAAAGAAAAGAAAGAGTTCAAGAGTAGCATTATAATGATCAAAATTCACTATGTGTTTTTTATTGTCAGGAAAAAACCCCTCTTTTAAGAAATGGAAATCACTACATTCTATTGATTCATGCACAGAATCTTCAGACATAAGTCATCAGCGTTGACACTTTCAAATACATAAAATGTGACATCTGCTCCTACCAACGCACTACCCAGGCTGTAAATCATCAAAGAGAAAAACAGTTCAATGTCATTTCAGCCACTGTAAGCTATGGTCTACAACCAAGAGATAAACATAGTCATACTGTCTCTGTGACATCTCAACCACTTTTCTATTGCGGTATTCCGTGTTCTAATTTATCTTTGTGGTTGAACAACACACAATCAATTGTAAGCAACTGGTGTAGTTTGATTCCAGTCAACGGCAATTTTCTCCAGCTTTATCTTTCCCCCCCGTTGCTGCCCTGACTTTAAATGCTCTCCCAAGTCCACCCTTTCCTATGCAGTCTTTTGTGGAGACTCTGAGGACTTAAATTTGTCATTTTAAATTACAGAATCACAGAATAGCTTTGGTTGGAAGAGACCTTTAAGACCACTGCTAGGTAACCCCTCAACCATGCTCATAAGCACTATGACTAAACAGTGGAAATAAAAAAGAAAGTCATAACTTGTATTTAATGGTTTGCAAATCCTCGTAAAATCCTTTTTGGGGGGATCACCACATACTGCAGTCATGCTAATGAAGAATATATATACACATCTCTCAGCACTCATATCAGGGATCACTGTACTGTGTATTTTTTCCACGTGTCATTCCTCACCAAAGAAAACAGTATCAAGTATCTTGATCCTTCCTTGAAAGAAATGCAGAATTGCCTCCTATAGCTACTTTGTCAGCTTAGTTAGCATTCAAACCAATATTCAATCTGCATAAAGTACTAAACCAGTTTTGCAACTCTTCAGTGATTTATTTCATTTAATTATGAAGTGAGAACATGAGAAACACAACTGGTATATTTTATTATTGGCACCTAAGAGATCACAACATGCATTGGGATTTAAGTAAGTTTTTTGGTACATGATAAAGTTCAAGAAGGTGAATTATCTTAACCACTGGTATTCACTGTTAGCTTCTATAGTGGAAAGAAAACATTTGTATGGCTAATGAAAACGTAAGGAATACACACATCACTACAACAACTGACATTTACACACATGGGTAACTGTTGGCAATAGTCTAACAATAAAGAGCCAAAGTCCTTTGATGGGCTGAGCAGGAATGAGGTTTTTTCAGTTCCAGGTTGCATTGTTTTCTTAATGAATTAAAAACCATCACATTCATTTCAATTTTGCTTTCCTTTACTGTGAGACATGTACAGAGTTCTCTAAACTTGCCCCCTTTTCTGAGAACATAAGCCATGAACTTGGAACACAGTGTTCAAGCACTCACACTTTATGAGGCCTACAGGAAAGCTGGAGAGGGACTTTTTACAAGGGGCTCTTAGGGATAAGTCAAGTGAGAATGGTTTCAAACTCAAAGAGGGCAGATTTGGATCACATTTTAGGAAGAAATTCCTCACTACGAGGGTGGTGAGACATTGCAACTGGTTCTCCAGGAAGGTTGGGGATGCTTCATTGCCAGAAGTGTTCAAGGCCAGGTTGGAAGGGGCTGTGGGCAACCTGGTCTAGTTAGAGGTGTCCACGGAAGGGGGTTGGATCTAGACAATCTCTGAGGTCCCTTCCAACTGAAGCCATTATTTGATTCTATTAGACAGTCTGGAAGTGATTTCACTTGAGACAACTCAAAGTACAATAGAAGCCTTCTACTGAATTTCACTCAAATAACAATAGTAATGCAATAAAGTTTTAGTGTGTTAGAAGTTTTTCACAATGGCAACCAGTTCACATCGATCACATTGTGCATTTAGTATGACTATTTAGGGAGGTTTTGTCATCTCTTGACTGGTTCAAGAATTTTACTCCTTAAGCCATTTTCTAAGCATTAACCCAGAGACATGTCAGGAGTCAGAAACATCCCATTTGGCTCACTCTGCCTGCAACTGACCCCACAAACAGTCACTGTGTTTTGTGGCCAAATGTGCTGTTGATCCTTCATACTGTTTACTGGTGGACACATCAGTGATCAATAGCTGACAGTAAACTCTAATGCAGTATAGCACAGTATTGCCTGCATGCATCGTAGTGTTCACTGCCTGCAGGATTTGCCTCCCTACCATAGAATCACAGAATCATTCAGGATGGAGAAGAACTCTGAGATCACCAAGTCCAACCATTAATTCAAATCCAACTGTCCCAAGCCCACAGCTAAACTATGTCCTTAAACTCCAGATCTACGTGACTTTTAAACACATTCAGGGATAGTGAAGCTTGCCATGTCACTTCTACAGCTTTTGAGGGACAGAGTCACTGCACTTTGCTTCTATAAATCCAAGCTCTCTGTAACACACTTCACAGATTCATCTGCACTGGTGTCCAGAACATATCCCATTTAGTACGTCTTTCTCACTAAATACTTGCTTTTACATTCCCAAAATACAGTGTGCTGTCAGCCAAGAAGCCTAGAAAGCAAAATCAGATTTCAGACGTTTGCACCAGGGGTTCTTTCCAACTCTCTAACTTAGTCATATGGTCTAGCTCATAAAAGCAACATTTCTTCACACATTTCCACATAAAATCTTGATCTGTCGTGTGCATGGGCACACACACGTACATAACCATAAAGGAAATGAAGGCGCATGTGTGCACACGCATGCACACAGAAGCAGATAAGCAGATCTTATCTCACTCCACTGAAGTGTCTCTTTTCTTTCCAACTGCTCCTCTGCTGAATGCTTCTTGAGAACAGGCAAAGTGGTCTCAGTACCTCAGTAAAAACAGGGGGGACAATCAACAAGTTCAGAGTATCTGACACAGAGTCTGTCATATACACCTCACGTCACTGCCTATCTGCTAAGATTCAAGAGACTCATTGTGATTGGAGATTTAAAGCCAAATACTACTTTCAGTATTATCAGAACTAGCAGGAGTATTATAAAAGTTCCTTTACTTTCACTGGAAAAAGTACCTGTATGTCTGGATCTTTGTTTCTATATTTGACTAGATGGCACAAACATGTATTATCATCCCCTTCTTTCACAAGGGACAGTCCCAAGGGCATTATTAAAGTAAAATAACAACGTTTTTTCCAAATTGCAGTTCCAGGAAGTTTTCCTCAATGGATGAGTTTGAAAAGATTTTACAGGCCTCCCTCAATAATTTCCAGATATATCTGGGATTTCCTGAAAATTAAATGCTTCAGTGTGCAATGGGCTGGTAAATATCTTTGATGAGGGCTCAATGAAATTAGGAACACCCTTTGAGACACCTCAGTGATTCTGGAAATCTTCCTCCAACACTGTACTTGGAAAAATGCAGAATCACCCAAGAATTCATCTGCTTAGGCTATGAAAATGAATTCTGCAATGTCACCCACTTCCATAGCTCCTTCCTAATACACAATGCTAAAAATATCTCTGAAGGCAAGAGGTACTCTGCATTACTGAGTCCCTCACTGATTGCAAACTTAGTTCCCTAACCACAGCTATGAGGTAGAAGAGCAGTTCTTCCATACACTGCCCCATTTGCAGCTGGTTTTGAACAAAAACTGATTTGGAGGGGGCACAGCTATGCCAGAGAAAAACTGACTTAGCAGATTCACTACTTTTTCACCTGCATGAACTCTGGAGCCAAGGTATTCAAGAAAATCTCCTCACTATCTTCATTAGGAAAACTTGCCATTGTATGAAAAAGAGCAACACCAGGCAGCCTTCCTCTATCCCTGAAAACTAACTGGTGTAAGCAATCTCACTGTAGCCAGCGTGCTGAGTTGCACGAGTAATTTGTTCAATGACAAAATAAAAGCTGATCCACAAGCCATCAGGTGCAGGTGATGGGAAACTGAGGGTAAAAAGCACAAGGTATATCAAATGTAATTTATTGAGCATTACAGGTTATCATTGCATTGGTAGAACTATCATATAGCTGGAAAAACAGATTACTACGTGACAAATCTGTTAGAGTACAAAAGGAGATGATGCTTACGAATACTTACGAGAACTATACAGTCCTCATGCTGTCCCCTGAACTCCCACTGACATAAATGAAAGCTTTACACAGAGTAAACACAGAGATATGTTTCTTGGTTTTAATGCAAAAAATCTGTAATTGAGGAAGTATTTTACCTAACACAGAAAACACTCGCTGACTGGGAGCACCTGGGGAACAAGGGAACACAGAAATCACAACTGGAATACAGGAGCTGGTTACACCTGTTCCAGCTCACAATATAAGCATCAGCACAGGCACTCTTGACACTGAGAGACATTATTAACTAATTCAGTGTAGTTTTAAATGACTTTTAGTGACTTTAACGTCTCTTCCACATTTGCTCTCCCCTCCTATTTGGGCAATAAAGCATACTGCAGGTACTACTTTTTCACAATAAAATGTCCACAGGCAGCTGGTTTAGAATGTGGGGCTCTTTTGACTGCAACAGATCTCTGAAAGAGGTTTGGATTTTAACTTTATGTGTCAGTAGTTTTGTACTTTCCAGAAAAACAGCCAAACAACTTCCTTCAGAACTTCAGTATCTCAAATGGTATCGCAAAGGAAACAAAAAGCTTACTTTGAAGCAGTTTTATATCTGACAGGTCTATGCACTGAATACTTATTGAATTTTCCATCTGTCAAAAACATGTGGAAAGCTGAAAGGACAAAGTTATGTTGTTAGTAAGAGTAAGTGATGTTAAGATAACTGAATCTTTGTCCTTTAAATCATAGCAACAGGTTCAAAAACGTGCATACACAGGCAGCAATAAGAAAGGATGGTTTCTAGCAAAAGCCTCGCAGAAGAAACTCAGTTATTTGTCTTTAGCAATTTGTAGCCCATTTTCCTCCAAAAAAGCCTTGGCATCATCTCATCACATTTCCTCATGCAACCGCATATGGCCACATGCAGTATTTCTCTCCTCGAAATCTGTGATGTGTGAGCATGGATCTGGGCTTTTCACAATCCAGCCCAGATAACCCACCTGCCCTTGGCTTCCCGGGTAGCTGAGTTGCTTGCAAATGGGCCACCATGCTCCATGCCAGGCTGGGTCACAGCACCCCAAACTGGAGACCTGTTCCAGGCATCTATGGGCATTGACTTTCTTTACTCAACTGGCAGAAGCCTCTAAAGCAGAGGCAAGCCTCCCACTCTTTACTGTCTTCATTTTGCTGAAGCCATCTATAAACTGGGGAATGTGGACAGTTCTATGTTTCTCAACTACTGTTGGTTGACCTGAAGTATTTAATGCCCAGCTCTATAGGCACACAGTTGGCTCTTCCAGCAACTGCTGCTTTCTTTCCTTTCTCTGTTGGTGTCCTGCTGGCACCACTGAGACACACTCAGGAAAGGCCTGGTGATCACACATCTGCTTTCGCCTGCATTAACAGCTCAGCCTAGCTGTCAAGACACTGAAAATCTGTTATTCCTAATTCACTGCCTAAAAATGATACAGGAAAGAAATTTTAATTCCGTATGTGTATTTGAGACAGTGGTTAAGTTGGTACTTGGGGTCTGTCTCTTCTTCCAAATAGCAAACGCTAGGACAAGAGGAAATAGCCTCAAGTTGTGCTGGAAATGCTTAGGTTGGCCCCAAGGCACAGTTTATTCCCTGACAGTGTTGTCCTGTGGTGGGCAGCAGTGGAGTCCCCACCACTGGAAGGGTTGAAAAGATGGGGAGATGTGGTGTAAGAGCAATGGGTTTTATGGGCTGATGGCTGGACCTCATGATCTTAAGGTGTCTTAAAAGAATTCTGTGATTCTGTACCTGATTTTGAGGGAAAGTCTAACTTCATTTAGAAGGGACTAGCAAAGACACTCTCAGTCTCATGCAAGGACCATGCACTCATCCAGGCACAGAAGGTCCTTTTCATGTAAGGTGGCTACGAGGTTGTCAGATTTAAGACTGGGTTTATGGCTGCTTGAAGATGATTAGAGAGAATTTTGGAGACTTTGGTGTGTATTTTCATGATAATGTGATGTGGCCAGCTCAAAAATTTAGTTTAATTCAGTTTAAGACCGCATTCTCATAGCAGGTTTAATTACCTATTGATCTCAGCTCAGCTGCTGCCCATCACCACAGTAGGCACCTTTTGTGAAAAAATCAATAGCAATATTAAGTCTCTTTTTGGTGTAAAGACTCTGATTGGACTGTGGACTGAAGAAGTTTACTTTCCATTTTCTTGTCCTTATGTGGATTTTTTTTCAGCTGGATGTTTCCTGGAGAATCACATCTGAATCCTGAAGCTGTTACCCCAACAAACTGTTTCTATTAAAGCCTCATTTAGATCAACAGCACTTTTAAAATGGGTTCAAATGTGCAGTTTTGGACCTGTCAGATTCCAGCCACTTCTTGTTTGATCTGCCTTGTGTTTTCCACACAACAAACCCGCAGGAGAGAGGAATTTACCCGGCACTGTACACCAACACAGTGAATTGTTCCATATGTTTTTAGTGGGTTTTGTATCATCTGAAGCCAATTCCAAGAAACATTCTTTATCTAATCAAATTTATTTAGTCAGCCTAAGCAAGAAAAATGAAGTCACCTAGATTTTTGTGGGTTTTGTTTGTTTGGCTTTACATGATTAAGGAGAAAGGGACAGAAACTATAATACTTTGGGGAGTGAATCCAATTCAACAGTATTGAATAACTTCTATGAATTTCAAGCTATTTCTCAGGCAAGTACTGCTTACACATTTGCATTTATCATTTTGTGCTTATTTTTCTAAGTTACAGTGGCACAGAGATTGATTTAAACAAAGCCAGTGACTTTCACAAGGCTCATTAAACAGTAAAATGCATTCTTCATTTGTGTTTGTTAAAGCTGATACCAGTACTAAATTGTTCTCAGTACCCAACAACATTTTGCTGGTCTTCCTCTGTGTGCGATTCCTGAAAACTGTGAGCTCAGCCATGGGATCTTTGTTCCAGAAACCTTACTCCCATGGAGCAGTTTCACAAAAATTTCTGATATTCTCAAAGACTGATGATCAGATATCTCATTGTAGCACTTTTGTCTCTGTCTTTCCTCACATCATGCTCTTCCTATTTCCTGGCATGACTGCTTAACAGTTTTCATACTCTTAACTTTTTAATCTTTGAGCAGACGGGAAAGCAGAAACACAGATTAATTTCATGTAGGCCAAGATCTCAATCCAATTGATGGTATTTGGAAAAAGCAATAGGAAAAATACAAAACATCTAGCTAATCCTATTTAAACAAAAAGCTTGGTAAATATCAGCACAGAAAACTCCCCAACATAAACCCCAGTGGTGAATAAAGAAGTAAATGACCCTGTGGCAGCTTTATCATTTGTATGACGATAAATACACATGGGGTAGTCTAGGCTGTACTCCTAAAATTCATTTTACAACTGGTCTTTAGTTTTCAGGATTACTTATTCACTGAATGTGGCCAGAAAAAAAATAGCAGCTCTTTATTATTACACAGCACAGTTGCGCGGGAGGGATGAATGGCACCACAGCACTCATAATTACACGTGCACACAAACATGATGGAAATTAGTGTTACTGTAGATATCAAAAGCAAACAGACCTAATTAAAGGAATAACTGCAACAAACCCAGATGCAACCCAAAACAAAAAAGGACAACTCCAAACCTAATGAATGCTTTGAATATTAATTACAGAATTCCTAACAATAACAGTGGGAAAGCTCTCTTGGAGAATTCCGTTTACTGTTTAACAGTTTCTGACTAATTTTATTAACCTGTACATCTGAGAGGATCAACCCCCTCTGGGTTTAATTAGAAGAAAATTCAATTTAAATCTAAATGTCAACAGTGGTTACTAATTATGGCAGGGCCCTGGATGAGACATCCAGTCTGTAATCAGGCAGCTCTCTGCTAACAATTAACAGTTTCTTTCTGAGTTATGAGTGCATTAGGAGTTTCCTTTTTCTAAAATAAATATGATTCAGTGTGGGACATGACTAAATATTACGAGCACCTCCTGCTAGGTGCAGACATGCAGAAGAGCTTGCCAAATTAAATTACAGAGATTTCTCAAACATATAAGCTGAATAATAAAGCGGCTCCAAAAAACTAGGTCAGGGTCGCAAGCAGCCGACCACAGCCCCTCCCCCAGACATGCAAAATAATATTCCCACTATCTCTGAATAGAAATCAGCCTTTTGTTATGCCCTTTTGTCAGGAACACGTTGCTGCAAAATGATATTTATTTGCCCAGCCTGTGCGACAGTGAGCAGGATGGAATTAATCTTTTGCTAACTTGATTTCATCTTCAATTCCATGTCTATGATTATAAAAATGGAAATGTATGGCTTTAAATAAGAAAAAAAAAAAGCCAATGAAAGGCATAGATGGGAAAAGGCAGCTTTCTACCCACTGCTGTCACTTGCCCTGTGCTAATGCAGCAAACAGCCAGCTAACTGAAATGAAACCAGGCATTACTGCATTGGATGGGGAGGGTGAGGCTAAGGGGTTTAGTAATTTAACTTCAAACCAGCCCCCATGCTCTCCACACTACTACTAAGGACAATACTGAAAATGCTGATTAAAGCTTAACTATTTCTCAGCTTGGTGACAGCTTCTGGGATCTTTTCTTTTCCAAAATTACAATAGTCTTTTTTGAATCATGTTGTTGCAATGACCTACTAATTAATTACCTCCATCACCACGAAGTATAACTGGGGTGGGTTTTGTGGGCGTTGTGGAGTAATGTGTCATTTCATCTGGGACTTACCAATCATTGTGCTCAACTACTCCACACAAGCACCCCTTGAGACTTTTTACTGGTAATTTCTCAAAATAGCTATTTCTGGGAGGGACAGCAGAAACTTAAGGAAATCTGCATGGAAATACAGAGGCAATCCTAAGAGTAGTTTTAGTTGATGCACTATAATAGCAATCAAACTTTGGGTTGCTCCTTGCTAGCAGGAAAGCTGTTTTCTTTCTATGCTGAAATCCAAAATAAATTAAAAATAAAACCCAACAACCGTCTTATGTAAAGAGTATGTTAAAAACTGGATTGGATTGGGTTTTAAATCATATTTTCTTTGCAACATATCATATTTTCTTTGACCAAAGGCCACCAAGTGGCAAAAGAACATGCTAGCATCGCTGTGCATAACGAGATAGTACAATTGCAGCTGAACAAGCAAGCGTAGTAGCGAAGGCATTATTGAGGATGATGTGAATGCAGTTGTTTAATTTCATTTACTTACATTTATATTTTCAAATTAAACCCTAAACCTGAAATCTCCTATGCCTGCTTTTTGCCTTTAAATTTGTAAACAGTTTTATGCCTTCCCCAGAGCTGCCTAAAGAACAAAAATTAAATGTGTGACTGTGAAACTCCTAAGCGTGTAAACAGGTGCTTATTGTTAAGCAAGTGCTTAACAGCATCTCTATCCAAGAAAGCACTTCTGGATATTAAATGCTCCATGCTATCTATACTATAGGAGGCTTTCCTGAATAATGATAAATCAAACATATCTCAAGCATCTGCTTTCCTCTTTCTGAACCGACATGGCATTTTTTTCCTCTCAATAATGAGAGGATTAGGCACATTTTAAAGTATAATGCAGAAGAGGTTCAACAAATGTTGAAACCTGACAAGAAAATTACACAACCACGACTGCACTGGGCTGCAGCAGCTAAGTGATCTGCACCCACCGATGCCTGTTGCTGCTGGCAGCTATCTACACAGCTCAACTTCAGCAGTCAGACTGAAAGTGGGTGTTTGAAGTCTATTTTTGTCACAACGAGCGTTAGGTACTTGGCCTCCACTGCACAACTGCTTCCACCCCAGCTCTTCTACAAATGTACCTCTTTCTGCACCCAGAAACAGGAATCGGGACACCCCAGCTCCTGATCTTTCTGCTTAGGTCTGTGAAGTAAGGCTGGACTGAAGGCAAGAAATAATTTTCCACTGACTAACGAAGTTGTGGGGATGCAGGGAGAGGAGGAAGGACGAGGGACTGCTCATTCTCTGCTTAAGCTGTGTACAGAACAAAAATCCCACAGATGGACTGCCCAGAAAAAGGGAGATTTGGCACCCAGAGGCAGAGGACTTGGGGCCCAGGGTCCACTCCCTCCACCTTTATTTATGAACTGCCACTGTATTTACTTTATCCACTGAAACCTGCATTCTAGAATAACTCAGGAACTCCTAGCACCGGTGATTTACGTAGTGCCTTTTCCTTCAACACAGCTCTCAGCAAATGGATGTTTGTTTAAGGGGGGGAAAAAATAAAATCAACTTTGTAACTGAACTCAGCACCCCCCACCCCCGGGTGATTATTACACTTCTCGGGTGGTTAAATTCATGCATCCTTTAGTTTCATGCCTTGTAATACTTCCTGAGGCATGTAACAATCACCCAGAAAGACTCTGCTGGCTGCGCTCTCTCATTTGGTTACAGCCTTTGTGTGAAAGTTTGCCCTCCGTTCAGCCGGCAGAAGTTTTGCTGCTCTCAACTGAAGTGCTGCACAGCTTCACACTCAGTGTTTCTAAAATACTCTTGTTTTCAGTTCCTTTAGTTTTTCTATTTTATGCCACTGCTGCTAAATTCGTGATAAACTGTGATAACCAACAGGGTAATGGATTTTTCAAGATAAAACCGTCAACATTAAATCACAAGCCAAAGAACAAAAATAAACGTCTCCATTTCCTGCCATGCACAGTACAAAAGGTAACACAGAAAAATCATCAAATCTCAAATAATGTGATATTTTTTAGCCTTCACTAGGCCAAGGCAGGTGCCTCTAAGCAATTTCCCATCCCTGAAAGTGTCGATTTCTTCTCCACGTTCAACTGAAGTTTTAGTTGAGATCTTTTGATAGTACCAAAAAGGAAGTTCTTTTAACCACAGCTCAATAATAAGGTGCATGGAAAAACAGTTGGTTTCCTTCTGCTTCAACTGTTTACCTTGATCTGTTTTAAGCAAAGAGAAGAGAGGGTCTGTATATACTCCGCATTACGTAACAACCACAAGTTAAACAAAACAAAAAACCCAACAGTAAAACACTGGTTTGTTCTCATGATTGAACTCGTACAGTTCCGATTTTTCTGAGGCTGGTGCCCCAGAACAAGAGACTGAAGAGTTTTAACCAAGCATCTAGAAGCACTGCTAAAGGACTATTTAGTACCTAGCCATTAAGTGTAAACATTAAGTAAAATATTTGTAAACAAAAAATAAACTCAAGGATTGCTATAGGCTAATCTGTGAGCAACAAAGAGAAATTAACAGCTACATTTATGCACTGGGGAAAGATGTGATGTGATGTGGTAGGACTGAAACCTGGCATGATAATCTCCACGACTGAAACTTGTCAGTAAAACCTATCTACGAAAGACAGCAGGAAGGAGCAGGAATGTGGGACTCCATGCTAAAGGTATCATTGACATATTTAGGATAATTCAGGATAGTCCTGCATGATTGACAATAATATCAGGTCTTTCACAGCTGCCAACACAGATGAGAAAATAGAAGCAGGGCTCTAAAAATTACTTACAAGGATGTGAATATATGTAGCAAGTCACACAGGTTTCTGCAGACATATGACTTCTGATGCTACTGGTAAATTCTTTTTTTAAACATCTGAAAATTATAGCTCTAATACCAATCTGAAAAGTAAACCCGGTAATTTAAAATCATCCAGTACTAGATCTCAGTATGATAGATAAAATAACTTGATCATTGTCTAAAAACTGGCAAGTGCATTTCAATCACAATGTGCAAGAAGTACAACCTGTATATTGGTTTTCCCATGTAAAAGTTAATGTTCCCAAATTATTTCACATACACATAAAACTGAGCAAAATTGATATTTTAATGCAAAAGAATCAGACTACAAACCCCACAACTTAGAAATGCAGACCAGAGCTTGTGGAAGGCAGTAGTCTGAAGAAGAAAAAAAAGATGTCTAGTATGGTTAAACAGAATTATGAACCTGGGCAATGGCACGGCCCTGGTTCCAAAGGCTGATAATGAGATTATCAGATGTGTTATAGAACATAAAGTGAATCTAAGACTTATTTCAGAAAGTGATGCAATTGTAATTTGCTGTGACAACCAAATACTTGTAATTTCCTTTGTAACTATGTAGATTAATAAATTAAAAGTGAAGTAAAACATGTTAAATTCACTGGATCAGAGAGATTATACCCAGGGATTCACAAAGGATAGGCTCAGGAGATCTTGCTAGTTCTCCCAACTTCTTTTTTTACTACATTTTGAAACACTAGAGAAGTTCCAGTGCACTGGGGATAAAACCCATAACACATCAATTAACAATAAGCCAGTGCTACTGAGCACTTCAATAAATAAACACAGAAAGAGCAATACTTGAGAATTCAGAACAGGTAATTCATGCTAAACCAAAACCAGACATACTTTATTGAGAATTATATCCCAAAGATGAGACTTACATAGGAACATGAACTATTGTACACAAATAGCACCTTTAACTTAAGATTTTATGAACAAAACAGAAGTTTCTCAGTGTAACTGATTCCTTGGTCTCCAAGTGTACACGAGTTCAGTCTGTGTATGAGTACAGCACCTTATAATTCTAAAAATCTGTGTTCAGATTTTTATTGAAATTACCAACAACAACTGGTCTATTATCCAGCACGATAGACAGCAGCTCATCTGTCACTGCTAAGCATAAGCAATTCAGGATGGCAGGAGTTTTGCCAGTAGACAAACCTTACCCAGGGTTAGAAAGCCAAGTGTTAAACGTTGCAGCCTCCATCCTTGGAGCCTGCTCCTAAAAGCCTTGAATCTTCCTTGAATATCTGCCTTTTCCCAGTTAAAGTATGTAGGGGAGAAGCAGTCAATCTACCGTCTCTTTTGCACGCCTATGCTGTCACACAGGAGATTATAAATAGCACTCAAAATGCCCCAGTAGTCCTTTTAAGTGTTGTCACTTAAGTAATAGCAATAGAGGTGTCCAATGATCTCCAACCTCTTTCACCATTGCCAAATGACTACAACTAAACCTAATAAATCTAATTTAATCAGAAAAAGCCAACCAGCAAGGGAATTACCACAATATTTCTATTTACACTGTCCCAGCATTCTATTTCCATTCCTTTTACAAGGTGAGAGAGGTTTTTATCTCTCATCCTTATGAGTCAGTAGATCTTTCACTCTTGTTGCATTTTTTCACTTCTCAGAAGTACTCCTGCTTTGTATAGATGAGCAAAGTGAGTTGCACAGGTTTTGATGGAAGCATCTTTATATAAACACATGGAGTCATGAATACTCAAAAAGAAACTTAACATTTCCTGAAGTCTGCTAGCACAGGACACCTCATAATTTGACAATCAAGGGTATATGAAATTTAACCTCAAGAAACAGTAAAAACATTGCTTTTGAGGTACTGGAACTTCATGTGGTCTCAGGAAAGACTAGAACACAAGTAGAGCAGTTGGCTAGTTACTTTAGCTGTTGAGTACAGTCAATAGCAGCTCAGAACATAAAGCTTGATGAGGCCAGTTCACAAGGTCCTCCATTCAAATTGTTATAAATACTATTTGCAGGACAATAATGTGGCTAACATTGGGAATTGGCTTCTCCATAAGTTAAAGTACTCTTTTAAGAAGGCACTTGCCACTCTATTGCTATGAGAAAGCAAAAAAAGTCCAAGCAAATGTTCAATTAGTGAGTCTGAGAAACAGTGCTTAGCCTTGCCCCACTGCCAGGTCCAATGTTAATGGCTTTGCCTCATACAGGCAATAAAGAAATAACACGGTTGAGTTTTGCACAGACTGAGTAACTGTCAGTCACCTTAAAAAAACTGTGCTGAACTGCTACAGAAAAAAACATGAGCATGGATGCCTCTGCACAATCCAGAGCTGGACTGGATACCTGGGATACCTCTTCAACACATAAGTGACATAAGGAAAAGTCAGTGTCTTCCAAGAAGAATTTCACGGTACTTAGGCCTATGAAAGACAGCTATAAAAAACAAGCACTTCTGGATGTAAGAATAGGTATAAATTCAGGCACTAGGGAATTCATGTTGAAAAGTACATTGAGAAGTACTTTGAAAATAGAATCACTGTTGAGCTGGCCCCTGGCATTTGCCTGAAGTATTAGGGGACAATGCATAACCCATCCATCCTACTGTTTCACTGTGGTGAAATGCTTTTACAACACTGGTTGACACCACAGTTGTCAAAGCAGTTGATATTGAAGAAAACCCTGCGCACACACATGAAAAAAACATTGCACTACTCCAGTTCACCCAGTTCATGTTGTTCCTTTATCATATTCTTGTACTGAGACCACAAACATACTTCCTACTAGAGCTAAAACCATCCTAGGCTTTAAGCACTGCAATAACTCAAACTGCTCTGATTTCCCTCAAATTCCAAAATAAGAAACAAAATGGCTTTAATATTTATGTTTTCAAAAGCATGACGACGACTTTGGAGTTTTCAGTTAAGGAGCTACCCTGAGACTATTACAACAGCAAGGGAAAACAGTAAGTTGCACAATCTTGACCTTTTAAAATGTTCTCTAATATATCATGTGAAAAAAAGCACGCAGTATTAAATAAGAAATTTGTTAGCCTTTAGCACAGAGGCAGGTTTATTAGCAAACAGCTAAGTGGAACAAAAAATCTATAACCCTGATCTTATTGAAATAATTACAGAATCTTTAATGTCCCAGTAGGCATCTACAGAGAGTAAGATGGAGCACACAGAAAGAGCACAGTAATGAAAACAGACAGAAATAGGCCATTCATCCTACCTTTTACTTAGTGCATACAAATGACTGTCAAAAGTATAAAGACAACACCAAAATGATTACTGACCAAAAAAAGCAGTCAAAATTCTTTGGTAGTACTCTAATTTTAGGAACATGTGGGGTCAAAACTAAAATCAAACCTCGCATTCCTGACAAGCATTTTTTTTTCTTCATTTCTCTGTAAGTATAACTGGCACTTTTAAAAATAAGCTGTGTAACGTGGCAAAGTCAATGTTCAATCTATTTGAAGATGAACGTGCTTAAAAACCTCATCGTTTCACCATTCTGTATGTTGCCTGTATTCTATCCAGTACAGATTTAAAAACACATGAATATCATTTACAAAATGTATTCAGATGAAAACACAGAGATATATGCAAATATTGTATGGAAAACAACAGATCAGATGATCTGGCTAGCTCCAGTAGGTGGAACAATATGGCCAAACTGGCAGTCCTGCAGTAATTTGTGCAATGAGGGTGGTGAGACACTGGAACATGCTGCCCATGGAAGCTGAGGATGCCCCATCCCTAGAAGTGTTCAAGGCCTATCTGGCTGGGTCTGGGAGTAGCCTGGGCTAAGTGGGAAGTACCCCTGCTCATGGCAGGGTGTTTGGAATGATATGATTTTTNTCTAGAATGGGGCATCCTCAAGGATCTTCAAGGCCTATCTGGCTGGGTCTGGGAGTAGCCTGGGCTAAGTGGGAAGTACCCCTGCTCATGGCAGGGTGTTTGGAATGATATGATTTTTAAAGGTCAGTTCCAACCCAAACTATTCTATGATTCTCTGTTTCTGTGAATCCTGAAGCCCTAGTAAGATGTGATTATTCTGGGCACTGGCAGCAATCACTTCACTGGAAGTCAGAGCTAAGATCTCAGCCTACTGCCCCTCCTTTTAAGTTAAACAAGCTTTGTCCATACTGTGTGCCATATGCTGCAAGATAGCCACTGAGCTTTTGGTCTAAGAACAGGAAGCCACTTTCCTCACCCTTCTTAGAATCATTATAGATGGAGAGTACCTCCAGGATCATCAAGTCCAGCCCTTATCCTAACCAACATCTCTCTAACGCCTAGACCATGGCATCAAGTGCTCTAGCTACCCGTTTTTTAAAACGCCTCCAGAGCGTTTAAAAACCTCCCTGGGCAGCCCATTCCAGTGCCCAACCAGACACAGTACTCAAGGTGCAGTCTCACGAGTGAGGAGTAGAGGGGTACCATCACCTCCCTGCTCCTGCTGATTATACCATTCCTGATCCAGGTCAGGATGCTATTGGCCTTCTTGGCCACCTGGGCACACCGCTGGATCCTTTTCTCTGGCTGTCAACCAACAGCCTCTGGTCCTTTTCCATCAGGCAGATCACCAGCCACTCTTCCCCAAGCCTGTAGCACCACTGGGGGATGTTGTAACTGAAGTGAATGATCCAGCACTCAGCCTTGTTAAACTTCATCCCCCTGGCCTCAGCCCACCACTCCAGCCTGTCCAAA
>VZRI01006302.1:244914-295571 GCA_013397515.1 Upupa epops
CTCTCAGGTGGATCTCATCCAGCCCCATAGGCTAATGGGTGTTCAGGTGGCTTAGTAAGTCATAACACTACTATTTCCTGGAGATCATATAGTCCCCTCATAATCCAACTCTAATTTCCAGCTCAGGGGACTGAATACCATGAGGATAACAGATCTGACTAGTGAAGACAGAGAAAGACGGCAGCCTTTTCCACATCCTTGATAATGATGTTCCCCTTTGCATCCAATAACGGATGGAGACTCTCCCTGTTTTTTGTTGTTAATATATTTGTAAAAAACTTATTATCCCTTGCAGTGGTGGCCAGGCTGAGTTCCAGCTGAGCTCTTCTTGAGTAGTCTGTTCCTTCTTCCAGAGGTGGTAGACTCTCCTCTTTCTCCTAAGTCACAGCAGAAACTCCATGTTCAGCCAGGCCAGTCGTTTTCCCCACCACTTTGTCTACAACATATGGGGACAGCCTGCTGCTGTGCCTTTAAGATATCCTTCTTAAAAGAATTCCAGCCTTCCTGAACACCCTTGTCCCCCAGGACTGTACCCCAAGGGACTTTATCAACCAGTATTCTAAACAGGTTGAAGTTTGCCCTTTAGGAGTCCATGGTAATAGCTCTGCTGCCATCCCTCCTTACTTGGTCAAGTATCAAAAACTACTGTTTTATGGTCACTAAGCCCAAGACGGCCTCCAACCACCACATCACCCACCAGTCCTTCCCTGCAAGGCCCTTTTCTTCAGGAAAATAAAGATATTATGCAACACTAAAATAAACTAGTTATTTCTTCTTTCTTGTCTTGCCTTACATGTGCTAAAATCAGCTTCTTGATTTTCCTGAAAGCAGCTCCCAGTTTACAGAACTCAAGTTCCTAGAAGGCTTTATAATAGAAATATCTTCCCAACAGATAGGGAGAGTAATTACTGCTGTGAAGAAAAAGTTAAATTACTCAGGATCCTTCACAGCACAATGCAACCCTAAACAAAACCCCTGCAGAAACACCAGTCTTTGATTTACACTCTTCCAGCATAGTGCTATCCATTTCCCTTCTCTTCCCCCAGGTTGGGAGGAAACACTGACAATCTCACACATAAAAGCTGACCAAGGAATATTTTCAGGACAGCTGCCATTCCCTTTATTTTTCCCAGGCAGAAAGGAAGTCAGTCACGTTCTTGACATAGTGGGAATAAAGATAACTTCACTGTGATGTAAGTGTTCATTGTGAAGTAAGAAAACCACTTCATTACACTCTTCCAAATTCTACCAGGTTGGGATAACAAACATGCCAAAAGATATTGTTATTGTTTCTCTGCACAGCAAGTAAAGCTGCAGCTTCTGACAGACATGTCCACCCATGTCAAGGGCTGGTCTCAAATGCTAGCCCTGCTTGCTTTATTATTTTTAACCATTTAGACTTCCGTTTTTTTAATATAGAAAGTACCTGACTTTTCAGAATAATTTCAACTCCTTCTGCATACTGCAAGCTTCAGGAAACACCATTGTTTAGGGATTAAGAGCTGTTACATTATACTAAAAATAGAGGGTTCTTTAAGAATATTATGAGCAGGATTAATGTTCTGGAGACTCATATCCTCCTGTTCATCAACTACCATACTTCTGCAAACATTCAAGGTGAGGGTGGGCAGGACTGTGAGCAACAAACTCTAGCTGAAAATGCCCCGGCTCACTGCAGTAGGGTTAGACCTGATGAGCTCTAAAAGTTGTTTCCAACCCAAATTATCATGAGATTCTGTGAGATACCAAAGCCACAACCACTTCTCTTATCCCTGTATATCTGTTAGACAAGTTGGGACTAGTACTGGGGTTCTTTTACTCTGCTCTGACTGTGCAGCAATGGCTAGACAAAGGGAAGAGGTAGTTTTGCTCTTTACTGTGAAATACAGAAGGAATCATAGCAGAAGTTATTGCAACTCTCAATTTTCTCTGCAGATGCCTTCAAATTTATGTTAGCGACTGCAATAAGTTCTCACTATAAAATTCTGTGGGACACTCAGAGCCCTTTAGCAGAAATTAAATGCTAACATAACGTGCTGTAATTAGAATATAGTACATCTTTGCTCTAAAGATGCATGCAACTTCATAAACCCTGAAGTTTCTTTCTTACTATTGTCAAGGTACGTTACTCCTCTCTTTTGACTGTGAGGGCACGAAGCAGAACAAATTCAGTGAAATGCTTGAAGTCCATTATGTGGCTTCTCAACTGCTCACAGTACTCCAATTAAAAAAATGCATAACCTGGCTTAGCAGGAGGTATCCCTGCTCGTGGCAGAGGAGGTCCCTTCCAACCCAAACCTTTCTAAAAATTCTATGATGAGTCATACACAGTTTACTGAGTTTCAGTTAGGCCATCTCCTGTATCCAAAGCATAGGCCTGTTTAGACAGGAGACCCTCAGAAGCATCACCAGACAAACCAAATTGCTGTAAAATACTACTTTGTCCCAACAGAAAGTGAGACTCATAATGGGTAATTTTTGATCAGGTCAGAAATCTAACATGCCTTCATGAGAAATATCTTTGAGAAGAAGTCTATCACATCACAGAGAACTCTTCCTACAGTAAGACCGCCTACTGCAGCTCATAAACCATGACACAAGAAACCTAGCAAGAGCTAGTACAAAGACTATTACCCTCATTAAGGGTTTCCTGAATTATCTATGATCTGTCTGTCGCATGTTTGCACCAGCAAATACAATGAAGACACACACGACTCATCATGGAAAATCCACAGTGGTTGTGTGGCAATCAAGAACTAAAACCTAATCCTTGAAGACTCAAGAACCCCACGGTGGTTTTAGGGCAAGAACAAGCCTCAACTATGGTCTTGATTGCCAAACTCTTCAGACCAGAGCCTTGGACAGAGTATGTGACCACAGCATGCAAGACAAAAGGTGAGCTCCTCAGAAATTGCTTGGAGATGGTGCTGGAGCCAACCCAACACAAACACAGTTCTGAGAGATGGAAAGTGTTTTCAGATTTGCCCATTTGAGACACCATCTCTGAAGATTAGATTCTTAGCCACCAAACATGGAAGGGGAAAACCACCAATTACTTTGTATTACTTTGGCTCCCAGAGAGTGCTAAATCAGTCATAAGATCACCCACAACCTGTTCTGAGATTTGACAGCTTCCACACACTTTCAAGTTGATTGCTACCAATTTAGAGCTTCTCAGAAGCATGCATGGACATCCTGCTGATAGAGAGATTCACACATTTGGTAATAAGTGCTTTCAAAGATGAAGTTTGAAAATAAAGCGCTAGTATTAAAATTGTATAAAGAGATACTACGGAATAAAAAAGGAGAAAGATTAGACAAATCTTTGCTCAAATTCTGACACAAAAAAATTGCTGAAGGTATGTAAGCCTGTATGTAAATCAGTGTGCATATACACGTGTAGATACACAATATGAATGACAGATTGGAAGATCTAATCTACATACCAAAAGATTGTGAGCAGATTGTTAATTTATTTTAAACTGCATAGTAACACTTCTAAAATACACTAATCACCATAGTCTAAATCTTCCTCAAGACTGGTGTATCATACATATTTAGCTGATTGTATGTTTTTGGGGATTAAAAATGCAAATACCAAAACTGTTTTTATAATCTGATATGCTATCATCCATGACAAAAAAATCAGAATGACATCAGCAGATTCAAAGATGCTTGGCCAAAGAAAATTCCCACAGGTATTCTTGAAATAGGAGATATTTACATTGCAGTGTCCAAATGATGTGTTACCCTTAAATCAACTCTAGATAATATTTTAATGATGTAATTGTCAACTGTGAATATAACAGATAGTGAGAAATGATGGTTTTGAGTATAAATAGCTTGATCGTAGTTAAGGACCATGTTATACAACCCTGGCTTAAACTTACAGCAATGCCCCATAGGTTTATTTTATTGGCAGGAAATGTGTCAGGGATCATGCAGTTCATGTTAAGTGCAGAGGAAAACCTTTGCTTTGAGTTCTAGCTTTAACTGAAACATCATTCTAAATTCTGAGATAATTAAAAAAGCATTCCTTAACTCTACACAAATGAAATGCCTACTCAGTTTATGCCTAACCATGAAAGGCTTTGGGTGACTCTTCATTTTCTGGTAACAATTCATTGCCCAGATGTCTAGTGCTTCATCTCTGAACACACCCAAAGGTTCTTAAGTTTCACAGGGAAGAACAGCTTATGTGATAACTCACATGTAGCTCCAAGAAATACCCAACCATCAGCAGTTCCTCTGCTTCACACATGTCACTATTTCACCATTTTCCTGGATTAAACCAAACAGTTTTTGCAGCGGGAAGAAAACGTCACTAAGCTGCCACTCCTATTTCTTTATTAGCATACAGACATTAATGACCATCTGTATTTGACAGAAGACATGAGCTCACTGTACTGGTCAGCTACATAGAAGCAATGATTAAAAATACCATGTTTTGTCATTTAAACTTCAGGAGTTAGCTTTTTTTTTCAGAACATGATGACAAAAAGAAATAGCCTAAATAGGAAAATACTTTCCCAACTGTTTCCAAAAAACTTGCAAGATCCTTCATCCTTTCAGGTTTAGCTAGATCTTGCCTAAGCCCCCAACAAAATGACACCTGTTGGAGCATGTCCAGAGGAGGACAAAAATTATGAGAAGGCTGGAACACCTCTCTTAATGAGGACAGGCTGAGACAGTTTTGGTTGAAGAAAAGAAGGCTCCAGTGGGATCTGATAACAACCTTCCCGTACCTGAAAGAGAATTGACACAAGGCTGGGGAAGAACTATTCAATAGGGCATGTAACAATAGGACAAGGGGTAATGGTTTTAAGCTGGAAAAAGTTAAATAACTTTTTCCTGATGCCTAACATAAATCTAAAGGTGGTGGATCACAGGGCTAAAGAGGTGGTTGAGACCCCATCACTGGAGACATTCAAACTCAGGCTTGATGAGGCTTTGTGCAATCTGGTCTAGCAAGTCACTGCTTGTTGTAGGAGAGTTGGACCAGAGAGCCTTTGGAGGTCCCTTCCAACACTAAGATTCTATGATTCTAAGCTTCAAAACAGCTCAGTCATATCCCAGGTCCAAACACAACCTGGTCTCTGTCATGCCAAGTGGTTCCTTCTTGACAGGACTGAGTGTCGCATGAAAATGTAGAGGGAAAGAGAGGCCCTGAGAAAACAAAACAAATATAAGTCCATCTTAAGATAATCCCTTCAATTGAAAATTACTAGGCAAATGATAACAAGATAAAATATTTGTTGGCAAGACTAGTTTTAACAAAGCTGCTATTCAATGAATGATGCATTTCACTATACTGAACATCTTCACCTGAAATAAAAGATAAATTGAAACAATTATAAACCTAAAAGTAGATAATTTGCTTGTATGCAACCACTGATTTGAGAGAAGTATCAATAAGCACTGTAAGGTAAGTATTTCATTTTGAGATAATAACTGTGTGTTGAAAGAAACAAGACTAATGTTCCAATTTTGGAGAAAACACTTTGATAATCAAATTAGCTAACAGCATAAAAATAAAACAAAATTCAGCTTCCAGAGCCGGGCAAATAATCTGTATCAATGATTTGGAATAGTGATTGAGATTTTCTTTAATTAGTAGAGATATTGATCATTGTTTTATTTATTATGAAATTATTTTATGCCATTTATTAATATTTACTTTTAAATGAGAACTATGTAACAAAAAAGTCTGCTTTTGATAAAAACTAATCCTCTAATTATTACTTTTCAAACACACCTTCTCTGGGCTTTAATGTTCTCAGGTCTATGTTTAGGAAATATAACTGAGAATTTAAAAACATGGGTATACAGGTTGCAAAGTGAAACACCAAAACCTCAGGCAGCCTGTTTAGTCCCATAGGGGATGAGTATCAGGAAGTCAAGAATGAAATTAAGAAAATGCAGCATTTTGAAAGATGAAACACAAAAAGTTAAATGTTCCCTTTCCTAGTGGTTCCTTATCTGGAAAGGAGTCTTGGGCTCTGGTCCCTGCTCAGGAGCTGTAGTTTTTTCTGCCTAAAAAGGAATGAATGGGTAAAATACATCTGTATTAAGATGCTGAAAGTGGAACGTGGCCAGGTGGCAATTCAAGGGTTCTAAATGGAGGATTCAGTTTCTTAAATCTCCATGTGACTGTCGGCATAAGTACTCTACAAAAAAAGTTATCATCTGCCATTGTTACTCAGTAATCCCTACCTGTTAGCTAGATAAATAGTTATTTGAGTTGTAGCACTAACATTGAAGAAAGTTCTGAGCCCGAAGATCTACAATGTGTATGGCAAAAAACCAACTATTAAAAAGGCCAAAAATTATTAGAAGACTTGAGCAGAGCAAAAGATATTAGAAAGGTTCCAGAAACTGACTGCACATATAATGTATGTATTCTGATTTGTATATATCTAGGATTTATTATGGTAACATTCTGAATCACACAGAAACAAAAGCAAGCCATCTAGTGTCCTCCTGTGAGAAACGATGCATAGCTTAGAACATTTTCTCAAACCCAGAAGAGAAAGAGGCTTTAGTCTCACACTTCAACTCTGAGTACCAGCCCAAAGTCTGTTGAGTATTTCATTACGTATACAGAGAGCACAAACTCAGTGTGATGACACCCAAGGAAGAGAGAAGTATAGAATTATTTAGGTTGCAAAAAGACGATTCAGATCATCAAGTCCAGTCATTAACCCACTGTATCATCCCACTGCTAAACCATGTCAAGCTCCAGAACTACATGACTTTTGAACTCATCCAGAGATGGTGATTCAGTCCCCTCCCTGAACAGTCTGTTCCAAGGCCTGATGACCCTTTCAATGGAGAAATTTTTCCTAGTGTCTAACCTAAACTTCCCCTGNTTCAGTGCTATTGACGGAAAGCGGCTATCTTTATTATGGACAACTTCATAAGTAGCACTGCAGTTAGACAATAAAATGAAATAAAGATATAAACTTTAGACCATATTCAAATCTTATTTGCATTTTGTAGACAGTGCAGTAACTTTACTAACAGAATTATGCATTTTCCCCCCTATCACAATTACATGATCCACCAGTTTCACATAGAAAAAACACAGTGCTTATCTCTTCAAAGTAGTTTCTTTTGACTAGTTCCCAAAGTTGAACCATATGGTAATATCAAGAGAGAGAGATTGTGTTGTAGAATCATATAATTATAGACTTGATTTAAGTTGGGAAAGATCTTTAAGATCATTGAGTTCAAACATTAACCTAAGTCTACCAAGCTCACCACTAAACCATGTCCCTTATTTGCTGGGGCTCTCCAGCACTAGAATACCACAAGCCTTGTCGAGAACAGGATTTGTTAGTGTAGGAGCTGCAATACAAAGTAATTTCACCATACTAAACTGCATGTCAAAAAGAAACGCTTACCACAGTTATCAGCCATTTGCCCAGTTATCATGTACATTTAATATGATAAGCCAAGAGTATCTTAGCGAACCTTGAACTCTGCAGAGATGTAGATGAATTAAAGCTTTGGAGAACATGCCTTCCCCCCCCTCCCCCTTATCAGCACAGAAATAGAGAATAGCTTGGTTTGGCAGGGATTCTTTATAGCTAAAGTACTTCCCCCTCAGGGAATCATACTGTCATTTGTTTTTATTTTCAAAGTGAAAACAAATGGCATTTGAACTCCTAAGAGTGAAAATTACTTCAGTCTACTTCCCCCACCCCCCACACTCTCATCTATTAGTTTTTATTTAGATGGAATATAGATACAGGTTTGGGCTTTATTTCTCCTCTTTTGGCTTCCATCGCCACTAAATGTATTCACTAGCTGTACAGTAATTAACAGCTCTTGACTGGAAAATTGCCAACATGTACAACGTGACACTCTTCCTTTGAACACTAACAAAGTGCATAAGTAATTTATGTTGGATTAAATATCCCTAACACAGACCCTTAAGTAACCCAATCACTTTAAACAGGCTCCACATGTGTGCTCCTGTGCAGTGAAAATGTCAGGCAGTGATAACCCACTAATAGCACAGTTCTAACTATATTCCAGCCATTAGCATTTTATGACATCAATCCTCATTAAACCTGGCAAGGAAAAAAAAAGATACTAATGTTTCCCAGTTTTGCAGTGAAGGTGGAAAAGAAACGGAGAAAATGTAGACAGGTGCTGTCTCTTTCCATCCCCCCCCTCAAAAAAAAAAAAAGGATTAACATTTTTTAAAAAGTGGTTGCAATTTTCTGTTAGTACCTTTGTTTGTAGTGAAAGGAAGACAACAAAGAGGTAAGGGCTACAAGGACCTCAGTGGAATCCAGCCAAGACTGGAAGAAAAGACTGGTATTTCAGCCATTGTGCTCCCTGCTAAAGCACTGTGCCAACTCATCTTCCAACCCATTATATGAAATTTAATTTAACCTGCTATGCAATTAATTCAGATGTTCAGCCTATTTTTCTCATGGCAGAATCCCTCACACAATGCCTTATTTAAATATTAATCAGTCCTCTTTCAATTAGGACTAATTTGCTTCACAGGGTTTCTCTCATCTTCTGATTGCAGGAAAATGGAGGTAACTTGCAACGTTTGAGGATAATTAACATGGTATTTTTATAATACTGATACATCAAATGGGACCTTAATGAACCCCGCTGATTCCATTTAGCAAAGCATGCCTCAAAGTTATAATCAAGAGGAAAGCCATTGCCATCTGTTTAAAATACTAAGGAGCACAATTTAAACACAGAATAGTTATTTCCTTAAACTGTCTATTGTAGGGGTCCGCAAAAGTCGGGCATTTTTTCATGGATTCTAATTGTACAGGGTTCCAATTTGAACCTGTTATTACGTATATACAAACAGTGTCTTCCTAAAAACATAGAGGGCCCTCTTAATTAAATGTTGACTACCTCAGCTAGAAGTAATGTTTGTTAACGTTAATTTTCCAAACACGCAGAGGCAACGCATATTTTACTCTGCTCTAATGAATGTAATATTTTATGCACAACATTTGAAGAACACAATCTTTAAAACACCAACCCCCTCAAAAACAACCCCAAACAACCCAAACTCTAGTCTTTGCAAAATGAAAAATGAAGACATATGTTGTTCATTTGTTGGTTACTAAGAAAGACAAACAAGTTAACATTTACACATGACCAGTTGCTCACAAATTGTTCCATCTGCTACAAAGAAGGTCGAAGTTCATCTTTCTTATGTTTAGAATTGCTCTACTGTTCCTAGGTAACCTGTAGTCTAAGCCCATGTGACTCAGATATCAGATCCTGACTTCATCATGAAAGAAAAGTCCTTAGCATGAAAAAAAACCAGAGCAGTGAAACATCAGTTCACCCCCCTGTAAACTGTAAAAGTTCATGATTAAGTATTGACTGAGCTATAAAACCCGGATTGTTTAAAGTCAAAAACACTAGTGCACACAACCTGTTAAAGAGTCCGTATTTTGCTTTTAGCTTGTATAAATATACTCTCCTGAATACGCTGCTACAAAAAAGGAAATGTCATTGCTCTGTTAAATGTCAGCAATTTGCTACAGAACATGGTACAACCCCCAAAAAAGTTGGAGCTCAGCAGTTTTGAACTGCTGAAACACTGTTTCTTGCAGCTCAGCCCTGGGTGGATTCCCATCCCAACAGTATGTTCCACCCTTATTGGGCACTCATTAATAGCTGTGGGACTACTAACAAATCACAGTGTGCCCTTTCATAAAACGTCATCATAACTTCATGACTTTGAAATTTCATTGTGTTTAAACAGGTTGAAGTCATATTGGAAAAGACTGTCAATAAGGTAAAGAGACCAGCTGATCTACTTAGAAGGCCTGCTTACTTCAGAAATGGATTCAAACCCTTGCACTCACCACTAAATCTACACAAATTGCAGTAGCACTGATAAAAAAAATCACCCCAACAGAGAAACATGGACATTCTGTTGTTTTGACGCACCCAAGTCCAGAGAGTCCATCTAGGAGGAGATGACTCTAAGCCAAAAGGAGCAAAATAAGAACCATGAGCTTTCTAGTAATCCGTGTCTGACAGAGCCATCTCTAGAAGTCTACTTGAGCCAAATGAACTGGTGTTCTATGTAAATAGAACAGTCATCCCTGGGGGACTGGGCTTAAGCCAGATCACTCTGATGTGGATACAGAGAAACAAAGATATTTTGGGAAGCTTTCATACACATACATGCAGAATTTCACTACCTGGAAACTATAGGACTGCATGCATGTTTCTCTCCTACATTTGTTTCTGGGTTTGGTTTATTTTTATTCCAAAAGACCACAAATGTCTTAAATGCTCTGTGTGAACTCAGACAAGTGAGGGTGGAAATCTAGAAGCACGTGGAATATAATCTTGATGTGAATGTGTACCGTGTGAATGTGAACACTATGAGCACAGGAAGGATCTATCTTTATTCGCAAAAATTATGAGACCTGGATTTCCATTCTCCATTGCACACCTCAGGGTTAATTTAGCAAATTTTGACTTCTCCATACCACCATTCCACCGCAACTGAACACATGGATCTCAGCACTTACAGACGTGGCAAAGAAGCCCTATAAGCTTGTGATCCATTTCCCAGTAACCAAGAATTAATTCAGGTTCTTTAATATTATCTTTTCAGCCACCAGTGCCTTTATCTGGCTTAACTGTGGCAAGCTTCTTGTCAAATCAATTCCCATTTCTTCAAGGTAACTTAAACCCAGAAAATTCTGTCCTTTTCATAATATGAATAACCACCTCTTCAGAAAGATCTCTGATCCAAAAAGGATAAGAGACTCTTACAGGTCACATTATCTGAATATTATCAGACACACCGTATCACTGTGGTCTGTTCCTTCATTGTTACAGGATAGAGAATCAGAAAACACTCACGCAGCAGAATTGTAACTCTTAGCTGTAAGAAACCTCATGATTTTAGATCTGTCTGAAACAATGTAGTAGAGCCAGTTTGTCACCCACACCAACAATATGTGGTAGACAGCCAATAAATAATACATTGCTCTCAGCTACTTCTGAGCTGAAAGGTTTGTAAGCAGACTCTTTAACATGAATATGAAGAAGCCTCTCCTTTATTTTACTAGTGTCTTTCCCATTGATACACCAGAACTAGTCCAATATTAAGAGTTCTTAAATGTCACATTTACCATAGAAAAATTGACCTGAATGAAGCCCAGTACCAGAGTCTATTAAGTTTTGTAAATGCTTAAGCATGCTTTTGAGCAATGTCCTATCTGGACTATTTTTCTTGCTCAGAGAGTGTTCCTAGATTTCCCCCACCCTCCAATTACAAGAGATGCCAGGGACTCAAGCAATAATGAGCACTTTGACTCTCCCTCACATGTCCAGCATGATCATTTCTGTGAGCTTCCAGTCTCTGAAACAGACCGAAACACCGAGAACAAGAGCTAAAGCCCTTCAGAAAATGCTTCATTAGGGTCTATTGTCAGGGACAAACCAGCACAGTTGGTACACGATTCTTGCTTAGAGTTGCTATTCACATATGGGTTTCTCTGGACCATGAAAAAAATCTAGTTCTCTCATAATCTAGTAATTAGAAGTTATTGCACTGCATCTAAGAATGTGTATCAGCTCAGCTGACTGCAGTGCTCTGTTTAATATTCTGTAACTACCCTTGTAAAGAGTAAAAGATCTCCAGGCTACATCAAAGAAGTAAGAGACTCACATGAAAGAGTTTCTTGTGCTGCTGATGGTTGACATCCAAGTGTGTCTTGTGTCACTCAGTTGGCTGTTTTCTGCCTTCATGCTCCATCTAGCACAACTCATCCCTGTCTATGAAGGTATTCAGAAAAAGGAAGTGACAGACAGCCACTGCTGTGAAGAATGAAGACTGTAGAGTTTAATCAGATAGTCCATGGGGTGAGTATGTGCTCGGGTAAGATTTATTGCTAGTGCTGGTCATTTAGGGATCTTACTGGGTCCATGAAACGTCAACCTCACAGATCTATTTTTCAAAGGAAATAATAAGAAAATTTTCACTTTGCAAAGAAATCATAAAAGCAGATCAATGAATTGCACCTTTGAGTGATATAGCTAAGGTGAATACCCTCAGCTGTGAGACTGAGTAACTGACTGAGATAACTCAAGAAGCAGCCCCAGGACCCTTATAGTGTATGTGCCTATTTAGCAGAGTCATCATCTCTTATTTTGTTAATTGCGGTGGTTGTTGCATCTCCAGTTCCAGATTTAACAGCTGTTCCACGAACTCCATCTGAAACTTGTTGAGAAGTAGGATGGACTTTATACCACCTAGTTCCCATGGATGACCTGATTCCACGTGCTAGCTGAGACCTCTCACAGAATAATCTAAGCAGATGTGCAGAAAAAGGTTTGCATTTGTTTCAGACTCCTAATAAAACATAACTAAACTGTGCACTAGGATAGTTTGAATGCAATAGTTTCTTATAAACAAACAACATCAGAACACCCATAGCAGCACTGGAGCGAAATTTAGAACATAAATAAATGTATCTTAATTAACTTCCAGAGCAGTTTTACATCAGTTCCAGTTCATATTCCTACGTTCTTACCTTCTTATGCTACTTGTGGTGGGATCTAAGACACCTCTGTGTGTAATCCATAAAAGTTTACACAGCACTACTTCACTTTGGGACTGTATTATATATGTTTTCTTCCTCTGTTTCCTGACTCCACGTGAATCTTTGAAATAAATGCTCCTTCTTCCCACAGGAGAGAATTTTTTCCTTCCCCCCCCCATTTTCTATGCCTCAGGTGCTCACAGTGCAGCATCACTTTACACCATGAGGAATGTTAGAAGTAGCATGTTGGGAAAATAAACCAGATTTAATTATTTTAGTGCAAATTTCAAAGGTATTATTAAAAAAAAAAAAAGTGAGTTGAATGTATGAAAAACACCACAGCAGAGTCTGAAAACTACAGGAAGCAAAAAAAAAACCCCAAGTATTTTTACATCAGGCTTATGAAAACAGATGGATTGCAGCCATCAACAGTGCCAGAACTGTCAATAATTAGCAGATTTGAGAATCTAAGTAGCTTATGCAAATTGAACACATTTGGCAAAGGTGGAAGCCGCATGTGTTACCTGGCTACTATGTCCTCACTTAATTCTCCACATAGCCAGAAAAGGCAGCTCTCAACTCTGCTCACGCCATAGTTGAAGGGTAGGTCAGAGCATGCAGATGAGCAGTAGGGCAACATAAACTTCTGTTAAAAGTTTCAGAAGACTCCTTGCACCAGTTCCTTTTCTGCCTTTGATGACCCTGGTACTGCAATCACTGCACTGGAGGGGAACTGGACCACCAATGGGAATATTCCCTTTTAGGGAATCAAAACTTAAGATAATCTCCTATTTAGAAGCCCTCTGCTTCTTCCCCATACGCTGAGACTAACCAATATTTCACCAGTCTAACCACTCAAGGTGTAGCCAGATCTCCATTCATATATTGTTTCTAGTTTGAACGCCTCCAAAAGAAAGGTGTGCAACCTCTGAAACACAAGGCAAAAGAAACACAAGGCAACTACCAAATCCCATTGCTTTGAGCCTGCAGTTTCATTTCTGAATTACAGAGAGATGTTCAAACAGAAAAAAGAGAAACTACTTTATCTCCAAGAGCATTATTAGAAAAGCATGTTGAAAATAATGTGCAGTCCATCACCCATAGAGTTGGGAAGGGGGGGTCTAAAAGGCTTTGCTTCCACTGGGTGAGTTAAGTAACTGGAGGGGTTCAAGCAGCTGTTCTGCTACATGCCAGGGACATGTACTTGCCAGCCTTACAGAGGAGACACAGTCTAGAAAAGACTCCAGCACAAGAGTCAGACCTGAGACTGAGACTTAAGCAGCCCTTGGTTACAGCCACTTGTACAATTTTTGAATCCATCTCCATGTCCTACTCCTCACCAAAGGAGGAGTAAATGGAACCTATGTTCTTTTCCACTGTACTCTCTTTTCACATTTACACATATAGTGCCTCTGGACAACAGAAATAATTCTTAGAAAACATTACTGCAGATTCAGATTTATAATCTAAAGAAAAGCACTTTGCATCTGCAGCTACACTGATCCAGACATTATTTTATAATGGAAAATGGAGAATTTTGAAGAACTAGTCAATTCAAGTCTGAGCATTCCAAAATAAAACAGATTAAAGTGTCACTGCAAAAAGTAATCACAGCTTGACAGCATGGAGTAAATAAATGTTAAGTGCTCACAGCAATACTTTGAATGAAGGACACAAATATCTGACAGATGACACTTTCGTGCCCGGTTCAGGAACTTGCCAACAGGTTAAGGTCTAAAGCAAATGCAAAATTACCCTTTTTTCTACTCTGTTATGGTAACTATCAATCCTACTGTAGAAATTTATCTGTTTTCCCAAAATACAGCCTGATAGTAGTTTTTTTAATCAGTTAAAACGCAATAAATGTACAAGACCATGCTTAAGTACCACCTTGATCCATAAGGTGTCAGAAAATAAAATGTAAAACAGAGACCTGCTTTGTTAAAAAAAAGCTTGATAACTCCATGAAAGGGAGAACAAAAAGTAAATAATGAACATTTCTCTAACATCTTCCCCAGTCTTTGGATTAGAACACGATGTGGCTCAAGCACAAGTTTTATCATCCTTGGTGAAAATAAATTTGTTGGTGTTTTTCCATAGCTGGTTATTTCACTGTATTTTTCATCTTGCAAAAGATCTTAAATTTACACTAAATTATTATTTAATGACTTGGAAAGGAACCTTATTTAAGGGGGAACATAGTCTAAACATTCTGGATGTTACATTTCCAAACCTACAGTAATATTTAAGTTAATTATTTCAGGATTAGAAACCACAATGGGCAAAAATGACTGCAATGTTTGGACTCTTTTTAATATCAACTATGGAATCCTATTTGCTTGCTACTAAATCACCTTCTAGGGGTCTGTTTTGGGTCTACTGCTGTTTAACATCTTTGTCAATGGCATGGAGAGTGGCACTGAGTGCACTCTCAGCAAATTTATTTCATCAAGTAACACCAAACTGTGTGTTGTGGTTGACATGTGGGAGGTAAGAGAGGCCACCTAGATGGACCTTGACACGCTGGAAAACTGGGCCACAAGTCAAACCACATGAGGTTTGACTAGTTCAAGCACAGAGTCCTAAACCTGGATCAAGGCAATCCCAAGCACAAATATGTGCTGGGTGATGAATGCATTGAGAGCAGTCTGGAGAAGGACTTGGGGGTGTTGGTAAATGAGAAGCTCAACACAAGCTGACAATGTGTGAGAGGAGCCCACAAGGCCAACCACATCCTGGTCTGTATCAAAAGAAGTGTGACCAGCAGGTCAAGGGATGCGATTCCTCCTCTTTACTCTGCTCTTGTGAGACTTAATCTGGGGAACTGTGCTCAGCTCTAGAGCCCCCAATATGGCACGGGGGTTGGAATGAGATGATCTCTGAAGTGCCTTCCAACCTAAAGCATTGTGTGATTCTATGACTTTTGAAAGGATTTCTGCACCTACATTATTATTTAAGTTATTTCTGGAGAAAAAGGAAGCCAAAGAGTAAAGGCAGGAACTATATCTCTCATTTTATGAGGCTGATGATGAAGACATGCCAGTGAAGGCAAACACATGATAAATCTACTGAGCCAAACATACCATGGCTATGAAACAGCTAGCTATGTCTGCCATCTATATCCACTGACATCTAAGTCCATACTAGATATTGCATTTTAAAGTTTGAAGAATTCATCCATCGTTACAATAACCTTTCCAAATATTACTCTTAGCATATGGCCCTTCTCCAGCCTATATTCAGGTTAATGATCACAAATACTATCCCTGGACTTCACTGTAATCTGATGCAACTTTAACTCCACTGACTTGAACAGAACTCCCCCAATTTACAAAAACGCGAAGATCCAGACACTCGTTTTCTTTGATCTCTGTCATAACGGGTCTACGTGATAAGAAAATGCTTCTGTGATCATAAATTTTAACACTAGAAAATGTTAAACTGAAGATGAACACATTATGGCAGTATTTACCAAGGAAATTAAACAGTGAAAACAATGAACAATTTAGTCTGCTCAAAAAGAAATAAAATCCAATTTCAGTTCCTCTACAGAAGTTTTGTTGGTTGGGCAGACTTCATATTTTTTAAAACCCTTAAATTATAAACTGGTTAAAAAGAAGGTAACTCCGGGGACTACGAGACAATCTGAACAACAATTAAAGTTTTAACTTCAGAAATGCAAAGCTTCTTAAAACATACTCAGGAAAACAAGCTGTATGCACTGATAAAATTGTATGTACTGATAAATCCCTGGTATCTACACTTTACTACAAAGTCGAGGTATTGTTATGTTAAACAGAAAAATATTTTTCAGTAATTCACTGAAATCCTATTTCCCAGCAACTCTTTCAAGTTGGGTAATGTTATTGAAGTGTAGCAGTATTTTCACAATTCATATTGCAGAACTCTAATAAGAAAAATAAATGAACAAAGAACCTTGTAACAAACTGCAGACATCTCTAGGTCACTGGTCCCAAAAGGTTTTCCTCTGAATTGACAGGGCACTGGGAGCCTTTTGCCCCCCATTAGCACTGGCCAGCACACGCTCTCACATCAAAGCCAACATGCAATCACATAGCTTGCACCATTAAAAAGTGCTACTGTGCCACCCGGTAGGATCATTGTAGCTAGATCGTCAGCTGTGGCTTTTCAGCCGTTCCACAGCCCAGAGCCAGGGGTGTGAAATACAGACCATACAGAAAATATCCTTGCAGAGACAAAACTGCAGAAATGCTCTTCAGGAACAGCTTCTTCCACCTACGCTACATGCATGTCAAGAAGCAGCTGGCCAAGGAGCTGAGTTATGGTCTAGACCTTCTCAGAGTTCCTCCAGAGCCAATGCGCCATTGGAAGAAATACGCTGGTGTTCTTGTCTGAGTCTGACCATGGTCATGCTTTTAGCAGGTAAGTTAGGAAGACTAAGCTACCATTTTTCTCTCTCAATTCATGACTCATAAATTTTCTTCATCAAAAAACGAAGACTTCAATACAAGAGTAGAGTACTGAAGATATGTGGGAAGACCATAGTCAGCACAGACTGCTGTTTAACATTGCTCTGAGCCACAGTCACCCTATGAGGATTTGAAACAGGAAAAAAAAAATCAAAGTGTCTCATATAATTTCAGTTAAAGAAAATGAAAAGTTGACTAGCAAACTAGAGAAAGTGGTATTGCTTTGGCAGTGCTAACTTTCAAATGAGAATCCCTCTTTTCAGCTGCCTACCTGAATACTGGAATAGGTAATTGATTAGTCAAATGGTAACAATTCTTACTCGGGCTGTGCCATGAGATTATGTACTCACACAGAGAATCAATGGTAATTAAGTAGCTGATCAATGCAGGCACCTTTTCAGTTTGTACAGAGCTCCAGAACACCAGACCAGCTGCTGAAACTAAATACCAGGAGTGAAAAACTTGACTAATATTTTTCTTGTGGAAAATTCTTTACTGTGCACTGCAGTCTAAAAATATATTCTTCTGCCTTTTTGACATGGAGTAGAGAACTACATGACATCAGCAGTGTGCCCACTTCAGTTTTAAGAACAAAAGACACTGTACCTTATCACAGATAGAACTGGAGTGATCCAAGCAGATCAGTATCCAGGATGAATGAAAAGAGAGAGGTGGGGGAACATACTTGGGTAGCAGTGTCTTTAATCTATAATCTATACATGTTGCAGAAATCACATGGAAGCATTTCTGATGTACGTTACATGATTAAAAAAAGAAATACCAAAAGCATTTCTTCTTGTATAAAAATTGTGTAGGTATGAAACTTCGGGCATGATTTAGCTGTGGGCTTAATGGTTGGATTGGGACAGTTAGGTCAATAGTTAAACTTGAGGACTTTGCCAACCTAAACAGTTCTATGATTTTAAAATCATTAACTTGTGGTACTGCAAGTACCATGTACATGCATGGACACAGGCATACACGTTTCTATGTACAAGACCACACACACTTTACAATTGCTTTGTAATAATTCCCCTTTTCACTATTAAATTCTGTAAATATATTTTAAAATACAAATTCAGAATTTCCTATACTTCATAGCGATACTTCCTGTAACTTTTCCAACTTACGGTGGACACACTCATGACAAAAAAATCCTATAGGGTTGCAAGGGAGCCCTCAGTAAACCTGAAGGTTATAGGTTCATTTTCATATGATGTTAACATCCCCAATTTGTTCCTAGAAAGATGGCAACCTTTCAAATGAAAATCTCTATCAGACATCTAGATAGCTAAAATAAAATGTTATACAACATGAAAGAACCAATATTCTTCCTCCTTTGCCGTTTGATTCAGCATCCAAAAAAAAGGTATTTTTCTTTTTAACAAGTTCTCATGAAAACCTTGAGCTAGGGGGAAAAGGACAGCAGTAACGGAAGTTTCAGAGTAACTCTAGGAATTAAAACGTTTCCTACCTCTGCTATGTGACCCCAATTCTATGTTTCATATCCTCTAACTATATATAATATACAACACCGTACTAACCAGTATTTTTCCTTTTCAAGAGTCTAAATATTTTACTAGTGCTTCCTCTGCTGAGTATAATGTAAGATACTTCTGCATAGAATGTTCACGTAGGGGACATCTTTAAATCAACTTGTATGCACAAATATAGGGTTTCCACCAATGTTTTTCTAAATAAAATGCAAACAGGTTTTTAATGATGCAGTTTTTGCTTTTGCTGCAATTGATCTTACAGAAAAAAAAAACCTACAGAAAAGGCTCAAAAAAACCCCACACTTTGATGAGAATTTGTTAAAATTAAAGCACATAATACTCTGATTAAGTCTACTGAAACATGGACACAGTAATATTCAATCACTTACTCTCTGCATAAACTGAGGCAGTCATGGAATCATTTAGGTTGGAAAAGACCTTTAAAATTATCGAGTCCAACCATTAGTTGCCTGTTCCTCCTCATTTCTTAACATGTTTGAGTCACAGAGGTAACAAGGCATCTTTTGTCTAAAAGCTGCCCTCATTAGGCCAACAAATGGGACAAAAACTGATGAAGCACACTGCACTTTGTTTGCTGTTGCACAAAGGTCTGTGCACTCTTTGAAATAACCATCCTTTCAGCCTTGCTGCAGAATCTCTGCAGGTTTGTCTAGGAAATATATTGGCCTGTCCCGAGTAGAAAAAATATAAACCATAATTTTGGCTGTTGTTTTCATTCCTTTTACACTGACCCATAACTCAGTTTTCTTACATCTGGCAATGCAGCAGTTCTAACATGGTTTGCTTTGTACTGGCATTTTTAGACCATTTTTCTTTGAGTGTCATGTATCTCAAACAGCTTTGCAGAATGAATTACTGTGTTTGAGCACTTCCTCAGTGTGATATGAAGCACATGGATCAATCTGTAGGTAGTAATAAGAGAAGGAACATGATTGTTTGTATTTGTGGATTAACCTTTGGAGTTTTCAGATATGGAACTCAACAACCACCAAATGAGAGCAAACCCCAGCCTAATGGTTTATATGAAGGATAAAGTCTGTAACAACACAACACCACCTTAGTGAGTTCGCTCTGAGACCTCTCCAACTCCAGCTTTAAGAGCATGATGTAGGTCCCAGGCATACAGTCTTCATTCACTTTCATTAGAAGCATTTCTCCAGGTCCCAAAGATGGAGTAACAAATGTTCTCAGGTTCAGCTATAACAAATGCTGTAAGCCATCACTCCGCTGTTGAGCATTTTCTGTAAGTTACTGACTCTTACACAGAGAACTCTGAAAAAACAAGTCCAACACGTCTCTTACTTGGGAATTATTTCTTTATCCTCCTTTGAAACAGAATATACAAAATAAAGACACTAATTTCTATATCTTTGGTTTATTAGAATATTGTGCAACAGCCTACTCATCATGATTAGGAAGTACTGTAAAAACTGTCAAAAAAAGTAGATAAAAATACAAAGACTCCCACAGATAAGCCAGTTTTAGTTTAAAAGCCACTATTCAAAAAGCCTATTTTAATAATTAATCAAATGGTTGCATTATAATAGCAATAAATGATGTAAGAGGTAATTAACTCAATTATAAACATTCCTTGTGAACACATAAAAGATTGAAATTCATTAGCATATAAAAACATGACAAGTTTTGCTCTATAAATACACTCAAGCCTTTTAACTGCTGAAACTGAAATGCACAATATCATCTGGAATTCATGAAAGCTCATACAATGATATCAGGATATTCCTTCCATTTCCCATAGTCCTCCATCCTGGCTAGCAAATCTTATCGTTACAACTCCTATAATTCCTGCTTTGATATACTATGAGCTATTTTCAGTCTCAAGTTATCTCCAAAAGCCCAGCTATGACTGTCTCAGATAATATTTCTGTTGACTTCAAAGTTCCTCTGGTTTACATAGTGCAGCTCAGGCAAGTATAAGATCAACATATGCATTACAAAGTTTTACCACCTAAAACTAAAGTTAATTAAGTTCTTTATGCACATTGGAGGACACTGCAAGACTTAGTGTTCCAGTAAAAAGACTTCAGTAATATTTTCAGGAGAGGAAAGGGGAGAGTCATTTCTAAGAAAAGACAAAAAAATAAAAAGTAGTAGTAAAAGAATGATGTTAAAAATGGAAGCAGCACCATGACCACAAAACCAAGCAACCGTTTTAAATACATGGTGGGAAACGCAAAAGAGCAATGTTGGCATGTGCACAGCAAAGGAAAGGCATCATGAAAACTTCTCACTCACCGCATTTTATTTTAGAAACAGAGTTCATGTTTTCAGCTTTTTGCTAATGAATCTGACAAAGGGCTTCACATTTTGAAAACCAACCAATATCTGTGACACTGGTCTCCAAGGCATGAATTCTGTACATGATGAATGAAGTACAAGCATTAGAATTATGGGAATTGCATGTTACCACTCAGGATATGTAAAAAAACCCAGGATCACAGTGAGCAAGGATGGAAGGGAACCCAAGGACCATCAAATCCAACTCATTAAAGGAATACATTTCAATGAGATGGCCTAGCACCCCAGACCACCTAAACCATCTCTGTCCACTGATCACCACTGGCAGCAGCCCTTTTAAAATCTTAAGAATGTTTCTGAGCTCAGCTGGGGTCTTCTCTCTGACTTCAAAAGGCTAGTGATATTTCATCTACCTGCCATCTCCTGTCTTCTAGAATTAATGATTACATGCCAAAAGGGATCTAGCACCTCAACACATTCACATGTATTCCATAAAAACAAAACCCATGTATTTTAAAATACAGACTGTTACAGTACCAAATGGAGCTAATATGGATTACTGAACGACCCTGGTCATCACAAGAGGTGAGCAAAGACCAGAGACACTGTAAATCTTTTTTCCAAGCTTACCAAGTATTTTTTATGTAATTGGCATTTGCTCCAATTAATGACTAATGAATTCAGATCAAGGCTAGAAATGCAATCCTCCTCCTCAGTATGTTAAGGGCAGGGCAGAGCTCTGCAATAACTAGCAAAGAAATGCCCAGTCAATAATCACAGAATCACAGAATTGTTTAGGTTGGAAAGGATCTCCAAGATCAAGTCCAACCATGAACCCAACTGTCCCAAGCCCACCGTTAAACCATGTCCCCAAGATCAAGATTTACACAACTTTTTAATATGTCCCTTCCTGGGCAACCTGTTCCAGTGCCTGATGACACTTTAATGTTTTCCCAATATCTAAAACTTCTCTTGGTGCAACTTAAGGCCATTTTCTCATACCCACTCACTCAGGATGGGGGTGAAATGGCTCCCATAAACCATTTTTACATATTTCAGGGGCTTTCACATACACCTCCCTGCAAGGGATAAAATAGCCATACATGCCAGCCAGGAAAAGGTGAGGGAATACACTGCATCTTTTCTTCTCGTATGTAACCCCCATTTTTCCCTGAGCAAAAGACACCCCTCTTCACAGTATAAAATTTCCCAAAGTGAGGTATCACGTGCATAAAAGCAGCAGACAAAAGCCAGCAAAGGTAAACAGTCTCAAATTAAATGAAACTTAAGAACTGCTCAGTGCAAATCACCTCTATATGTAAGGATGTATTTAGGATACACAGAATTAAATTACTGCAAGAAATTTTTAGAAACCTAAGCAGAGGAAGAAAACAGAAGCTGAATTACATATAATCACACCCTCATGTAAGAATATGTCCAATTAGATGGTTTAAGAAAATGCAGGAAATCTAAATGTGGTCCCTGATGGGCTGAATCCTTTCAAAGCACTTTTTCTCTAGTTTTCTGCTTTTAAACCTGATCATGGAGACTCGGGTCTGGCCAGATTCAGACTAGCATTTGTCTTTGATGGCTAATTTCTTCATATATCTTCAGGTAGCTAATTTCTGATAATGTTTACTCTAAAAAAGTACAATATGAAATGAATTTAAATATATTTACCTTTCCCAGCTCTACCTTTCTAATCACACAAACTAATCAGGTCTCTGTAATTTGCAACATCTGGAAAATGACAGTTAACAGGATTCAAACAGTGACATTCTTCCTTCTGTTCACTGCTTTGGCCTTTACTGATGGTTGCCCTGACAGGAGGGTAGGAAACTATGAAGGCTCTGCTGCCTGAATTGGAAATAACTTCTAAGAGCTGAAGGTGATCTGTTTGGGGATTCTTACACCTTCTTCTACTGAAAGGAGGTTTCAAGGAGTCTAGCATTAATGTTTCTACAAATGAAGTAAACTGCAGACATGAGAGGCTTGATATTATCTGGCCAAGCTTCTTTTCAAGTCTTACAGCAGAACAGAAACAATAGTGTTTAGTTGAGCTTGAATAATGTAGATGCATGTGAATTTTCATATGAATATGAAATTCATCTTTATGAGGATGAAATAGAATTTCATCATCTCTTGAAGACACTCATCATATTAGAAATACAGAGTAAAATTTTACAAATTCACCAAAACACTGTGATTTGGCTTCCTGCTCAACAAAGAAAACCACTGAAACATTACCACATGTACTCGTTCCTAAGTGCTACTAAACCGATTCTGTCAAAGCATGACTTAACAAAGTTCAGAATCCAAGGGCTAAGCCAGACTCCTCCACGTGAGTAATTTTAGTAAAGAAACAGTCCACAGTGCCACAGACAAATTCAGCTTTGCAATTGAAAACTGCTGGCTGAGAATCATAAAATCATTTATGTTGGAGAAGATCTTTGAGTCTAAGCATTAACCCAGCTGTACCATAGTTAAGCCATATCCCTAAGCTCCAGATAAGCTCCAGTTTTTCTTCCTGTTCATAATGCTGTATTAGAACTGATGTATCATCATTGGGGTTGTGGAGTCTCCTTCTCTAGAGATGTTCAAGACCCACCTGGATCTGTTCCCGTGCAACTTAGTCTATGTGATCCTGCTGTGGCAGGGGGATTGGACTGGATGATCTTTTGAGGTTCCTTCCGATCCTTAATTATTCTGTGATTCTGTGATTCTGTGATCTATGTGAGTTTTTTTACGTATCCAGGGTGCCGATTTAACCATCAATGCCTGATGCTTCAAGTACAACTAGTTCTGTGCCTTTAAGTAAGATTATTATAGAGCTCAAGCAATGCACAAGATGTGACTACAGATCAGTGGTGCTGTAGTGATTCCTCCAAGTAATTTCCAGCTCTGGTTTCCTTCCCTCATAAGGAGCCTGAACCTAAAGTGTTCTTTTAGACTGTACTGAAGCTAGAACACAAGGACTTTTGTCTTCAGTTCTGCTGATAGTTATCAACCAAGTCGAACTAATGAATCACTTGTTCACTGTTAGCACTGTAGATACAATCAGTAGCAACCTTAAAGGGAAAGAGCAAGGCCTTTCAGCCTAGGTGAAAAATAAGACATTGTGTTCATACTTCTCTGAAATATAATAACATCCATTGCTGTCAAAGGACCGGAATAGCAGAACTTCTTGAGGCACAGAAGATACAAGCCTAGCTAGGAAGTCAGAGATCTTCTCTAGCTCTCAGGAATCATAATGAGTTCAGGAAGCTCTTTTTACAGAATCAAATAAAATCACTACCTTTCCTGGAATTATGGAATAGGCTGCCACGAGGAGCACTAGAAGTCAGTGGACAACCTTGAGAAATAATTTGCCAGCTATAACTGATATGAAAATCTAAGGAACACAATGACAACAATCTCAAAAAGAAACCCACCTTCCTATAGAGTTCAATGCTAATTTAACCAGTTTTTCCTAACAACAGTAAAACGAACAGGTGCAGGGCAGCAGAAGAGCTCTTAAGGAAGTGCTGTTTGCCAGAACAGCAAACAGAAAGGAGGAAAAAAACCCTCAACAACTTCCATGAATGCAGCCATTAAAATGTCTAAAACTTCTTTACTAAATAAACTAAATCTAAGACAGATTTCAACCCTGAGCAGACATATTTACAGTGATTGACTTTTACCATAGAGCAAATTTTTGCTTATCAGATGTTTAAAAAGAATATTATCCAGTACATTTAGCAATGCAGTACTCTCATCAACTTTCATTTGTTCACAGGCATATGAAAGGTGATGAGCACAATTTTAAAGACAAATTACACAGGCATGCTGTTGTTTAATGGTTCATGACGTTTTTTCCTACTTTTGTAGGATAGAAGCCGATTATTTCAGATGAGGCAGTAGTTGCCAGTTGGATGTATTGATATTTTTTTTCCCTCCAATAATTTTGAAAGATTCAATCAATTCAATCACTGCATCAGTTCATCGTATCATACAAAATGCTCTAAAATTCACTATGAACAATGAGAAGACCATCCTACAACTATTCCTCCTCCAGGCTGAGAAATAAAACATTAGAAAGTACTATGAATTTTCCACCTATGAAACATTCCTCCTCTATTAAGTTTCACCTATGAAGCTTCCATCATAGGCAGAAGTTACATTCACACAAGTCATGAGCCAATACACAATTAGCTGTTGAGCACAAACTTAGGCTCTGCTTATGTGAGCCCATTTCACAGGATTGATTTAGTTAGAACTTTAATATCATCCGACCATTAACCCAGCACTGCCAGAGCACCACTAAACCACTACATCTCCATGGCTTTTCTAACCTTCCAGGGCTGGGACACCACTACTGCCCTAGGAAGCCCAGGACAGTATTTGATGACCCTTTTGATGAAGAATTTTTTCCCTGATGCCCAACCTAAACCTCCCTTGGTGTAACCTGATGCCATTTCCTCTTGTCCTATCACTTGTGATAAGAGACAGACCCCCACCTCCTTTCAGGGAGTTGCCAAAAGCAAGAAGATAAAATAAAGAAGAGCATTAAAACATTTCTGATGTCCTCTGAGAAGTTGATCAGAATTGTGTGCCAGACTATTGTGATTCTGCCAATAATTATCTTGGGGTACTCTTTGAGAATACACACACACACAGAAAATCCATTTTTGGCAGTGCAAAAATATACATTTTAGGAACTTAGGACTAAGTAACATTAAATTCCACCAAAAAATGGAATTATTGCTGTGTTTATCTTACTTGAGTAAGATGCATTCATTATGTTTCTTTATCTGGCAAACAAACGTACTATTGCAGCATACCTTTCCACCAAAGTGACCACTCACTGCTGATACTATTCTACCATACTGTGGTAGGAAGATTAATACTGTCAGGAAAGTACAATGCTCTGAAATATTGTCAAAACAAAAAATATTGATCTTCTTAAAACACTGCAGTTAGTGTATAAATCACCTGAAAATGATTGGCATTAATATGTGCCTTTTGTGCAAATGCACTTCATCATGTACCTTTTTGACAGTAATAGCATTTTATTATACTGTATGGCACCTTAACTTACTCTACAGACAGTTTTTGTTCAATTTGAGAGTTTCCCTTAAAAAACCCCCACAACTAGTTGTTGAGCAAAAAGAAAATTAACTGTCTTCTATTCAGTTTGATTTAATACCTTGTCAGTTCGGTGCATTTTTTACAATTCTTTGTATAAATAAAAAGTTGAAAAGAGCTATTCTAATGGTAATTTGGATCAACCTTACCAACATATGATTCCAGGTTTCTAAAAGAGGCCCACTTGAGGGGGCTTTAAAAGTGAACAAAAAGAGCCCTAGGGCTCTACAACTCACATTTAACCTACTTACATAAAAAAGGAACTGCTTTGGTTAAGAATAAACTTCCACAAGCTCAGGTTCAAATCAAACATGCCAGCATATTAGTGAGGAAATGAAACAGCAAATAGTAACTCCTTTCATACTTGTAAAAGAATACTGTACTTATTTAAACACTTTGGCACAGAAATTCTCGTTTTAATTAAATTGCATTTACTGAAATAACATTTTTGACATTGAGTTAAAAATAACCAACTCATTTTAAAAGCCCATAAAAATCACAGCAACCTAAAACTACAGAGAAAACATAGTTTAGAGAATAAATCTGTCTGATTAGCTCAGGACATGAGTAGGATAAAAACAATGGTCTAGTTTTTGTTGCTGGACAAGGCACAGTAACCCAAAGAAACTCTCTCATCTGTTTGGAAATCGTTGTAACCAGTACACAATGCAAAAACGGGGTAGTGTTTGATGCATTGTTTTCCTTCTGAATAAAGCTACCTGCTGTCATCATACATTGCTTTTTCATTGTGTCCACCTATCACAAACTGTGCTGGACTCTTTTGATAAATTAAGGCTTCACGCGTCTCATTCAAAATGATAAAAAGTAGGAGAGGGAAGACACATTTTCAGCAAATGCCTCACCTAGAAATGCTTCATTCTAGAAATCAAAACGTGACTAGGAAGGTTTTCACTTCACACTTTGTGTAGTCGTGAGGTCAGAGACAAGGAAATGAACACAAGAGCGAGGAAGCATGCTGGAAATAATAAAAACAGCTAAAACAAACAAAAAAAAAAGAGACCAAACCAGCTAATTATCCCTCCATGAAATGCTCATGATCATTCAATACACGTACAGGCAAGTTACCTTAGTTTAAAATCCATGGCCACATTCCTGAGGTCCTCATCGCAGGGAAGAAAACACCCCAGATCCGTTTTAGGCATGTATCATTGATTAGTTTCAATACTTATTAAGAACACTTTTGGAATGGAAAAAACCCAACACAGGCCATGGTAACACTCTCTATTGTACATATTCACCCTCCAACTGCTTTATCACTTCAATCTTATCCTTCACCAGGTTATTTAAATATACATTTATTTGGAAACAATGGTGCAGCTGCTGCTTGTTTGCACAGTTTCTACAGTTACTCAGCAATTTAACCAGTTCACTGCTTGCAGAAAGTAGAAGGAGTAGACATTGTTTGGCTTAGAGAAATGCAGATGCACAGAAGCAAATGGTCCCAGTTTCAGCTGTCCCATTCACTCACTGTTACTCCTGCTGGTCAGGCATACTGGAAAGTCCTCATTCTCATAGCTGGAGATTTATCCACCAGCAGTTGATAACCATTTGCTCATGTCAATGTTGTCCTTTAATGGAAATTGCTCCTCCTACTTCTCATCCTGGGTTTTTTTTCCTTCAGATAAATAACAGAAAAATCTCCTATCTTATTCTTCATTTTAGCAGACTAAATAAACCAGAATGTTTCCTGCATATCCCACAATCTTGAGCATTTGGCTCAGTCACCTTCTGTGTGAGCCACACAGCCTTGTTTAGGAACACCATGACATGTCAGCCTGGAGAAGGCTCCAAGGGAAACTCACTGCAGCATTTCAGTATATGAAGGAAGCCTACAAGAAAGCTAGAGAGGACTTTTGATGAGGGACTGTAGTGACAGGACAAGGAGGAATGGTTTTAGTTTAAAAGAGGGCAGATTTGGATTGGATCTTAGGATGAAATTCTTCGCTTTGAGGATGATAAGGCACTGGAACAAGTTGTCTAGGGAACTTCTGGGTACTCCATACCTGGAAGTGATCAAGGCCAGGTTGGATGGGGCTCTCAGAAACCTGGTCTAATGCGAGATGTTCCTGCCCACGGGAGGAGGGCTGTAACTAGATGATCTCTAAGGTCCCTTACAACCAAAACTGTTCAATGATTCTGTGTCAAAGACTTGTCAGCATTGGGCTAATGGTTGAACTCCATCTGAAGGGTCTTTTCCAACCTAAACAATTCTGTGATTCTATGTCCCCTGCTACTGAGGACTGTATCAAAACACCCTTGTTAGAGACAGTTGGGGTATCTTCAGACTGAAGTTGACCCTGAAATAGCCATCGTTTTGTTCCTTTTACAATAGGATCACTCTAGCAGCACTTCCTTACAACTACTTCATTCTGAATCGGTCTCTCTTGTATGACCAGACACAGGCAGTCTGACCAATGGCTCATACAGCACTTCACCCATCTCTGTTAGAAATCTCCACTTAGACAATCTTGCAGATATTTGCTGTCATTATTGTTATAACTCATCTTGGCAACCTGTACTTCCTCCAGTCATTTGCCTCCCTGTTTATAGCAGCCGGCTTTGCTGTTCAGCTTGGCAGTGCTGGGTGTACAAATGGACTTGGTGATCTTCAAGGTCTTTTCCAACCTAAACGATTCTGTGACTCTACAATTCATGTTTCTTCAGCACCCCAAACACTTTGGCCATCAGGGCTGCACTTCATTCCTTGATATACTGAGACTCGTAGCAACAGTGCCCTTCCATTTCTGGTTCTCAGCAAAACTCTTATCTGTATGACTCATCACAGAATTTCATAAGAAAACATTAAATAAGATCTGAAAACCAATTCAGCAGGTCCTGTGATTTCTTCCTTTCAAAATCCTGTTGCCTTGATTGCGGTACCTTTATCTCTCTTAAGATTACTTTGCACATCAGTGTCTGTCATTTCCATACCCATAACTCATCTTCCCAACTACTCAACATCATTTTTCCCGGCTGAATATCAGTTCAGTTCAAGTACTGAGATGCTTGTAGACAATCTGTAGTCTCTACCTATCTGTAGTGCACAATTGCTATACTTATTTCCTTCAAAATCAAAAAATCTCGACTGTTTGTCTTACTAACGTTCACATCATCTGATATCCTTCTGGCCATTTCCACCTCCCTGAGAAGATGTTAATTGCTCTAGCTTCTCTGTTCAGTTTCTGCTCTCCTTGAGCTGTTCTTCACACACGCCCAGCACCCCTCAGGATTTTAAAACCTTTCTAGCCCCTGCTTTAGAAAGTAAGTTCTTTGTCTGCACCTTTGACTGCAAAAATTTCCCAGTTTCTCTTGCATTTAACTCTTCAATACACAGGTCTTTATTCTGAGATCTCTTTTAAAGGCACCACATAAGACTTTCCTCATTCTATCAAAATGGGAAATGAGAATTCCTGCCCATACATGCTTCTCTTACTCTAATACATATTTACTTACAGCAACACAGTAACTTTTTCCTCTGGATAAAAGTCAAGCAATTGAATCTACTAGCTTATAACAGCTCAACGTACTGCTGTGCTTTCTGCTTCTCTGAATTTTCCTTAATGGTCCTGGTCATAACTGTTCTGAACTGATTTCTTTTCTTATTGATCTTTCCATTTCCAAATTGGAAAAATTAAATTCAGGAATAAGACTTGAAAGTAAGAGTAGAGAGGTTCCTGTGTATATGACTGTATACACAGGGGGTATTTATTGTTTGATCTCATTCTGCAATAAAATTCCATGGCTTTGCTGTGCTTTTCACAGTTTCCTTCAAAAAAGAAGTTTGTCTGACTCAATGTATGATCACCCAGTCAATACTGCTGTTCTACTGAAAAGTCCTCCTCTACAGGTTTTTTCCAGACCCTGACAGGGATCTATGGCAGGCAGCAACATTACCTGTTCCAAAATGAGCCCCAGTGCCTGGCTTGCTTTTATTTCCTCTGGTGCCAAGTGCATTGATTCTTTCCAACACGGAACATCCACCTGCACGTCATGCCTTTGTCACATGCTGGTGCAGACCATCCAGCAACCTGTATCTCACAGTTTTCCTCTCTTTTGCAATTTCTAGTTGTTCCTGGCTCCTGGCCCCTCTACTATCTCTGTCTTGCTTTGTGGAGATAGTATATCAAAAAATTGCTGCAGAGCAGCTATCTTCTGACTGCATTTGTCTTCTTTACTTCCAGCGCACCAAGTCCCTATCTGAGTTTTATTTCTTCCAATTATTAGATTTCTTACTCTGCTTTTCTAGTGGGTCACTCTTTGTAGACAGAAAATCTAGTCCTTCCAGACACTTTTTCCCCATTAGACATGTGCCAATCTGGAGATTCCCAATACCTCTCTTCCCTTCCTTTTCTGTATCATACCTTCACATCTTCATCTGCTGCTCAGGCATTTCCATTCCTCAGCTCTTTGCTTCCTTCCACAGGGTTTACAAATAGCAGTTTTCATTCCTTGGGACTTGGCCTTTCACAACGCTGTGTTTAATTTATTCACTGTTAAACTAAAACCTTCCTGAAAATGCTAATGTTCAGACAGAGAAATTTTTTAATGAGTCAATAGAGTCATCTGATGCTTGCCTAATGTGTTTCAGATGTTGAAACGTATAATATAAATTGCAAAGATAGTTCAAATGACACAAAATCACATAAATAATGATATACGATTGCATACGGTCTTTTGATGTCTGAATGAGCATACTTCAGATTCTGTGAGACAAAGCCAAGTTGTCTCCCATTTCTATTCAGAGAACTTATGTGCTCAGTTGCCTCTTATTTATTTGAATAATCACTGTACTGAGGTAAATAATGCAAGGTCCCACGTTTACTTAATGTAGAAAAAACTACTTTGACTATAAAGAAATCTTTTTCCAACAGGTATGCATTTAGCATCAAAAAATCAGGGTTTTAGTTATGGAAATTACCATGTGATACAGAAAAAACCCATCAGATTGGTTTGCAGTCTACTACATGGGAAAGAAAAACTAAAGCACAGAGGGAAACCATTATAGCTACAGCACATAAAGCTTTTTCCTTTTCTCTTTAATTTTTTTTCTTAAATGAAATTTTCTTCTGAACACTGGACTGTGCATGGTATAGGATCCTGGCTGTTTCACTCAAGCTTGATTTTGTTTTCAGCTCTGGCAGCCTACAGCTCAACCTCTACTGCTTGGCAAGATGGAGGCTCACATTTTCACAATCTAGAAGCCTGCACTTTGAAGCCAAATAGTCTAAGTTAATACAGGCTCAAGTGTGCTCTCTACAGACGGCACAGTAAAAGATAAGCTGCCTTATACCCTGAAAATGGGTATTCTCTACTGCTCTTGGGACTCACAGGGCACAAGGTACTCCTTGTTTCATGGCAACATAGTTGGTGGTAGGTTGGAGAGGGAGGGATGACCCAAAGGTTTTGGCCATGGCAGTGGCTGCACAGGACCCTGGATGGCAGATGTCTCACACAGCACAGAATCACAGAATTGTTAGGTTGTACTAAGGCCACCACTAAACATGTCTGTAAGCTCTACACCTATACAACTTCTAAACACATCCAAGGATGATGATATGAACCTCTCCCTTGGCAGTCACTTCCAAGGCCTGATGACCTTTCCATGAAGAAATTTTTCCTGATCTGTAACCTAAACTTCCCCTGACATAACTTGAGGCCATTTTATCTTGTTCTACCACTTGTTACTTGTGAGAAGAGACCAGTCCCCACTTCTTTAAAATGTTTTTGTTGTAGACAGCAGTAAGGTCTCCCCTCAGCCTTCATTTCTTCTGTCTAAACAGCTCTGATTCCCTGAACTGCTCCTCAGGTTTATCATCCTGGGAGAGGAAAAGCAAGAATCACAGCTGATCCCAACTTGGACCATGTAAGACCTTCATGCCATTGCCACCAGAGCAACTTCAATGAATTATGTCAGGACAGAGGCCAGCCAACAAGGACAAATATATAGTACATTCCTTCTTTCAGATCAGAAAGATGCTGCAAATATTTCATGGTGTATTTAGGAAATTATTTATTTTTCATTTTCTATCAAGGAATGAGTGAAGAAAATCATTAATTTACAGACAGAGGCTGATGTGCTTCTCTTACATATTGCATTCCGAGCCTAGATGTCATGGTGACAGTACACCTGCAATATGAAAGGAATGAAAGGGAAGCACTCACAGTGAAGATGTATTTATTAACAGTCTGACATTTTATTATATTCCCCATTTCTGTTAATTGTATCCAGAAAGCAAAGCAAAATTACCTGCACTATAACATACGTGAACTTTTGACCTCAGCTGGCTCTCTACAGCAGTAAGAAATACAATAAAATCAGCTAACTAAGAACGTATAGTTCAGGAGAACTGTGAAGAGGGGATATGCCTCAGTGTGCAACCTGAATGTGACCTGACTTCAGGACAGAAAGACAGGTAAGTGTGACCAAGCCTCAGCTCATGGACATAACTGTAGGGAAGCTGCTGAAAAGTGGCAAGTGGATCTTACAGCAAGACCCTAAAGAGTAAGTTGCAGTTGTTTTGTTTATTGTGTACACGTTCAAAACAGGTCGCCAGGAGTGCAGGTTAGGCATTAGGAAAAACTTCTTCACTGAAAAGATCATCAGGCAATGGAACAGGTGGCGCAGGGAGAGGGCTGAATTGCTACCTCTGGATGTGTTCAAAAGTCATGTAGATCTGGAGCTTAGGGACACGGATTAGCAGTGGGCTGGGACAGCTGGGTTAATGGTAGGACTTTATGACCTTCAAGTCTTTTCCAAGCTAGACAATTCTTTGATTGTATGATATTGCCATTGGATGTCCGGCTTACGTGCTTAAAGCGACCCCTCTCCAAAACTCCAGGCAAAGTGAAAACATGAACAAAAAATGGAGGGACTTCATATGAAATTTGACCCTGGAACAATGGTGGCTGGTAAAAGAGATCTACATGTGTATAGCTCCAGTTGAGATGCTACATTGTTATGAAAAAACAGCCATTTCAATATGTACTGGAAGAAGCAATAAAATGAAGTATACAAAGCTCAAACTAAATTCATGGTCTAGTGCAGAACAAGGACAAAATTATTCATAAGCCACCTGCAAGCTGTAATGAGCCTGGGAAATAACTTTTGCGCTGAAAAGCATCTGTTATATTTGGATAAAAAGATGTAACATCTCCCTACAAACCTTAGTGTCATCTCCTTAGTCCATTCTAGCTACAAGAGGGCAATGTTGAACAAAAACAAGGAGTGGTTTGTTTTTCTGAACAAAGAGATATTTTAAACACAGGTTATTTCAAGAAAAAGGGATGATCAGGAACTGGATACAGACTGATCTACTTGGTGCTGACAGAACAAAAGAGACAAAATACAGACTTTATCTTCAATGTGATGCTTTCTCTTACACTATGCAAAGTTACTACTTCGACAATACAGGGCTCATACTTAATCCATGAGGCTATGCAGCATAATCTATCTGATACCTTGGGCTATCAACTCTGTCCAGCTGGTCATTAATCCCCAGGAAATAATCTGCACCTCAGTTGTTATTGCTTAATTAAATGTAGTGATCCATCTGACATACAGAATAAGGATGGAAAGAAACCCTAATAGAAGGCGACTCCTGCAGAATCAGAACTGACTATGTTTCCCTTGTAGACATGCTGCAATGCAATGTTTGGTTACGGTCTCAATGTGTTTCTATACATTAAGTTACTATGTGTCCTATTGAATGAAAAGTAAATACCTGTTAGTACCCAAATGTAACCAGCAAATATAGGACAACTCTTTCCTCATCTTCTGAGGCTACACCTTGAGCACTGTGTTCAGTTTTGGGCACCTCTACACAAGGAGGACATAGAGATGCTGAACCATATCCAAAGAGGAACAAAGCTTATGAAGGCACTGGAGGACAGATCTTAAAAGGCTAAGCTAAGGGAGCTGGAGCTGTTTAGGCTTAAGAAAAGGAGGCTGAGGACATTGCTGTCTACAACTACCTGAAAGGAAGAGGTAGAGAGGTGGGGGTCAACCTCTTCTCACAGTCTTTTCCAACCTAAATTATTCTATGATTCTTTGACTGTAGCTCTTTGGCTAACTTTGCCCTTACCTCTGCTGTAACTCTCAACTCATATATTATTATCACCTTACTTCGGAAATATTTTTTTGATTGTCAAGCAGCAGCAGAGAAAAGCAAGTATGTCAGACTGTAAAACATGACTGAGATAACCAAGAAGCAGTGGGCTCAACTACCAGTTAAAAGGCACAAGAGAAGACAGATGTTCATTGCTGCCCTGATACCTGAAGGTAGAACTGATATGGCACCAAACTACAGCACTTGGTGCAGAGACAGGGGAATGAACAGATTAACATTTGCTACTCAGGCACTATGAGGTTTGGGTAGGAAAAGACAAATCCTTCTGCCAGTCCATGCACTTGCCAGCCGTGGTTTTGGTGAAACTGTTCACCAAAGAAGGTCTACAGTAATGTCAGTGACAGGTTTTAGGGTCACAGAATCACAAAGTCCTTTGGGTTGGAAGGGACATTCAAAGCTGAAGTCCAACCCCTCTGCAGTGAACCCAGACATCTTTAACCAGATCATGGTGCCCACAGCCTTGTCCACACTGATCTGAAAAGTTTCCAGGGATAGGGCATCTACCACCTCTCTGGGCAAGCCAGGCCAGTGCCTCACCACCTTAATTGCAAAAAATTTCTTCCTTAAGGGACTAAAGACCTCAAAAGTCTTCTCACCTGTACCCACAAGCAAGAACTACTCTTGATGCTTCTTTCCATGGAAGAGTACTATTTGACCTTGGCAGTGCTCAGCTTCTCTGTGCTTCTTCAACTTCTAGGACTATCCACAGTTCTACCACATGCCATGAAATATAAGCAATATTTCATGACTGCTTCAAAGTCCTTCTTAGAAGGATCTTACATAACAGACCTACTTATCTTTCCTACGCAGCTCGTGTGCAATATTTATTCAGAATGGTGTTTTCAGTTATAATGTTGTTTACACTGTCATTAATAAAGGATGAAGCATTATAATTATCTCATTTTTTTATTCTATTATCTGTTAAACAGTCACTAGAAAATTCAAAGCTCATTCATTTTGGCAGACATTATGTGTTACTACAGTTTTCAAAACCATTCAAACAGAAGTATTTATATTTGTGACAACTGCTACAAAAAATTCAATTCAGCTGACAGTCCACATGGGAATGAATCACCAGGATGTAAGTTATTTATGTAGCAGAATATAAAAAAGACTGAATTAGGTCTCAGTCTCCTGTTGAAAAGGTTAAAAAGTTATCGTTTAAATAATGGACTGTTCTAAAAGTCAAGACAAACCCCCAAAATAACAGGACAAACAGAAGCAGAGTAGGGTTTTTTATTTTACAGGTTCCCTTACAGACAACAAGAAGCACTTTCTGTCTAAGAAGACAAGTAGCATTATTTTATAATTGCAATTTAATATAAAATTCAACAAAGCTAATGGAAACCTGTTGAAACAGGATTTTTTACAAGTTAGACTTCATTGCTTAAAGAGTGGTGGAAGTTTTAAAATTGCCCAGCTCAACAGCACTCAGCCAGTGTGACTCCCGAATTAGAGCATGTGACCATCATCTCTGTGGTACACAAGTCCTTTGGAGAAACTTCTACATTTCCAATGCACAACAAAATAGTTACGCATTTTGCTAACAGCTAAAGAACAAAATTCTGTGCCAATGTCTCCAGGAGCCTCTGATGTGCATGCACTCACAGGTAATGAAGAAAAAGCACTGAAATTGTGCTGGTAGTTTTTTTATTATTAAGAAGATTCCATTTACAAGTTGTTTCAATTGTCAGGTCCTGAAGAGGGTCCTCTAGTATCACTGGGACTGTGCTTTTGGACAGAAACCTAGCAGGGAATCCAGAGAAGAATAGAATGGGTTACATTGGAAGGGACCTCAGAGATCATCTAGTTCCAATCCCCCTGCAGTGGGCAGGGCAAGGACATCTCTGACTAGACCATGTTGCCCAGAGCCCCAGAACTGAACATTTTCACTTGCAGAGCAGGCTATTATGCAAAAAATATCTGGCATGGGCACCTCAGGCATCAGCTAACCTCATAGTGAGAGTCAGGTCCTTGTACCATGATCAGGCCACCAAGCAACAGTCTGCCCTCTGCCTCACTGCTTTAAGTCTGATGGAGCAATCACACATAGAGCTAGAGCCAGCACCACATAAACATCTTCCAAGAATGTTTCTCCCCCTTACTAATGTGTTAATTCTTTTTCCCTTTAAGACTTGGATTTATTAACTTCTCAAGTAATTTCATGAAGTTTCTTTTTATATCTATAACCTTTAGGTAATGAGACTGTAAACACCAAGTGGAACGAGATGGTTTGGTGTATTAATACATTCTCCTTTCAGAATAATCAATAATTACCTTAATGATGATATATTTGTAGTGATGATCTTTAGCACAACGATATACTCCCAAATAATAAGATATTTGTAGTCTAGTGCATAAATGCAGGCATACAAATGAAACCTGTTCATCCAGATACTTCAGATAGTGTTAAACAGGCCAAAACCTGCAATATTTTCCACTTTCTCGTATTTCTGTGCTAGCCCAGAGGTCTCACAAGAATCAACCCAAAAATCTTACATCAGTAATATAAAAAATAATCACATATAGTAAAACACCAAAATCACAAACCAGACTAAATGTAACTTAATATTGCTAATTCTGGTATCAAAACTAGTTGAAGGCTGTATTTAAATGGGCAATTTGCAAATCACTTGGCATTGGTAAAAGGATGGGAGCAGAGGTACAATGACCCAATCTTGTGCAAAAAGCTCTATTTGTCTTTCCCACTGTGTAAGTCCATCTGGGTATAATGTCTTAAGCAGAATACAACTTTTCAGGTGATGAATAAATTACACTATGTTTTTATAACATAGTAGAAGGTTTGTTTTCCAAACAGAGGTTTAAGCTGTCATTCACTACCAAATGAAATATTGGACTTATTGTCCTTCCTCACATGCATTTTTAAGCAGAATGATGACCCAAAGGCCTGAATTCTTTCAAGCTCATTCACAGACTCTGGCTCCTAATATTTGAATGGTCCCCTTGGAGATGCTCAATGTCTTGCTTGATTTTAGAATATTCTTGAGGCAGAGGAGAGATCTTGCTCTCTAGAAGTGCCTAAAAGGAAATTGGAGCAAAGAATGGGACACCTCCAAGGTGACAAGCAATAGGACTAGACGAAATAGCTGCAAGCTGCACCAGCAGAGGTTTAAGCTGGATGTTATGAAGAATTCCTTCTCCAAAAGGGTTGTCAAGCATAGAAACGTCTGTCCAGGGCGAAAGTGGAGTCAGCATCCCTGGAGGGATTTAAACAACATGTGGACCTGTGCTTAGGGACACAGTTTATTGGTGACCTGCCATTCCTGGGTCAAAGGTTGGACTCACAAGCAAATATACTTTGTGATTCCATGATTCTGTTTAATGACTAAAGACAGGCAGTTGAGACATGGGCCAAAGGGTACTCAATCTGCAGTGATACACACAAACTGTTCACTTCATCAGTCTCCCTACTAGTCCACAGGACACTGTATTTGTTCTTCTGGGCCAGCTGCATCCTGCTTTAAGAGGTTGAACTAGATGATCCCTGAGGTCCCTTCTAATCCTGTAAACCTGTGAACATGTGAATGGTCATCACACAGCAAAGTAAGAAAGAAAAAGGATATTTATTTTTTTTTAAAAAAGGAAAATGTAATAATAATAATCAGAATCAGAAAAAATGGCACATTGTGCCACCTGACAGTTGCACAACCTGAAGCCACACTTGCCTTTATTTTCAAAATGAATAGGTGAACATGATTTAATGCTTGACCGCTTCAAAAAAATAAATAAATAAGATGAGTTTGTTACCATGCCTGTTTGCAAATCCAAAGCAGTCACAGCTTCAGCTGAGGCGAAATAAATCTGCATTACTGAAGTACTGCAATGCACAATATATTAAAGATCCAATCAATCTACCTCCCACAGCAGCCTCTATTTCAACTGATTTCAATGAGCGCTGTGTCGGTCTGAAGAAACCTTAATGCATGTTCCCTGCCAACCCTCTTCCCCACCCAACCGAAAAAACACTGAACTCTGCTCTTGTCTTCTGGTTCAACATCATGTCTTCCCCTCCCTCCTTCTGCTGTAATAAATATTCTCTCTCTATCCCTGTTACTGACAATAACGTAGGTGAACTCTGCACCACACACATCTGTCATTATTAATGACCACGGCAGAGAGAAACGATAGCTCGCTCTTCGGAACCAAAAGGGCAAAACACTTCAGAATTTTCCATTCACAGTTTCTTTTTTTAAGCATACTTGCTTGGTGACTTTCCAAAGTTCACAAGCATGACTTGAAAAAGAAAAAATCTCTCAGTGTTTAACCTTTGTGTAGAAAATTATTCGTTTAAACAGAGGGCACTTGTAACTTGGAAAGTCTCATTTGCTTGTAACAGAGCAGTATTTTGCCTAGGACAGTAACACAACAAGGTGTCTTAGTCTACATGGAAAATAATTTTGTTGCTAGCAACATTACATTTCTTCCAAACAAAAGGCTCAGACTGGGATTGTTGTTTTTGCCATTCATTCCCCTACCAACACTGCTAACCTAGAAAGTACAAGACTGCAACTGTCCCTGCCAGAATGACTGTGACTGCAGGACTCATACAGTACCCTGAACTCTCTCAGAAACCCTGTCCCTGGTAACAGCACTTTACTGGGACTGAATGTAAAGGCCATTTCTTTATAGGCAGCTGATGAAATCTCTTTCCTTTTTCCCTTGAGAGAGCAAACAAAATAGGAGAATCTAGAGCAGTTTAACCGCATCACTGCATAAGCCTTTGTCCCCAGCAGAACATCAGGTGCTTTCCATGTACCGGAACAAGCTGCATCAAGGTGCTGTATGGGAGGGACAAAACATCCATCTCTGGTAAATCTGGCATTTGGAAAAAACTGCATCTCACACAGTTCAGAGACAGTTTATAATATGAACTATCTATGTTACCAATTTTCTGCTCAACACTTCCATGCCCAGAAGTTTCAAAGTTTCTCTTCCTTATGTTAACGATGTAAATGGAATCACAGAATCGTTCAGGTTGGAAAAGATGTTCAACATCGAGTCCAACTATTAACCCAGCTGTCCCAAGCCCACCAAGCCAAACCATGTCCCTAAGCTCCAGATCTACACAACTTCTAAGAACATCCAGGAATGGTGATTCAACCCCCTCTCTGGGCAGCCTGTTCCAAGGCCTGATGTCTCTTTCAGTGAAGAGGTTCTTCCTAATGTCCCAAATAAATTTACCCTAGTGCAACTTGAAGCCACTTCCTCTTGTCCTATCACTGGCTACTTGTGAGAAGAGATTAACCCCCACCTCTCTACAACTTCTAGGTATTTTCCTTTATGCTATTCTCACCTCAAGTGAGACTGCAATGACCATTTGTTAGTTATGCTGGATGTGCCTGAGTGGGCAAACATGCCTAAAAGCAAATGCAGTGTCAGAAATGACAAACATGTACACAAAAACTATGTAAATCATAGTAATAACTATGAGATGACCAAGACGTTGCCCTCTGCTTTCCCAGGTCTGTATTACTTCGCAGCAACCTTAGTTCTTTGTTTTTTTGTAACCAGCTCATGGGTTAAAACTTAATGTTCTCGTCCCATGTGAGCTGCATACTGTACATATCTGTCACTTGCCTTTAGAATTTATGTTGATAAAACTTGTCATGAAGGTTATTTGGACTTACTAGAAATGGGCTTTTCCTGAAGATAAATTTTCAGGCTTAAGTAGACCTGCGTTAAAACCACTAATATGTTCTGCTAAGTCTCACTTGTCTTCACTCAGCCTCCTTACAATGTTTTAAGCACTTTTATTGACATTTGAAATTCTGAAAATGTCAGCTCTTGGCAAAGTGTTGCAGCCTAAAAGTGTTATTAGTAGTTCTCTCAGGAAGTGTAAAAGAATATTTTGTAGGAACAATTTTGTCTTTCAACAAACCTTATGAAAATGATGTGTTAACCACAAGTTCTGCACAGGCAAGAAAATAACCTGCAGATTCCTCAAACCATATTCAAGAAGAAAATTCTTAGCAAAGTTACATGAATTGGTGAGTCACTAGTCTGTATTCGAGTTATGAGACAATCACTACTTACCAAAGCGTCACTAGGTTCTCAGAAGGAGAAGAAATACTATGAGAAGAATCCTCTTCTTATAGCAAAATGCCTCATTGCTCCCACCATCTCTCATCTGGTAAATAATTATTTGATGGCTCTGACCTCAGACCTCCTCTAATCAACAAGCCCTCCAGTCATTTTATGTTAGCTTGCCTCCAAACTGGTCCCCTGAGTGTTTTACTTGTTTAATTCACATCTAAGGACACTGATTCTTCTTCTAGTGTGAATGAGCACAAAAGTGCCCTGGACTGCACTGGCTTGTCCCTTGCAAACACATCATGGTTGCTGGAAGCCAAGCTGTGGTGGGGATTAATCTACATTACAAGTGTCTGGTTTTCTTACCCTATAAGCAACGTTACTGAAGTAATCACAGGGCACAGGGACAAGAGAGATAAGGTCTGTGTTTGGGTCACCAAGTAAATTAGAATGAAACATTACAGTTCCAGTGCTCCACTACAGACAAGGCTGACAAGCTTTTTCTTTGAATGACCAACTGGCATCAGCCACAGAGAATCAGGGGAGTCCCTGACATTCATAGTTGTCACTCCATCCTACTTCACAGTAAGCTATTTACAGCTTGGCCTGCCTCAACATATTTTGGGGTTTGGGGGGAAGATGTGAGAGGAGGAAGAAAGGACTCTTCTCATTTCTTATAGCAGTACCCTTGAATTCTAATGTCTTCATTCAATGGCTGGAAGAGTTTTACTTAATTTACAAGCCACACAAAATGTGAAGAATTATCAATAAGTATCACAGGAGCATAAAAATCATTAATTTCACTAAACCATTCTGAGAGAAATTAGTTGGAATCACTTTACCCTTAAAACTGAGAAAACATTGTGGTATTAAATACTCTACATTATCAGCCAAGTAAATTGGTCTGGGTCAAATGAGAAAATCTAAAAAATGAGATCACTAAATTTTCCCAGCTTGATGGCTTAGTAATAAATAATGTGCTTCTATTCAATCTGTACATTAAGTCTTTTATGTGGCCTTAAGGCACTGTTGTATGGCCGTGCCCATTATGGGGTAGCCATAGAAACAGACACATTTATTTCCTGGATTAGTGTGCCATTGAAAATATTAATATAATGCAGTATATGGGGATTTAATCTAATCTACTGATGGTAACGTGAAGTTACTAAAAGGTTATGTGCTCTTCCAGTGGAAGAAAAATGATATCTGTGGAGTCAAGCTCCAGTAAAGCTGGAGTACAGCTGATGTTGTAGTTACAAACTCCATCTATCACATTTCACGTACCCCACAGACTTAAACAGGTTATATGAAAAATATAAGTATGTCCACCATGCAGGTGCCTGTTTCATGTCTGAAGTCCTCCTAAAGTGTCAAAAATGAAAGCCTTAAAGGAGAACAGAGATGCTCTGCGAGTGTGAGTAGTGTGCAACAGAAGCAGCATCTCCTCATGCAAACCAGCAGAGCTCCACTTGACAGACATGCCAATACCAGCAAAGCCTATACCCATATTACAACCAACATCCTAATGCATTTCCATAACACTTTCACACCTACCTAAGGGAAAAAAAGGAAAGTATGAATGTACTAAAAAGAATTTAAATAATATTTGAGAAACAAGATCTGTGGTTTTCTTACTCTATAGGTCCCTACCAAGTGTCCATAAAATATCAGGGCTCCCATTTCAGTCGATCACATTTGACACAGGTTCCTTGTAATAATTCGCAGTGCTCAAGTTCTGACTACCCTTTCCACTGCAGTATATTACATAAATTCAGAAGATATATTCTGACAGATGAAGCATTGTTGAAAAGCTAAGTACAGCACTTTGTCCTTGAAATGTTAACATGCAATGCCATAAAGTATTCAAATAATAATTTACTCAATCTTTCAGGGTAATTAATTAAAATGGTCTAGGTGTTAGAGAAAATCACCTTGAGCTTATAAAATTGGAATACCTCCCCTTTTCTTCTCTGCATGCAAGCTGCTCCAATGGACTTACCACATGCTTCCCCAGTTATGGTTTTTGATTTCAGCAGATAATAAATAGCCAGGATCTAATTTTGCCGTGTCAAACCCGATTATGTTTCACAAGAAAAGGTGGAGTGCTCACCTACCAGATGAAGGTGAAATATAAAACCACTTTTATTTATGTGATGTGTCCAAATACAACTCAAGCTGGCACTAGGTACTGGGAGTATGTAGACTTTAACTGTCACATGAATTTATGCATCGCTGGAAAAACTAAAATATAAATTTAATCATGGGATGGAAATCTTTATTATCAAAGAAATAAACACAGGTTTTGACAACTAATGTAAATTACCTTAACACAATTTTTTAACTTATTTTTCAGAAGGTCAAACGAAAGGAGAAACATTGAACAGAGATGTTGCTGATGAAAATATTTCCAGGCAAGTCCCAGTCTAATTATTAATGCTGATGTTCCAAAAGGAATTTGTGCTCTTTAGCAAGAGCCCTGCATTCAGATGTGAGTTCCTTTTCCCATTCATTAGAATGAGATAAAACAGAAGGCTTACAACAACAGATAAACAAGCACTCTGTATTACTCTGTATTTTTCCTCAGTTGAGTAGTCTTTGGACAGCATTGGAAATGGCTGAAAAAAAAACCCCTGCACATGATGAATAAGGATGCCATCCTCAATTAACATGGACAAAGGATCAGAGCCATGTTTGGCAAATGAGGTAGCTGTGGTGTAAGAAAAGCAGGAGAATTCACAGACATTGCCACATACATCACTGTCTGCAAATCAAAACAAGTTAATGACATTTTTGTACATCTGCCCAACTACATGGCTACACATTAGCCCAGCAAGTACTTAGTAGACCCAAATTAAATGGCATGATGATTATAGTTCATATTTACTAAATATAGTGTTATTAATTTGTACAGCACTAAATATCGATGCTACTGGCGTATTATAAATAAATGGTGAGTACTGAACCAAAACAGCCCCAGTTACAAAGTATATTATCTTCATTAAATATATCTCAGCTCTGCAGATGCTACTATCCATAGAGCTTCCATTAAAATACAGACCATGGGGAAGGAAGCACCAAGCTGTTATCCATTCTCCGTAACAAGTGCACTGACAACACACCAGCCTCTCAATCTCAACAAATCCCCACTCTTTCCATCAGTCTCCAGATCATGCACTGGTACATGTCACACAGAAAATCAGTATAGGTGGATCTCAGAGGAATAAATCCCAATTCCACAAACAACTCAGGTAAGACCAACTACCACTAAACTTATTCAGTAAACCTGCTGCAATGTACTGGATATCTTACACAGCAATGCTTTAGCCATGCAAACTGAACAAGATTTCACAGCCACCAACGTCCATCAAGAAGTCTGAAACTCATTAAAAAATAGCGAGGCAACATCACCACAATGAATAACAGTATGTCTAACACAGGAGGAACCTTAGCGGTCTAGGAAGACACAAACCAGAGCAGACTGGCAAGCCAGATGAACAGTGAAAAGGATTATTTAAGTAACTGGCTCTGCTACCTACCTCCAAGCTGGCCATGCCAGTTTTATGGAGTTTCCCTATCCCAAAGCTTTACCTGTGTTTCAGCTTTAGAAAGCAACCAGCAGAGATCTCTGTCAGTCACATCCCAAGTTTCTACTTTAAAGTTGGATACCAAAGCAGTTTTCTGAAGATGTCCTCAGGAATGAGAAAAATGATATCCCATTTCTTTATCCTACAGCTGTGGTTTATCCAGAATTCACAATCTGGATCCTGAAGGACATCACTGCTATGCCTGCATATGTTGTTCACACTTTAATTATGTTTCTTAGAAGACTAGGCTTTCCTCTGACTTTTTAGAAGATTCTACTTTTCACTTTAAGGGTATCACTTTTCCAACAACTGAGCTTATCAGCCACATCTGCCAGTAATTCCAACCATGGCACATTAATTGATTCCAAAAAGCTATTAGGTTATATCACCTATGTCCCAGTATTTGATTAGACTGAGTAATTGGAGGAATTAACAAAACAGTCCTCAGAACCCATCATAGAGCTTATGTAGACATCACTTTACCTGGCATCTACATTACTTGCTCTTGCACTTTTATTTATAAGCATTAAACATACAAGTTTGACACAAAACAAGTATCCAACATAGCTTAATCTCCAGTTTGTTATTTCACCATTAAAGAAAAAAATCAAGTATAAGAGATAGGTACTTGGTATAAAATGTTACTCACTCCTTTAAGAGAATATTAACAAACAGCTCTGTAAAGTTGTATTGATGAATAAAACATACTATGACCAAACATCATCCAAGTTCAAGTTAAACCTGAGCTATATACTACATCTGAATTTAGTATAGATCAGATATTTATATATGAATATAAATTACGTGCTCCTTTGGACAAAAAAAAAAGAAGAGCTGACAAGTTTAAAACATGAATATGTTAATTAGATTTAAATCCATCCATTATAGAAAATATTTTGACAAGTATCCTAAGAGCAGCATTTTTAAAACAGTTCAATGCATTAAATACATGCAAATTTTGACAGTCAAAAATGCACATTGCATAGCCGAGATAGTATCATTCCTCTTCACAATCATTGCAGCCTCCAGCTAGGTACAGATTTTTCCTGACAGACAGAAATGCTGCCTTCTGTGTGTCCCATATTCTCAGATTTCTACTTCAAAATGATTCCTGAAACACTTTTAAAGACAGATTTGAAACTACTGTAAACTGGAATGGTTGTTACACATGTTGCTTAGCCAGGGCTGCCAACACCAAATCATACTCAATCTCTTTCAGATGAGCTGTTTGCTGCTGGAGTCACATCCAATGGAGAATTTTAGACATTTCGTTCTTGAATAACCTGCTCTAACAGTGCACCTACAGCCTGTCTCCTAAGCCTAAGGCAGACGTATATGTGATGTTTGCATATGCAGAGTAGTATCCACATCAATCTGAAGCACATTAATTGGGTTGCAAAACCCAAATGTAATTTTAGGGCACAGTTTCTGAAGCCATTTAAAATTAGTAATTAAAAGGTAAAGTGTGTGCCCTCTTTGCTTGGAAGGCCTCTTAGAATCACATTGCCCATCAGATCAAGGAAGAGCTCAAAAGAACAGTGCGAAACCTCCCTGAAAATACACCAATTCTATCGTTCCATTATCCACTTTAACAGATCTAAATATCTTTGGTTACTTATCAAGAATTTTGAATTTGAAACGGGGCTTTAGAGAAAACATGGAAATGGTTACGAGTACTAACAGTCCTCAAGGAACAACAGAGATGCCCCATGCAGACAACAGCCTCAACCACCCCACAACAGCATCATGAGTCGCATCTTCCTCAAAGTCTCTAGTGAGAGCCTGTGGATAGAAAGACATGAGATTGGCTATTAAACTTCCCTCATAACTACCAGCACTGTTTATCCTTCTTACTGGGAAAAAAGACCTGCAAGGAGTATTATGGAGAGGCAGAGTATTGGTGGCTTTGTGCATTTGTCTCCAACTCCAGATTCAGTCTGTGCATGCCTCTGTCATGTTAAAGGAACAATTTTGGATTCAGCCATCACACAAGGAGATGTAAAACTAGTATTTAAAATGTTCTTTTTGAGGAAAGCACAATTCAAATGAATCTCAGACAGTTTTGCAATGCAGGAGGGACACATAAAATGTGATGTTGTAACTATGATAACACAGGTTTAATACTTTAAAATCTTTGTATTTGATGGACCTTGGAATGTACTTAAAGGAAAAACAACACTCAACTTTAGGGCCAGCATGTATAAAACACAATAGTCCTGAAAATTAGTCCCAGGTGCATCATTTTGCTAATAAATGAAACTTGCAGGGTACCCAGAACAATAAATCTTTACGTAAGAAAAAGGGGTACCTAAGACAAGGGTATGTAGCTAACCTGGGGCCAAATCACTGCCCTTGGAGAAAGCAAAACTCGTTTTTTTCCTGGGCTTAGAGTTGGCAGGCCCAGCCTGTGAATGAAATTCTGTTACCATGAGGCTCTAAAAGCCCAAGGAGTTCTAAGGGCAGCAAAGCTGTTATTTCTGTACTGTGAAAAGAAAGATTCAAGACAGGTTATTACATTTAAATGTATTCTGATACTACATTCTGCTTTTCCATCTCAGCAGACACTCTTCCATCTGAACAAGACAGACATCACATACAGCACAGTATTTTATGTTAAGTGTAGTTATAAGGAAAGAACAACAACTCTGGAATGACTCACTAGCAGGACCAATTCATAGGTTACACTATGAAAGGCAATTTCCAAGTAGTGGTGAAAGAAGTTTTATAACACAGGTGATAGCTAATTTGGAGGTACGGATACAGGGAGAGAGCACACAGTGTACTTCAAGGCAGGGAACAACAACCCCTTCTTCATGTGCAATGGTATCCAAGAAAAATAAAGTTTGATTTTCCTCAGCATTGTAACAAAAGTATAGAATCACAGAATTATTTAGGTTGGAAGGAACCTCAGAGATCATCTAGTTGCAACTCCCCTGCCATGGGCAGAGACACCTCTCACTAGACCAAGATACTTAGAGACCCATCCAACCAGGTGTTGAACACTTGCAGGGGCCGGGCATTCACAACTTCCCTGGGCAACCTATTGCAGTGTCTCATCACACTCACAGTGAGGAATTTCTTCCTAAAACCTAGCTCCAACTCTATAATCTAACTACTCTCTTTTAGCTTGAAATCATCTCACCTTGTCCTACCACTAGATACCCTTACAGAAATTATCTCCACAGCTTTCCTGTAGGCCCTCAAAACCATTACAAACGCTGAACCATATTAAAAATTCAACACTAAAAAGACAGTGACTTGAGCTTGGCTGCACTGTCTAAACACAAGGTACAAAGAACAGGAGACTGTATTACAGCAGGGCTGGTGACAGCCATTGGCAGCCCTACACAAATGGTGCACACAGGATGTAACAGGATATTCTGGAGTGTATTTCAGCCCATCTACTAAAAGCACCAAGAGGGTAAAGTTTTGTTCACAACTGCATTCCTTTTTAGGATAATAGGGGGAAAACGGTAAAAGAAGACAAGATTTGCTGAATTCTTTCACAAACAGCTTGTCACAGTTCAGTCGGGGAAAACATAATGAAGTTCACCTTAAATCTTAACCTTAAAGCTTCTGCTGGGTCTAGGATTGTGTAAAAATAGCATCTTCTACAAATGAGCTGTACTATAAAAACTGATGCTCATGAGATGTTATTAGAATCTAAAGTCTAAAATCACAAAGCAAGAACATTCAGAGTTAAACGGAAACTTCATCCTTAGCCCACCCAGAAGTGTTTAGATGCTGAAGGGCTTGCCAAAAAAGGAATAACCCTATATACAAAATACATTGCCATAACTAGAAATTTCAAACTAAGTATGGAATTCCAGCTCTTCTTGTTCTGATGTTTCTCTTCCATGCTTTTTTGAGTATAAGCAACTCATAAAGTCATAGAATCATAGAATTGTTTAGGTTGATTTATTAATGATACTGGCAGTGGCACTCACTGCACCCTCAGCAAGTTTGATGATGACACCAAGCTGGGCGGAGCAGTTGATGTGCCAGAGGGACAGGATGCCAGTCAGAGGGACCCAGACAAGCTGGAGAAATCAGCCCAGACAAACCTCATGAGGTTCAACAAAGCCAAGTGCAGGGTTCCGCACCTGAGCCATGGCAACCAGTGGTATCAATATTACAGACTGGGGGAACACATGCGAGAGAATAGTCCTCTGGACAAACAACCTGGGAGTATTAGTGAATGAAAAGCCGGACATGACCTATCAATATGCAATTGCATGCCAGAAGGCCAACCACATCCTGGGCTGCATCAAAAGAAGTGTGGCCAGCAGAATAAGAGCCTCTGTACTCTGCCTTGGTGAGACTTCACCTGGAGTACTGTATCCAGCTCTGGAGCTCCCAAGACAAGAAAGATGAGGACCTGTTGCAGCATGTCCAGAGAAGGCCATACAAATAATCAGAGGGCTGGAACACGTCTCTTATGAGGACAGGCTGACAGAGTTGGGATTGTTCAGGCTGAAGAGGAGAAGGTTCCAGTGGGATGTGATGATGACCTTCCAGTACCTGAAAAGGGCCAGTCACAAGACTGGGGAAGAACTATTTAATAGGGCATTCAAAGATGGGATGAAGGGTAATGGTTTCAAGCTGGAAAAGGTAAGATTCAGTTTAGGCATCAGGATAAAGTGCTTCAACATGGGGGTGGCAGATGGCTGGAACAATTTGCAGGTTGCCTAGAGAGGTGGTTGAGACCCCATCACTGGAGATATTCAAGGTCAGGCTTGATGGGGCTCTGGGCAATGTGGTCTAGTGAGTCACTGCTTGTTGTAGGAGAGTTGGACTAGATGACCTTTGGAGGTCCCTTCCAACCCTAACATTCTATGATTACTCAAGCAGTGGTGTGGTTAATAAGCTCAACGGAGGGGTTTTTAAAATATTTTTGTGACAGCAGATTTAATCTCCCAGCTTCTGAGCTACAAAGTCAACTGTAGTGTTTTGCAAAGGCAAAAAGAAAGGGGAAAAACAAAAAACAAACAACAAAAGGATCCAGACTGCAGGCCTACTCCTTGTACTCCAAACTTGCTGATAACACTTTTTTTAAGACCTACTGACATTAAGTTATTGCACCACCAGATAATGGATGAAATAAGATGTTGTTGTGAACAACAGGGTTCGTATCCAAGTGAAGAGATAACAAACTGGGATGTGGAGATGAGTGATTTTATCAGAGACAGGGGGAGGGAGCATAGCATCTCAGGGCTTCTTTGGATCTTCAAAATTAAGTTTGAGATGAAGACCTCTTCCTCCATTTCTGGAGACTGCTTTTTCTCTCACCTTTGGCAGGAGACTACTTTTCCCTGTTTCTCTTATGTGACCTCATCAGCATAGTAGACACAAAAGGATTTCTTGATATCACTTTCTGGCAGGAGATAGTAAATCAGTCACTGTAGACACAGCTTCTGTTGCAGCATGTCAGGAATTATGCATAACATGACCAAGGAAAATAGCAGATGAAAGCAGTAATGGAATAGCTACAGTGATGTTTCAATGACTGAAGACAGAATGTAACTCTCTGAGAAGCCCCTGCAGCTCATAGCTCAAGGATTTTGTTGCACAAGCCAGAAAATGTTGGCTGGAGTCATGCAAGTCCACAGAAAGAGCATCACAAAAGCACTTAATGCACCACAAAGACTTCTGTAAATGCACATTCATCTAACTTTCAACATCCCCAACAGTACTTTAATACGCCAGTCCTAATCCTAATAGATCTGCTGTCACATACATCTGAATTTGGTTGTTTTCCTTAAAACAGGCATGTTGTCGCACCAGGTCTTTGAACCAGAGTCACTCCAAGAACCAAGGGTGAAAAGTAGTCATGTGAGGCACATCCTATAGCCCCCTTCTCCACTGATAGTACAGGGCCTTGAGGATGTTCCACTGGTGCCCCTTCCCACGCTGGAGACAGCTTAAGCATCCATGTTGGTGGAAATGGTGACCAGCTTTGGCCAAGTCCAGACAGAAGATCTATTTTCTATAGGATACCTTCACATTGTCTTCTGTTCTAGCACAAACTCTTAGCACAAACATGGGGCAACAGGTACTCTGAATGAGGTGACAATTTAACTGGCTTCAACAAGCTCATCATCTTAAAACATAAAGGGAGAAAAGTGTCTGCTGACAAAAGGAGTCTAATATAAAGTGACAGTAAAACATGGACACATGCCCAAATCAGCACTGAGATGAGAGGTCCTGCTCTGTTCCTTAGGTGAGTTCCTTAGACCCTCAATGACTCCCTTCCATGCACTCTTCTTCCAAGTTTGACTGAACAACTCTCTGCTACCAGAGTGCATGGAAAGCCCATGTTCCCTTATAGCAATGGTTCATCCTTACACAGGATAAAAAGACCTGACGTTTATATATTACTCTTCAGTTTTAACTCCTAATAATTAGGGATGTATGCATTCCAATGCTGTGATTTTCAGCTTTGTACAGGTCCATTACAAGTTCAGAAGGAAGAGTAAGGAAAGACACTGATCAGTGGAGGGCAGAAAATATGTGTTTAAGATATGCTTACAGCTCTAATGTAAGCAAAAAGCTTCCAATATTGCTAGAAACCCAGGCAACCATGTACAAAACAAGCAGTCTCTGTTGTAATTAACTTGTTCCTACAGAGTCTGTAGGCTTCTCCACAAACCAAAACCTTGTAAATTCAGAATTTCACCTATTTTATTCTGTGATAAATATTAACATTTTTATTTTGAATTTCTGAAAAGTGTGAATAAAACCAAAGCTGAGTTAGAGAATTATTCTTTAGTATTTCCCAGTCTTTTTGAATACTTAAAGGGCAATGGTTTCAGCTGAATAACACATTTTTCCATTTCTATAACATTTTTTATTGAGCTTTCATTATTATATACAGAGATTCCCTTGTAAGTAGAAAGAAAAATACTATTGAGCAAACTCAAAGATTTTCTATACTAAATCCTCCAGTTTTCACAGAATCATAGAA
>VZRI01006303.1:166-67327 GCA_013397515.1 Upupa epops
CTCCCCCTCTATTCTGCTGTTGTGAGACCCCACCTGGAGTACTGCATCCAGCTCTGGAGCCCCCAACACAGAATAGATATTGAACTGTTGGAATGTGTCCAGAGGAGGGCCACAAGGATGACTGGAGGACTGGAGCACCTCTCCTATGGGGACAGGCTGAGAGAGTTGGGGCTGTTCAGCCTGGAGAAGAGGAGACTCCAGGGAGGTCTTACAGCAGTAGCTGTAAGGGAGGTCCAGGAAAGGAGGGACTGTTTACAAGGGCTTGTAGTGGTAGGACCAGGGGGAATGTTTTCAAGCTGGAAAAAGATACGTTTAGACTGGAAGTCAGAAGGAAGTTCTTCACAATGAGGGTGCTGAGACACTGGAACAGGTTTCCCAGGGACATTGTGGATGCCCCTTCTCTGGAAGTGTTGAAGTCCAGACTGGATGGGGCCTTAAGCAACCTGGTCTAGTGAGGGGTGTCCCTGCTCATGGCAGGTGGGTTGGAACTAGATGATCTCTAAGGTCCCTTCCAACTTGAACCATTCTTTGAATCTATGAATCATTCTATGTGAAGAACTCTTAAGCCAGAGGGCTATCTGAATGTGAAAGCCTTTCCAGAGTGCTCTTTAATTAGCAGTCTTATTCTGTTCCTATTTATGTCACTCATTTCCCTTGTGACCTTCAGTAAGTTTTATTCTCTAGGTATAAAGATATTTACTGTTTTCAGAAAAGAGAACAAGTGGAGGACCTGAGAGGGTAAATTCAGGAATATGCAGGTATGTTTACATACATGTGTATACCTATCACCTTACAGCCTTTGACTTGAAGGAACTGTATGAAAGCCACATATCTTTTACTGCTGTAATAAGTTTACCTGTCTACTACTTCAAGTAGAACTAAACAGCACAAACATTCCTTAGACAGGACATATATATGTATACTTTGTTCTTACGCTTTACATACGGAGGGTTGGGTAAGCCAAACTGCTGCATTGCTGTTTGCTCTTTCTGACCTGAACTGTTGGAGTGAAAATAAATAACACTGGGCTACCAGAGAGCTGTTGCTAAAATGTATGCCAGTCCCAGAACTCCCAAAATCTGTGGCCCTAAGGATGGGCACTGCTGGTGCCATTGAAACACCAGTGTTTGACTCTATACGGGATGAAGGATTTAGGATTGGTAACATCTGCCCTGATTCTCATGAGGATTAATAGGAGCAATAGTATACATGAAGCAATGTTGCTATTAGATTTACTTAGCTTTCAAGTGGTCATCAAGACTGGACACTGAATAGCTATTGGATGATCTGCATGAGGTGAATTTGGCATTTGAATTATTTTTCCAGTGTGAAGTTTGTGTTTCACAAAACATGCAGCTAATTAGTACTTGCTGGGCTGCCTTCTTGACAGCTGGGAAGAGGCCAAAGATTAAATGTTTTTCAAAGATGAATTCACTTTTATCCATGCTGGTTGAGGGAGGAAAGTGACAGGGGAAAAGTGCGTGGTTTTGCCAGAGCTGTTCTGTTCCTGCATGCTCAGTATGTCTGAAAGCATGGTATGGTGCTGCCAGCTCTCCTCCAGGGCATACAAGAAGTATGGCTGCTGGGTCTGTGAGAGCCACCTCAGAGCCAGCATTGAATGGTGGGTATTAAGTTCTGCTTGGTCTGAGACAACCTCCCATGGAGCCCTGCAGGTCTGTGCAACATGCTCTCCATGGTTCCTATTTCTGGGCATATGGTGCTGAGACATGTTTTCTGGGCTGATTTGCTGCAGTTCTGTGTTGAGCAAAAGTAGCTGAAACTTTTGCAGTCTGGAAATGGCCTTCCAAGTATGAAAGACCTATTTGAATGGGGTGTGTCTGAGCTGATGAATTCTGTTACACCTGAGCTGGCTGTGTGCCTGAGCCCCAGAAGCAAGAGGTGAGTGCACACATACTTCTTTCTTGCAGCAGGAAGGATTTTCTCCTTTTAGCACTTAGAACATGTATACCCAGGCCCCTCCTGGTCTCTCCATGGTGCACAGGCAGAGCACACCTACCACTATGTCTGCTCTCACTTGCAATACAAGAGAGAAGTTGTGCTTGGGCCAGAATTGTGTCTGCATTGATGCCATGGTTTCTTCATAATCTGGAGAAAAAAACCCCACCAAAACCCAAACTGTTTGCGTAGCTGTTGCCCTAATAAAACAGTTTGTCTTTTTCATCATGGTTTCATATTAAAGCAAGGGCCTTACACAGCTGGCGTCCTTAAAAAAACCCAGAAAATAAAAATCTATGGATGAATGGACAAAATAGACAGTTATCAGTATCAAAATGTGCTTCATTGAAACACTGAACTTGGGTTGCTCTGGTCTTTATCCATTGCTGTGTTCAATGCAAGAAGGTCCTAACAGTGAGCTATGTTCCTTAAGAATATGTCTGCCCCAGAGAAACTCACTATCCTGGATGGCAGCTGTTCCCCCTGCTGTCTCACCCCAGTGGTTGGATTCTGTGGCTGAGGTGCAGCGTATCACATCTGCTGCTAAGCACATTTGCTACTAAATCAGGTAGTGGCTTAGTATAACTTTTTTAGAAGCTCTCCACCAAAGTGCAGTCAGCAAAACCGGTCTGGTAGCCTTTCTGCCACTGTTCTTCTAGAACATTGTTTTGAATTTGCCCAGAAGCTGCTACATGAAGATAGAAAGTGTCAGTTACTGCCTAGATCATGGGGATACCTGTCATGTTGTGCACACACGGATACAGTCTTGAAGACATGACCTTTGTTTTGTCCTTGCAGAATTTGCTTTTGGTCCTTGACAGATCACTCAGTGGCTGCACAAATCCTGTTACTTGAAACAGAAGGAATTTTTCTGTGTAGTGTTTGTAACATGTTCTTGCACCTGTTACTATCACATTTTAGGGCAGAGTATGTTCATTACGCTTTCGGTTTCCCAGTTACCCAGAAGAAAGCATGCTCCAACTTTACATAATGCACATTCTTTCCTGGTGCCTGATTTTCTTCAGTCTGCTATCTGTGATAGTAGTCTTTTCAGTGATGATTTCAAGGTATGCTCTACCTTGACCCAACTGTGCTAAAAGATACTGCCAGTGGTTCCCTGTTGTGGGTATCTTCAGTATCTTGTGGAATGTTGCAGATCAGCCACAGCAGCATCTGCTGATGCTTCAGATGTTCCTGTAAGAAGAACACAGAATCTCCTTCTGAATGAGGTCTTGTCCTCTCATCCTGTTGAGCAAGGTACCAAATGCAAGTGCCCAATTCAGCAGCACTGAAGTGTCTAGTAGAGCTCAAGCTCAATGAAAGGGATCTAATGTCTTTCCTTTGCCCAGGCCCATTAACTCTTACTGCTTCTGAGTCCTACACCTGACTTCCAATAAGTATGTTAGAGTAGACAAAGTGACACTGAGGGCAGCTGTGCCACCTTCACTCTTGCATCAAGTCAAACAGCGCTTGGCAGTGAAGTGCCTTATCTTTTATTGGGCTTCATTCAGCAGTTTTGAATGATAACACTGACTAATGCAACTTTCAACCTTCCTGGATTCTGTGTGTTGTTAGACTGTGGGGGCTGCAGAAGAGTGATCTTCCATTTCGCCATTTGTAGTTGGTACTGAATGTCCTTTATTGGTTTTTTTGTATGTGTTTTCTCTATGAATGATGGGAATGGGGAGCATCCCCATCCCAAATGCTCTCATATCCAGTCTTAAATAGTCATCTTTCATTCCTATATGTTCGCTGTGGACACATTACTAACTAGCTGACAAAATGAGAAAAACACAATCTGAGTGCATTAGTCAATTTAATTCCTTTAACGTGCTTTCTTTGAGAAGTAAAATGCACAGCCTCCAAGTCATGCAGGATGTTAACTTGTGGGTGGTAGGGCAAACCTGGCATGAGAAAAGTTTGTTAGATGAGAGGTTGAAGCCCTTTTTGTGCAATCCTTGATCTCTTTTCTGAGAATGTGGGTAAATAACCACAGTAATGTACACTGTCCCGTAAAAGTTAGCGTATGAGACAGGCCAAGGAGAGGACTGTGGCACGGTGCCATTAGAGGTCACAAAAGTCTACTGCAGTTGCAGCAGACTTGAGGAAATAGCATTCCTGCTGGAGAAGGAGTCTGCTGCCAGTGCATCGAAAGAAATTCTTTAGAATTGCTGCATTTGGTATTCTACTCCAAAATATGATCTTCTGAAAGCAATCGCAGTCCCCAACTTGTAATTGGGGGAGCTGTCAGTAATGTCATTTCACAAATGTCCTCAAATCAAGAAGTAATAAGTTTCTTGTTTATCACCTTTGTTTATGTGCCCTTTGTGTCTCATCAGCTTGTTGTCAGGTTCAAAGTTGTCTGGCACATGTGCTGCCTCAAACTTGTGTGTTTGTCCTACGCTCTTGTCCTGTGGAGGCATACAGTGATAAGATCAGACTTCTTTGTTTGGAAAGGACTCCCCTATCTGCATAAGTAATGTCTACCAGGAAAACTAGTTATGTTCAGTGTAAGCAATCGCTTGATCTCAGTCTTCTTAATGTTCCTGTGCCATTTTTTATCTTCTGTAAAGAAACCATATTTATTTATTCTTTTGAGTGGTTGTTACCTATGAGTTTTTTAATTAGTTGACCAATAAATTGAGTGAGTGATATGATGGATCTTGACAGTCCTCCAAGGAAAACAGCAGGGGACTAATTGTTCACACTAATTATAAGTATGTAAGTGTAAATGAAGTTTGCAAAGCCATTTTCAAAATCAGGAAAGGGAAGTGATTGAAAGTCCAAATGGATCCAGGAAGATTCTGAGCTCATAAAAAACCAAATCACCCAGGGTTACCCAATACATAGAAGCTATACCTGACACATGATATCCCTTTGGAAATAGTTAAGCTATAGAAGTGCATTTCAGGGAAATAATATGTGTATTATAATATGTTTCTTCTCTTACGTGGCTGCTTATGGCCATGGTTAGACTCAGAATTTAGAGACAGATGGACTTTTTGCTGGATTCATTACAACCATTCTAAAGTTACTAGTGTGTTTGTAAATAGAGACTAACCAAAGCATTGCTGCTTCTGGGCCCTGAATGGGTCATGATAAAGGAGGTAGGATCTTTATGGGGGAGAGATGTGGGCAAAGTCTACAAGGAAGCAGACTAAAAAGAAATTCCATAGCTAGTAGAATTATTTATGTGTAATGTATTTAATTTGTGTGTGAGAGTGTCTACACTTACGCCATGCTGCAGCATTCACTGGGTATGAGTTCAGGTTGTGATTCTGTGAGCATTTCTTTAAGCCCACAGAAGGTTTGTGATGGTTTAATTGGATTCTGCCATAAAAAAAGGTAGGCAGGAACTGAACCTAATCTGAAAGTAACCCAGGAGAATAAAAAGCATCAGTTCTAATATTATTCTGTCTCTACCCAGTGCACCACTCAGCCGTGTACAAACTTGTCTGAAAGCAAGCACTGACAGTGGCACTGGCTTCTTCATGTCTAAAGTGTTTGTGAAAGTGCAATCTCAGGGAAGTGGGTATGAACTCACTGCCTTATTCTGTACTGTTTGTTCCCTGTCACAGTTCCCGTGCATGGCATCTGCACACTGCATGGGAATCTGGCACAAAACATGTCTTTGCAGCCAGTGTTTATGGTCATCATCCAGAGAAAATAGGAATATGCTAGTTAAAGTTACTATTCCTACTGTGAATCTTATTTCATTTCCTCCAGATAGCTGCTTCAGATGCTTTACATCACTGTATCATTCATTTCCATTAGTGGTGAGAACTCATTCCTAATGTTATCTTCCTTTTTTCCTAGATAATCTTATCAAAGCCATCCTGTCAGCAACCAAAGATTACCGTCTAACGCCAGCTCTTGACAGGTAAGGTGAGACCTTTAAAAATAGGACTATAAATTCTTATTTTCCACATACCCCAATACATTTTGCTAGCTATTTTTTGCTATAAATCATTGCAATACATTTTGCTGTGCTTTGGAGGTAGATGAAGAGCTGGAAACTGAATCCTTATTCTGGTAAATGTGTAAACTCCGGAGACCTCTGTTAAGTTACACATGAGTAGAAAAAACCATTTACCTTTTTAGTATTTCCTAATCTTTTGTTTTGTAGTGTTACAACATACCCTCTCGCTCCTTCAAATAAGTGAATGGCAGCTTTTCAATGAAGACTTTTTTTTTTTTCAGCCTTCCTGACAAAACAACAGGATCACAAGGAACAAAAGTAGGGACTGGCTGGTTTTGACAGTGTTTCACTCTTAAAGCAAGAGTATGGGATTGTATGGGCCAAGCCTGTGCCAGGATGAGACAGCAATCACCTGGGTCCTGTGGCATTTGAAATGATGCCTTTATAAGAAGCTCCTTTGATTTGTCAAACCTATTGTAAAGGTTGCTTCTGAAAAGCAGTGATATATTTACAGTTAGCTTCCCAATCTTGCCTGCTCTTGGTTTTTTTGTCATTCCTTGTCTTTGCCCTGCAGTTTTAGTTTAGGGAGGTCAGGTGTATTGGAGGTCAGATGTTGTCAGAGGTTTTTGCTAGGACATGATCTCTTTTCAAAGTCCTAGTACTACTTCTTTCCAAGCAGTGATGGTACTTTGAACCTGGGCTAGCAACACAGCTCCTGCTTGCTAAACACATGGGGTTTATTTCCTGGACCAGCTGCCTTTCTGCCCATTTTTCCATTACAAAGCTAATAAGCTTTTCCAGCCTTTCTGTAGGTCTCCATATCACTCATGTTGATGGTAGAGCATGCATGCTGTAGTTAGAGTTGGGAGTTACCTCTTTACAGGAGAGTTTTTTCTTATTTTTTAGTAGTGTATGTGCTAATGTAGGTTGCTTTGAAGTTTGCCTTGCCTCACAGCAATGCCAGATAGGGTTTGCCTTCAGAGTTTGAATTAATTTGAGAAATTATGTCCAGAAGGCAAAATTATTTTACAAATGACCACCCTAGAGATTTACACACAACTGAGTCTCACCCATCTGGGGTTTATCTCAGCACTTGTTGGAGAGCTCAGATTTTAATCTGTTGGAAAATCTGCATATAGACTCTTTCAGAAGGTTACTCATGGGAAATTAGTGTTAATGACAGAGGGTGAGTGGAAGATTCTTGCAGTGGAGGTTAATATAACTGACCCTTGCTGCTCACTTGTTTGTTTGTTTTTTGAGAGGAGGAATGTTTTGAGTATTTTAAAAGTCATTTTGCAAGAGTCTGTGAATTATAGCTACTCTAGTATGAGCTGCTTTGGTTTTACATTCTTTGTAAATTCATTTACAATGGCTTTGGTGCAGAGACAGGAAAAACCCAGTACTCAGACCTTCATAAAACACATGGAAAGTCCTTAAGATACCAAGTACAAATGGGGCCAAAGGAACAGATTGGAAATGTATTTCTGTAGTATTGCAGTAACACGATGGGTTGGTGAGCATGCTGGTAAACACACAGATCCCTTGGGGAACTCCTGTTTTCCTGGGAATGTTTGTGATGAAAGCAAACTGGCGAATGTGGCTTGTCTAGTCCATACACCTCACAGTCAGGTAACTCCCAGAGCCCTTTCAAGTGAGCAGGTCTTAGGAAACAAAAATTGAAGCTTATGTAGGAGAGAAGGACAAGAAAGGCTTGGAATAGCAATCTATAAAATGAGAGCTTAAGGCAGTAGGTAAATGGAGTTGCAACACGATGGTTATATGAGAGGGTTCGTAGGGTGGTGGCAAGGCTGCTCTTGGAAACCTATGCTGGCTGCCATGGGTATCTGCCATTTAGAATTCTAGAACAACTCAATGAGAGACTGATGAGGGAAGGTTAGCTACTTTCTCATCTTGTTTCAAGCACAAAGCAGAGTCCAGCAGTTCTGTGTAGCATCTCCAGTGTGCTTGGAGCATGTTCTTGAGGTTTGGCTCGCTCCCTTACTGTCAACTGGCAAGGATAGAGTCCACACCTCTCCAGGTGCTCACTACATGGGAGCAACTGGAGAGAGCTTGACTTAAGGGATCTTTACATGTCCCTTCCAGCCCAAATCATTCTATGATTAAAGGCTAAAAAAATGCCTTATTGTGAAAGAGACACAGCTAAAGTCTGTGAGGTACAAGGGGTCAGACCTAGGAAATCTTGTGAACCCTTCCAGTTTCAGACTCTCAGAAGTCTTGTGGGTTGATTCTAACAGTAGGGGAAAGCTTGAGACTAACTTCTTGTGATAACTGGTCCTGTTCAGCTTGGAGAAGGGTATCTTGTAGCAGCCTTCCAGTACCTGAAGGGCACCTACAAGAAAACTGGAGAGGGACTTTTTACAAGGTACTTTAGTGATTGGACAAGGGGGGAAGGCTTCCAGCTAAATTTAAGTCTTGGGAAAAAAATCCACACTGTGAGGGTAATGAGGCATGGAACAGGTTGCCCACAGAAGCAGTTGATGCACCCTCCCTGGAAGTGTTCAAGACCACCTTGGAAGGGGCCCTAGGCAACCTGGTCTAGAGAGAGGTGTCTCGGCCCACAACAGGGTAGTTGCAACTAGGTGTTCTCTGAAGTTCCTTCCAACCTAAGCTGTTCTGTGATTCTCTTTAGGATGTAATTACACCAACATTATCTGTGTTGACCAAGGTAAGTTCTCCATACTGTAACTCCTTACCTTCACCTAGTGCTGATGGTATTGTTTGAAGAGGAATATTAAAGTGAGTCACTGGAACAATTCCAGTGTAATATCTTTTCTCTTCACCTGGATCATTCAAGCGACGTAATTTATAGAGCTCCCTCACATTGAAGAGTTGCACTGGCACATCACCACAACAGCAGCTTGAGAAGCAGATGGTTGGGATAGGTGGGGAAAGTGAGCTCTGCTGAGCCTATTGAGGAAGGGTTCATATAATAGTATGCTGAATGCAGCTTTCCCTGGGGAAGGGTGGGAGAGGCAGGACTGCTGTCAGAGCATAGGAAGGAAAGAGGGGGTTAGAGTTGCATGGTGGGGGATCTCCACCAAGCCTTTGGCCTTGTCCCCTCCCAAGTTCTCCAGTTGTGTCCTCCTTCACAAAGCTGTCCCTTTAGACATTACTGTCATTTGCCTTCCATAAACCATGGAAATTAACTTGCTTGATTATCCCTGTGCCAAAAGGGCATCCTGATGCACCTTTCCTGACACAATGTACGTACATGGTGCTGAAATGAGGCAAACTTGATCCTTCCGGGTCTGCATACACTTCTCATCATCTCAAAGCAGCTTTGCCAAGCCACTTCAACTAATCCCTCCATTGTGAGTAGAGTTGTGTTAATAACCAGGAGAAGCTGGAGGGCGTGTGAACAAATGCTATAGCTCACAGCTGTAAATTAGTGTAAGTAATCCCATGCTTTCTTTTTTTTTTTTCATGATTCCTTATGATGGCCCTGTCTGGAAAAGGTTAGAGATTCAGGGGACTTCCTCTATAATCAGTGTCCTCTTCCTTCAGAGCCAGTTTGTCTTTCTCCCTAACACATGTATCAGTGAGCCTTGTCTTTGACACTTCAGCATTCTCTTGCCCTCTGTTGGCTTTTCCAAGCCCATTTATATCACTGATGTTTTCACTGCTTGCTTTAGGGGCTTCTCTAGTGGTCTGCCACTCATTCAGGTCTTAGTTTCTAGTTCTGTGGCTGGGATTTCAGTGGATTTTTGGGTTAAACCTCTGCGGTGATGACCCGCACATTTCCTGTGAAAAGGCATAACTATAAAAACCCTACTGACCCTTTTTTGATGTTTCCAGGTGGCTAACAGAGTTTGAGTTCATCACTAATACAGGCTTTACTAATGTAATATATAAACTAACAAGTCAGGAAGAAATATGATAGAGCAGGACAGGAGATGTATGTGTCCATCTGACTCAAGTTGATATCACCAGTTTAAGTAGCAGCACCAGCTCAAAGCAGAATATGCTGAGCCTCCTAAACACCAGTTACCCTAAAGATGTATTTTTAGTTACTCAGTTCTGTCTTTCCTCAAAGCTTTTAGTTCCAAAGTTGCGTAAAAGAATTCTTTGTGGTTTTGCTCCCCCGACAAATCCCTAAAGCACTTTGATAAGAGAGAAAAAGGAAGTAGCAGTTGTTGCAACGCTTACACGTGTTTACAGTGCTATATTGTTCAAGAAATTCTGTGTGAATCCTGGGGTTTCTGTGGATGAACTCAGCCTCTGAGCTTCTGTGTCAGGAAGCTGCACATCTGGCTTCAGATCAGCTTAGGGCTTTAGGAAAAGTCTTCCTCATGTGGAAAGTCCATGACCCTCCTTCATACCACCCTGGTAGCAAACTGGATGGAACCTGGGCTGTGTCCAGCATGTGTGTGGAGTGCTTGAATTTTCTGGAAGAGTAATACAGCTTTGACGTAATACGCAAACAGGAAAAAAAAAAAGGTGTTTACACTCTTCTTTTTGGGGAAGTAGTTGAGCTGTAACTGATGCTGTTTGCACAGTGTGTTTCTTCATTGAGAAACTTGCCTGGAGCCAGCAGTGATTTGCATGTTTCTCAAATTCAGGCACTGACAGTGCTGGCTGTGCAGGAGCCCAGCTACACTGATGCTGGGCACTCAACATTTCTGGTTGTGATGTGAGCTCAGGTGCCTGACATTCCTGCTGAATGCCTCCCTTTCACAGTGCCATCAGGGTGACCTTGCAATCTTTTTTTTTGTGCAGCAATGTGATTGCCAAAGCAGGTGAGACCAAGCCAGCTCACCTTTCTGTCTGGTTCAATCAAAACAGTCCTGGCTGCCCAGATTTGTTTTACGTACCTGATGTTCAGACCACATCCCAAGTCTCATCATATCTTCAGCGTGCCCTCCTGAAGAGGGCAACCTGCACCTGAGTGCTGCCTCCTGAGTGTGTGTGCAACAGAAACTTACAGCTTTACGATGTGAATAGACAGAATACTTTTGAAAGAAATTTAAGAAAGAGCTACTAGAAGATGAGAGAATAGACCTTAGCACCCAAAAAGTACTAATGAAGAATCTTACCTGTGAAAGAGAGATAAAGAAGAATGTGTTTAAATATGCTTGTAGCAGAGAAGTTGGAGTAGATGGTCTCTAAGGCCCCTTCCAACCTTAGCCATTCTGTGATTACATGTCAAGAACATAATAGTAGAAGAGTGGTTCATACGTGAAGCTGGGAAAGGTGATTAAGCTATCAATTGAGTAAAGGCAGAACCATTCAGTTAAGTATTTGTTTAATTTTTTGAGGCAAAGATAGAACAATTTCAACCATTTTACAGCATCAATGAAATTTTTTGTGAGTCTTTTTAGTAACTATAAGGAGGTTAAATCAGAATTATATTATTTTTTCAATAAGCAAGCACTTAAAAGTATTTAAAGAGTTAAATAAATAATTATTCTTTTGTTATTACTATTGACTTTTTAGCCCATCTTGGAATGCTAGATAGAACAGCAAGTGTTGTGCGATATGGGGGTGACAAAGAGGTGGCACTAAGTTGCTTAGCTCCATTTTGCAGGAAAAATCCTGGAAAGTTAGACCTGGGACAGAACTAGGATGGCAGCATAACTGATGTGAGTTAGCTTGGGGTTTGTGGAAATGAAATCTTGTCATGTAGAGGATAATTTTTTTTATTTTAGGTGAACTAGAAGCATGATTGGTAATGGTAACCACTTAAAGGCAGGCTTCAGTCATTTGTCTCAGTCCATTATATTCTGATTCTGCACACCACCACTATACCAGTTTTAGGGATGGGATATGTCACACAGCTTTAAAGAGTTACTGTTGGCGTTGAGAATTAATCCTTTAGTGGCAATTCTTGTGCAGGCCTGCTGGCAGATGTCCTCAGTGCTTAAAGCCACTCTGGAGGAAATTGAACTAGGAAAATTTCATAGAATCATCAGGGATTGGAAGGGACCTTGAAAGATCATCTAGTCCAGTCCCCCTGCCACAGCAGGACACCTAGACCAAGTCACAGAACAGAACATTATGGGTTGGAAGGGACCTTGAAAGATCATCCAGTCCAATCCCCCTGCCACAGCAGGATCACCCAGACCAAGTCCAGGTAGGTTTCAAATGTCTCCAGAAAAGGAGACTCCACAAAACCCCTGGGGAACCCCCTCTAGTGCCCCGTCACCCTCCCTGGGAAGAAGTTATAGAATTGGTCAGGGTTGGAAGGGACCACAGGATCATCCAGTTCCAACGCCCCTGCCATGGGCAGGCACACCGCACCCTACATCAGGCTGGCCAGAGCCTCATCCAGCCCGACCTTCTCAGGCTGACAAGATGAGGGTTATATTCTGCAGACTAATGACTATAAAAAAAGCATTGGAGTGATGTACATAAAATCTGTGTAAAAGGGACACTGCTTTGAGCAGCATTAACTCCACATGCTGGTGCTTCCCAAGTCAGTGTTTTGGAGATCTGGGGACAGGCTAAAAATAGTTCAGAGAGGTACTGCAAATGTGACTCAAGATCTAGGAGAGATGCTATACCAAAGGAGTTGAGGTGAGCTTGCTCCAATTTGTATGGTCAAGAGAAAATGGAGAATGGGCTTTGATCAGTCTCCAAGCGCGGTATGGGAATAGGGCTGTGAGAAGAGGCTGCTGGAACTGGTTCTTTTATCTTGTGTAGTGCCTCATCCTCCTCACCGGTCTGACCCATGACTGATCATTCACCTAGAGGCAGATGTTTACTGCCAGTGGTTTGTCAGTAAGTGCATCACAGGCAGCTGTGGAAGGGCTTACTGACAGTAGATGGTGCTTTAATTTAGCAGAAAAGAGAAGAATGCGATTAAGTGATTTGAGATTGAAACAAACACATCTGTATTCAAGACTAGTAAGAGCTAACATCTTAACTATAAGTGGGAAGGGGAAAGAGAGATGTCTGTAGCTTGCCCCCTTAGTGTTTCAGTGTGGTATTCTTCAAAACATAACATTTAAAAAGTCATGGCTCAGAGACAAGTGGACAGTAATTACAGTAATACAGAAAAATTAACAGTATTTCACCCAGCAGTCTGTTGTCTAGGAGAAACTTTCTTACTGTAATCCTCAAAAGAGTGTATCTTAAATTCCACTTGGCCAGAACTGAGCTTTTTTCCCTCCTACAGCACATTTTCTTTAAAGCTTTCAACAAAGCTGTTACCATCTCTGTCACACAGTTGGTGGGTGTACTTGAGACTGACACTTTGCCTTCCCTCCATGACACAATATACTGCCTGAACCAGACCTTGCTTTCTCCTTGTTGCCAGAACTGTATTTTTATTCTAGAAAATATTTTATATTCTACTTTGTCTATAAAGGTCTTTCTCTGTGGTAATTTAATTACCACTAATATCCACACATTTTGACCCTTATGGACTTAGGCACTGGGCTAGTATGTTCATCTTCTTGAGAAGGTTTTTTCTTTTGGAAAGGTCAGGATCTGCAGTGAAACTTGATCTGGGCTGGTCAAGATGTTCTTTAGTGTTTCTTGGTGGTGTTAATTCTGTGCATATCTCCAGCTAATGGCCCTGTCAGCACAGTAACCCTCCGTGGTACAGCACAGTCTTTAAATGAGCTCCAGCCCCGCTCTGCCAAGGTAGACTCCTTATCAACAGAGCTTTCCTCACAATGGCTGTTTTACAGTAATGACAGCAAGAGCAGCCTAGAAGAGGCCAGTCAACTATGCCGGAGTCTAAGGAGGCTGCCTAGTCCAGAGATCTGCTCCAAACAACTGGCTGTCTTGGACCTTTTCCGAAAAAGGCTCTGAAGACACGTATCCCTTCAGTGAACTACCAGAGATGGAGGCACTTTGCCAGAAGACCCAGCTGCATTTGGGATTAGATGTCTGGAAAGAAGTCCTCTCTCTGTCTTCAAATCACTTTTTAACGTCTGCTGCAGAGAGTTCTCGTGACTTGCAGTTCCACAAGAAACTGTTCTTTCTTTACTGTTTCTTTGGTATATTAGGGTTATTTGCCTTTCTTTCTGCATTCATTGTGTCTCTGTGTATGTTTCCTATGGGACAGGCGTTTTTTCGGGGGGGGGGATGTGTCTTATTTCTGTCCATTTAGTGGTTTTGTCTCTTGAAACCTAATGATAACTGCAGCAATTTTGCACTCAGCAAGGTGAGCACACCCCAGATAACCTGACAGGATCTGCCTGCACTCAGAAAATTGCTTGGAGAGAGTATTTCCTCACTAAGCCCTTGGTTTATTGTTATTTCAGTGCTAAATGAATAATGAGAAGGTTTAAGTAAACAGATGGGTTTGATTCAAGCCCATCATACCAGGGGTGTGGGGCGAGAGGAGCTGCTTGTCCTGACAGCTCATCTCATTAGGTTCCTTGTGATGTGAGGTGTTGAAAGCAGTTTATTACGTGTAATGCCTGAGCATGATGGGGTGAGCTGGGGATCAAGCACAGCTCTGTCATCCCCTTGATTCTTAATATTCCAAAAGTTTTCCTGTTGTTCTTAGATAGGTGCAAACTAAATAATGCACAACTCGGTGCATTTAATGTTACAAAAATCACCTTTTTCCTGTGTTTCTTTCACAGCCTCAGCTGCCGGCGATGTATTGTTGTGGGAAATGGTGGAGTACTTGCAAATAAGTCATTGGGGTTAAAAATTGATGACTACGATGTTGTTGTCAGGTAAGTTTTTGGCAGTTTTCTGTATCAGTTCACATGCCATGCAGGCAAACATCAAACTTGCACTAGTGACAATATCCACTGATATGGGTGTTCCTTCATATGGAGGGGGAAAATAATGCAAAAGCATATGAGTGTTCTAATTGATAATCACATTAAAGTGTAAATGCACTTCTCAAACATTCCACTTTCCACAGCCATTTGGGAAAATGGTTTCTCCTACGATACCACTTGAACCTTCTTTTTAAATACTGGTGCTTTTGTGATGCCCTTAGGTGGCAAAGCAGTAATACATGCTGCTAGATCTGATCCTGACTATATCCATTACGTAGCTCAGAGAAGTGTTACTCATCATACATGTGTAGCATTCTCTGTGACCTAGACTTCATAGTTAGGTTGGGAAGAACTGAGAACAGTGCAGCCTAAGGTCTTAGGAAACAGTAAGCCTCCAAGATTGAGGATCCAGTAATGACTAGAGTAGACATGCCCTAGAAACTCTGAATATTTTGTCTCTGCTTCAATGTGGACAATTGTGTTGGACAAGGAAATAGAATCAAAGTGACATAGGACCACAGTTGAAGTTAGGACTTCTTGCTTTTGCTGAGGACCCAGATCATTTCAGGATGCCTAAAAAATGTGCTGATATGTGAAATCACAGGTCTATTCATAACTCCTAGTAATAAATCCGTCACGTCAAGGAGGTGTTCTGGGTGACTGAAGATTAACAAACATACCTGTGCTAATGGAGAGGGAGAGAGAAGAGAAGGGAGGGGGTATGTACACTAGGGAGCTACAGACCCATGAGTGAGACTCGGGAAACATGCAAAACCTTATAGCAGGTTTGAATATTATAATAACAAAATATTATAATGGTAAATAGACAATACAGGATAAACCACAGTGCATGATTATAACAACCAGTTTAACCTTGTCTAAGTTTGTTGGTTTTTTTCCTTAGTAAGATAACTGATTTCATATTAAAGGGAATGTAGCTGATGTCACCTCTCCGAACTTCAGTCAACCATGAGATGTGGAGGGCAAATAGCAAATTCTTAGGTAAGGTGGAATAAAGGAAGGGGATTAGTAAAGGAATTTAAGGCACGGTGAAGGTATAATTTAGCAAGTTCTCATTTCTCTCCCATGTGCTAATAATGGGCACATGAGGAAAGAAGATAACATACACAGAGTAATGAATACTCTCTAACTCTGTACAAAAAGACACTTTCAGTCCTTTGTTCCTCTGAAGTTCTCTGCTTCTGCAGCCACGCTCTGGACACAAGGATGAATGTTCAGAACAAGGTGAAGCTTCTCCAGCTTTTCTTAGTTCACCCCCAGCTGTTAGCAAAGAGCTCTTACTACTCATTGTATTCTAGTCACTTAGTTATTTGAGCTGAATCTAAAGTTGTGTTATAACCTTTTTTTGGTCTCATGCTATTGAAAAAGTCGCAAGAGAACAGTTTCAATCTATCTAGACTAAGCCACCCACTAAGATTTACATCAGAAAGTTCACTATTGATTTCCAAGTGAAAAGTTCAACCTTTACTCACCACATCAGTAAATCTAAGTCAGTTTGCAAGCTGAGAGGATAACAGGGCAGCCAAACACCTGTGCTGTTTGTGGAATGGATAAAGAGAGAAAAATCAACTGTAAAGGTTAAATGAAGCCAGGTGCTTGGATGTGGGTCTGAGGAGATGAGAGCAGATTCTTACATGTATCTGACTGCCTCTTTTACTTCTGTGGAAGCTGTGGAAGTCCCTCATGTTACAGCATCCTTTCTCATGGATTACAAAACCACCTTTGAAGGATAGCTTTGAAACCTAGGAGGTGAATGTTAAGAGGGCAAATGTGATAAATGTGTGAATAAATAAGTGATCCAGCACCATATGGAGTTTTTTAATACCTCATGTTACCATGAAAGGACTGCTATTGCAGCAAGAAATTTCAATCTTGTGGTGAATAGAGTCAGATCAGCTTTACAGTTCTACAGTTCTAAAACAGCTTGAAGTGACTTTGTTACTGTTTTTCTTTAACTGGATGTTACCAGATTTCAGTGCAGATGTTATTCCCAGCTGTCACACTGTTTACCTGGCAGGAGCTTCTTGCAGCAGTCAGTCACCAGTGCTCTGAAATGCCTCCTTGGAATATATTGCAGACACGAAAAAAAGGAGTGTATCAGAAATTTCTGGTTATAGTGAGATATGGACTTGGCTTATGATGGTACTTCAGTGATATTCAAGAGGGTCTTCATGGTGCCAAAGTGAGGAGTTAGTGTCTCTAAGCTCCCTGTGTCCTCAGCAAACACAGACAGAAAACCACTGAAACTCCTTATGGAGGAATTGCCTGCATGGGCAGCACAAGAAGGCCTGGCATCCTAACTGGGGTTTTCGAAGATTTAGCTGTGTGTATCCCCTCCAGCATGTCCTGACTGAGAAAAGAGTTCAAGTTATGTAGTACACACCTCTGTGAACATAGATTGTGGCTGCCAGAACTTTCTCTGCTCCATTGCCTGTGCTGCCCCTGGGGCACTGACCGTGGGGTTGACGTGTTGGCTCATTAGCAGAACACCAGTGCTATGACTCTGTCAGCAACTTGCACTCTGGCTCTTTGCTGAAGATTGAGTGCATTTTGCTTGGAGAAATGGTTTGTTTTGTTTTCTGGCTAGATGCAAAGTCAGGTTCTCCAGTTCTGGGAGCTTTAACAAGGTAAACAGCAAAACGGTGAACCCAACAACTGGGGACAGGGAAAACAGTGCCAAGGAACCTAGACACTGATGCTTGAAATGACTGCAGATACTAACCTGCCCTTCAACGTCAAGAAGAAAGACAAAAATTTATATAACTACCGATCTTTGCATAGTACTTTGTTTTATTATGTTTAGAGCCACATGCTTTTACATTATGTAGGGTCATCCACCCCAAAGAGACAGAATGCCTTGAAGTTGACCATAGTAAAAGGGAGTGATGTGTGCAGACACCATCAGCATCCAAGGAAAAAGGAAGGGATGAGTCTGGCTGGGAGCACTGTTTTTGCAGGCAGTCAGGTCTAGATAACTCAAAGTCAGAGTACAAGCCAAGGGTTTATTAACATGAAAAATAGCTTCAAAACTGGTGTAAATAGCGGTGGTACAATTCTTAGCTGTTTTCCGTTAAATATTGTATTTCTGATGATAAAATGAGTATTTTTACTAAAACTGCATAAGGATTTATTCTTAGTTTTGAATAGAATTTCAGATTGTATACAGATAATTTGCTCCACTAAAAGATTTCCTACCTAATATGCTTAGCCGGGCTGAAACAGACAAATCCAGATCCTCATTAACATTCCTACAGAGCAAAATTTGCAGTCCATAAGCACTTTCCAGTGTATTGAACTACCCTAAGTCAAGCAAGCTGCAGTAATTCAAGCAGGCAATGCTGTTCCATCAGGAGCTGCTGTTTGATGTCAGCTATATTTATATTCTAAGTTACTTGAAATTTCCTCTTTTTTGGTTTCTAGTTTTGGTTGTTGTCAAAGTGGGATGCATTTCCACAGCGGAAACTGCTCCAAGCCAGTAAGATCCCAGTGCTGCTGAGCCTTACCCCAGCTGCACAGTTCAACCTCGTCCTGTGCGTTGGCATTGCAGGGCACCTTGCCTTTTGGCCCTGGGTAGGCCAGTTTGAGGAATTAAACCAGGTAAAGATTGTTCCCTTGGGATTTTTGAAAATTACTAGCTGGCTTAGAGTTCCCTAAACAATCTTACTGCAGGTAAGAGGAGCAGTGTAAGTTCTGGACTGGCCTTACAGCATGAGACCAGTTTCAGTTTACTTAAACTGCCATGGAGCTGCATTCTCTGTTTCAGCACGGTATTGCAGAATCCAAGTAATGTATCCCAGGAGCAATGGGTCATTAAAATATTAATGCTCAGGCTGTAACTCCAAATGTGCAAGGACAATACTTTTTGGGTTTCTTTTCCAAAGCTTCCAACCTGATGCAAGTCACAGGAGTGAATGTTCAGAAATTCTTTGCATTGTATTCAATTAATTAATTTAAATAACTTCTAATAAAACTGTTGCCTTTTGTTTATAAAGCTTCTTAAATGTTTGTGATGAAGAACCGCAAGCATTACCGTTTGCTGTCTACAGGGCTCTGTTTCCCTGAAGTGATTGCTGTATCATCAACATATCTGAGTGTAAGTGGGAATCCATGAAAGGGTTTTCTCTGGTTGCCCTGCAGGCTGAACTCAGCTCCAGTGAAGGGCTTTGAAAAAGATGTGGGTGGCAAGACTACTCTCCGGATCACATATCCTGAAGGTGCAATCCAGAAAATGGAGCAATACGAAAAGGATTCCCTGTTTGTTCTGGCGGGATTCAAATGGCAGGATTTCAAGTGGCTGAAATACATTGTTTACAAGGAGAAAGTGGTAAGAACACCATCAGCTGACTTTGTTAAGGTCCCCTGACTCGAAACAGTGGGCAGATAGGATGTCACCGTTGTCTTTTACATGTTTTAGTCTGAGCAGAGTTCCTCTGTGGGTCTACTGCATTCAGGTGAAGGCTTTTTTTTACCTTCATGGACTTCAGGATGTATAAACAGTCATCTCGCCAATCTGACCTTGCATCACAGGTGAAGCGCTCTATTTAAGATTGTGTTGGTGTACACAATGAATGCTGAATTTAGGGGTTTTTATTTTAGAGTATATAAAAGGACCAGCATTTGCATGGATTTTATGGACTCTTAGGGTTTAAGAGCAATGGCAAGGTGAAGAAATGGGAGTTTGGGGGTAGGGATGTTCTGGCACAGGAGAGGAGGATACTGCAACAGCACAACTTGTTGAAAAGGCTACAATCCACAGACTTAATGTGACCTCCTGAATAGCACAAGTTGTGACATTTTGCTTAATTCTTGCTGTACTCAGATTCATGGTTTGTGTTTGGCTAAAGTATCACCCAGAACAACAGTATCATGTTGAATTTCAAGCCACTGAATTGGTAGAATCTGCCACTTTTTCCCCATATAAACATTTTGTCCCAACCAGTTACACTAGCACCCTTTGAAATACTGCAGGTCAGTTACTAGTCAGGGTTGTTCTTTGCAAATCATGCATCCGAAATGGAATCAGATTGTCATCTGTAGCTTCTTACTCAGTGGATGTTTTGTCTCATCTGCTGTTGTGAAATCCAGAATAAATGCCCTCTGTTTGGAGTACTGTTCTTCTTTTATAAATTTTATGTAGCTGATTTGAAATTATTTTGAATAATGGTTTTTCAACAAATAACCAGACAAATGGATTAACGTTCAGAGGATGAGATGTTAGATTGTGTATTAAAAGACAGAGGGAGGAGGTTGACAGCTCACCATATACAGAATAAAACAGTGTGGGAATATAATTGTATATAGCTGTTACATAGATGGCCTTAAGGGCTCATGCATTGCTCTTGTCTCACACTGGCACCAAGTTGCAATTATTTTCTTAGTACCAGACAGATGAAGTTACCTGTCAGCCTCTGGGCAAGTACAAGGGGATATAGTAACATGAATAATTGAGGCGAAAGTAATTTTCTTTGGTTTATGTCATGTTCTTGTTCTTCTTTCTGGGCAAGGGAAAACCTTGGCAGTGTTGAGTGTCCTGCAACCTGAACACAGCTGTAGGAACTCCTGCAGATCAGCTTGAAGTGCAAAGGACGGATTGGTTTACTTCAGAATGAAAGGAATTTCCACCTGATACTTGCAGTTATGCACTCATTGCTACATTCTAATGCGGTATCCCCTGCTCTTGGAAAGATGCAGCAAATAGTTCATTAAACTTGCTAGAAGTCGGGGGAGAGTGGCTACAGTAATCTTAGCTGAGTGCCTCATTGCCTAGCATAGCTAAGAGCAGAAAGAACTTGGGTAATGCAAGAAGGCAGTACTCTTGTGGTTGGCTCCTTGTCCTTCATTTTTTTGGAATATTTTCTTTTTCAGTTCTTGTAGATTATGTTTTCCAGATTTCTTAATTCCTGTTGTATCTTTTAATGCCTTCAGTTGATTGATCTTTTTCTTAAAGAGCAGTGCCCAAAACCATGCCGAGTACAGCAGAATGGAGAGGAGCAAACAGCTGCTAGCCTCACGGTTCCTATTCTTCACACGCCTTCTGTTTTGACTGCCTTTTCCTGTGTGGAAGAGAAGGCGAGTGTTCAGTTCCTCGCGATTCCACATCTCAGGAAGAATCAAAGAGCAGCTTCCCTCACAACTCCATACCTTGAGCGTGCTGTTCCTGCCAAAGAACAGCACCATGCACTTGTGCCTACCTATTCCTTCTTCCAGAACACTTCTCCAGTTTGCCAAGTTCTTCTGGCAAAGCTCTCCAGCATACCTGCCATTCTCTCCAGATTCATACCCTCTGCGGTGTAATAAACCCATTTTTACACTTTTATTCAGGTTGATAATGAAAACACTAAACAAAGTTGGTTCCTAGGCAGACCCTCAAGTAGTAATTTCCTTCATTTTCTACTCCCAAGTAGTTTTTGGCCACTTCTGAACTTGTATCACACTGGTATAATTAGTAACATTTGTTTGGCATGTTTGTGAAAGTGATAGGTCAGAAGCCTTACTGAGTTCCAGTTCATGTCTTGCTTCTACTCTATGATGCTTTTTTTCCCCTAGCCTAAAGAAATACTCTTTTTTTACCCAATAATGATTCATTCTTGACAAATCCACCTGGATTGCTACTCAGCTGTCTTAGTCTTTTTCAGACATTTACAAATAATTCATCTTACCGTTCTGAAAATTGAAATAAGAAATCAACTCTCTTCCCTTTTTCACCTTTTTAAGGCTAAGCACTGCTTTTATCCACTTTTCAATCCTTTGACACCCTACCTGTTCTACACAGGTTCCCAAAGGGAGTCACTGCTGGCTTTTGAGGCTGCTGAGCCAGTTCACTGAATGCTGTAGGATGCACGCCAGGTCTTGTCCTTTCTGGCCTCATGTCTGTTTGAGGCCAAGATCTTGCTGTCACTGGCTTTAGTTGCAAGCAGGTGGCAAGCACAGCTGCTGATCCTAGTGCAAACTGATGCAAAAAAGTGCTGTCTTTTAGCTAGAAGAAATGGCCCAACAGAGAACTTCACAGTGCTGTGGGAATAAGACAGAGGAGTCTGTTCTGGTAGTAGAGTGTTAGTATTTTTACCAGTGTGTGTTAAGTTCAAAATGACAAATGGCTGCCCAGTGCTCTCTCTGAAGAGATTCTGTTTCTCTCTCAGTTGATTTACCAGAGAAAAGGGAGTTTCTTTTTTTCCTGGATTCATCCAGAGACACTTGATTGACGTAGGAGCTCTGTATGCCACTGCTGGTTATCTGTCGTTAGGCCTGTCCCTCTGCAAGACTTCATCCCCACTGCAAACCAGTGGTTACAGCTAGGAGCCAGGCCTCAGAAATCAAAGCGTCATGCTAAAGAACATGACTCTGGTGGAAGTTGACACATTCCTCCCAAACAAATGGGCAACTTCGCTCTATGATGTTTCCTTTGCCCCCAGATGTTGATGGCAACTGCATGGTACAGTCACAGGTGGGGAATGAGACTTGCTGAGTTTTTCAGACACCTAAGCTGGAGCTGCATGGTCTTGCTTGACTAGAGATTCTGGGCAAGTACTAGAATACCTGCTTAATCCTCTCTTGAATAAGTGAAATCAAAGTGAATTTATCTGAGAACAAGTAAATGAAAGGTGAAAGGCTATTTCTTGCTGGGGTCAGTGGTCAGATAAGCTTATTCTCCTGCAGCTGAGAGGGATTTGCTCTGTATTATGTTATTCTTTTGGCAGTACTTGCATACTGAGGAAAGGATAAGTGCTTTGAAGAGAGGAGGATTTTCAGGACAATATAAGGAAAAATAATCTGTCTGGTGCACCAAACTTTTCTACCCAATCATTCAGTCCACACTGCCTCAGTTTAGCCGCAAGGATGCTATGTGAGACTGTGTCAAGTGCCTTACTGAAGTCAAGATAGACCACGTCCACTGCTCTGCCATCATCTGTCCACCCAGTTATGCCCTTACCAAAGGCTGTCAGGTCCATCATACATCATCCCAGGTCTCTCAGTGACAGAAGCTGTTCCTGAATACCCAGCTACCTGAGGAATACTGATTTCTTCAATTAAAATAATGCTCAAAAGCTGGAGGTTTCTCAGTTGTGTGTGGAGAGATGTTTCCTGAAACAAACAGGAATTTACAAGCACAGATTATGCAAACGAGCCATCACTGCTTGATGCTGAGGCTGGTCCCAGGGTGCGATTTTGCCCGTCATTAGTGAATCAGATTGAGGTTTCTTGCTTGCTGGGGCTCACTTTCCAGAACATCTGGCACACAATGGTAAAGCAGCCAAGTGAGGGCAGAGGTTTCACTAGAAATTGGCAGATAAAAAGCTTCCTTCTCATGTAGTAATGAGCCTGCAGGCACTTCCAGCATAAATCTCTGCAGTCTTTGCCAGGAGGAGTCACTTGTGTTGTGCCTGCAGCACCCTGAAGCTGTTTTTCATAGTGAAAGTCACAGGAGCGAGTGAGCACCTGCCTGCGAGCAAGGCCAAGTTCAGTTGGCTGTCCCTTGCAGGGGCATGCCTCTGATGACTTGCACAGAGCAGTGATGCTGTCTGAAAAGCAGTCATCTTCTAGCAGATGTTGACAACCCAGCAGTAGGCACGACAGCGCTCAGTCTCCTTTCTACAGCATGTGACTGCTGCTTGTGGAGAGTGTCTGGATGTAGCAGCAGTGGAGACTTTTTGTAAAATCTTTTCTTTGGGAGCTACATTTCTCCTTCAAATCAACAGGTTAATTGTAGTCCTGCTCAGATGTTATGATACCTTCCTGCCTCGATCAGCCGGTGTTACTGTGCTAGGGCCAAGGCTGGACTGCTGCCAGAGCCTTCACTGTCTGCTGAGCTTTTGTTTAGAGCTTTTCTTCTTCCGTTGGTTAATGGCCTTGTCATGCAGTGTGTTTGCTAGGGTGAGCTGTAAATATCACGGCTTTGTAGTACACTGTGGATTCCTTGGATTCTGAAACAGCCTCACTTGTGGGTGGCTTTACATCCCTGAAAAAAAACTGAGGAGCTAACATGCTCCTCCTGTTGGCTTGAGGAAAATAGTGAGGTTGTGAATCTGTTCTTGTTGTCCAGTCTCAAGTAAAGCTTCATCCACATGTCTGTAGTTCCAGCCTCTTTGGAACTTGAGCCCAGCAATTGAGCAGGTGGTTTCTCTGCATCTGGGCAACAGAAGAACTTGGTTTTTTCCATGCTTTTGCTTTGGTGGTAAATGGAGGGGTTGTTGCCACTGGCGGCTTGACTTCATGGTCTGCTGCTAGATTGCAAATATTTTGTTTCCCTTTCCTCCTTCTAGGGGCTTCTATACAACTGGTCATTCCAGTTCTTAAAGGACTGTAAGAAAGGCTTTCCATCTGGTTTTGGTGGCACTGTAAATCCACTACTAGTTTTCTTAATGCATTACAAATGCAAAGACTGGTTCAGGGTTTGTGATGCTTGATCCTGTGCTGAGACAGTGTTAACCTTAGAGATATCCCCGGGTAGACACTGCCTGTGTCTACCTGCTCTCTTTGAACTTGGGTGGAAGGAACCAGAAGCTGGATTTGTTGCACCATCATAAATAACTTTTGGATTGGGAAGTCATCTTAAGGGTTGTCCCACTTCTTTAACAAGTTTTCACCTTAATAGCCATTTGTAGCTAATCCCCTCAAAAGTGTAATATAGGAAGGCCTGGCTGGTGAGTAAGGCAGGCAAGATGCATAAAGGACGTGATGAGGCTTGTGCTGCGGAAGAGGCAAGAAAGCCTTTTAAGTGGTCCTAGCACATGGTACAGAAGGCCATTTCCATTCACAGAGCATAGGGGGAATTGATAGTAGAAAGTGCCTTATCACAACACCAGGGCAGTTTAATGCCTCAATCAAGGCAACCAAACTGGCACCAAATGTCAAAGCAGAGAAAATGCCCTGTAATAAAGTGAAACCATAAGGCAGGCTCTTCTGGCTCCTACCAAATCTTTGACTGAGAAGAGGTGGGTGGGTCTGTGTGATGTTTTCTGTGTATGCCTTTGACAGAGAGTAGCTGGGAGTTTGTCCTTCTGGAATGATTCTTGGGACAACACTGACTTTTTTTTTTCCCTTACCTTTTGGTCTTTCTCTGGATGTGCAGAAATCCATACTACCTGAGGATATGGTCAGGACCCGCTCCCCCAAAGCAGTGCATTGGTAGGAATGGCCCATGGGAACCAAGAAAGACTTGCATGTGAAAAAATAAATACTTCTTATGACCAGCCTAGGAGATCAGAACCATTTCCAGAAGACATAGTGAGGAGTATGAACAGTGGTGCCCTATGAGAGAAGGTGAGCCAGTTTTTTTTCCAGTTGTAGTTAGAAGAGAGGCTGGAAAATATATAGGTATGCTATATAAACCCTGTCTCTGCTGACCAGAAGAGAGGGGAGGCCTTAGTTTTGTATTGTACAGCTTTTAACAAGCTTTCAGGTAGCACTGTGGTGAGGACCATATGGGAACCTCAGTAGACAAATGACCCAGTTTGCAGCACTGGGCCTTGGGGGGGAGACTTCTGGCCAAATTCCCAAAGGAGGGTTGTTGGTATGGAAAGTGCAGGCTGCAGCTTGCACTTGCACTTGCTTGCACTTGCTCCTTCATACATACCTGCATGCAACAGTGTAATAAGATTAGGCAGGTCACTACATAGCTAAGAGCTATTCCCACCCAGGTATATTTAGTGTGTCTGTAAGTACACTGTCAAGCATCAGCTTGTGACACAGGCTTCTCTGATGCCTTCACAACATTTGATATTGTCAGGGGGATGCACATTGGACAGTACAACTCATTCACTTGGATTGGGTCGTCCTCAGTACCTGCAAGTCTGTAGCCACATTCACCTAATCTTCTGGGACATAGGAAGAAAAAAAGTAGCCACAAATGCACAATTTTTTGCACGAAAAAATTACAGGTAGCAAAATTTTGTGTAATATCTATATATGTAAGAATAACATCATTGATTACCTCAAATTTTAGACAGTTTCTCCTTAAATTTAATATGAAAATTCTTGGTATGCCTGCCCTTTCAGTCATTTCCATGCCATGCATGGTTTTGTCCTTTTTGGTTTGCTTGCTATATCCTAATTCCGGTCTTCCTTGCATTATACTTCCAGCTAAAAGAGGAGAAGCATTTAGCTACGTTAGGCTTTTGTAGTCCTTAAAGAACTTTTATCCTGTATCTGCCAAGACAGCATCATCTTCATTTCTGGCTCAGTAATCTTAGCCGTGACATGAAAATCAGAGAGTTCCTGTCAGATTTTTATTCTTCTTTAGTTCCTTTTCCTAAATAAGATTCTTAAATACAGAAGCACAAGCAGAATTCACCTCCTGAAGAGACTGAATCATTTCCTAAATAAGATTCTTAAATACAGAAGCACAAGCAGAATTCACCTCCTGAAGAGACTGAATCATTATCCTTGAAGGACATCCTTTCTGGGATTGCCTCACCATCCTGCCTCATCCTGAGACAATTCCTTCTTAAAATTGTCACTGTTTAGTCTTCTCTTGTCTGCTACCATCCATCTGACAGTTGCTTTCCTTTTGTAGATATGTGAGCGCTCCTTCATCCGGGACTCAACCAAATTAAAAAAAGTCGGATGATTGAAAAGAGCTGTTATTTTTCTACATCTCTAGAAACTCTACAGCAGGATCTGGACTGATCAGGCTGGTTTGAGAGGCTGAGGGCAATTGTATGAGGTTCAACAAGGCCAGGTGTCAGGTTGTACATCTAGATCACAACCCCATGCAATGCTTACAGGCTTGGGGGAGAGTGGCTGGAAAGCTGCCTGGCAGAAAAGGACCTGGGGTTGTTGGTTAACAGCCAGCTGTGAACATGAGCTAGCAGTGTGCCCAGGTGGTCAAGAAGGCCAGTGGTGTCCTGGCTTGTATCAGTATGGCCAGCAAGACTAGCATTGTAATAGGCTGCCCAGGGAAGCAGTGCAATGACTATCCCTGGAGGTGTAGGTGTGGTGCTGAGGGTTTAGTGGTGGACTTGTCAATGTTAGTTTAAGGGTTGGACTTGAGGATCTTAAAGGTCTTTTTCAGCCTAAATGATTGATTGGTTTTGAAAAACCCGCATGAGTGAGGGTCAGTTGAAGAGCTAGTGTAGCAATTTTGAAAAAGCATCGGGAAGGCTCGTGTCAAACTCATCATCTGTGGCAGCCTCTTGCAATATTCAGACATCAATATTATTTAAGTCCTGGTAGGTCCATTTCAAGGTCATAGTGCATGTAAACTCAGGTGATACTGGTTAGCTGCAGCATGGATTATCTGAGGCAATGTAAAGAAGTTTATTCCAAGTCCAATGCTGATATTAATGAAATACACAATTCCATAAACAGCAGAGCTAGCAAAATTGCCTCATGGCCTGTGGATTTATGTCCTACTTTCTCATACTTCCCTCTTGCACTACAATATTCACAGACTTTCCCCGCTCTACACATATCCAGTATGTTCTGTCTTCCCTTTTATCCTTCTCTGCTGCCTAGTGGTAGCATGCTGGCCAAGACATGCATGTTCAGTGGCCCATACAGACGTGATTGGACACCTGGCAGACAAAATGAACAGATAAGCACTGAACTTGTACAGCATCATCTCCACCTGGCCTCGCGTGCAGACATGTGGTTATCTCCTCCGTCCAGACGTACATGGCTTTGCCACCAGTGCAGCCCATTCCTGCTGAGGATATTGCATTGCCCACGTGTGCAGCAGATGTTCCCCCCCACACTGGAGCTGTGCTTTGTGAATCCAGCACATGGAAAAAGTCAGAGAACATCAACAGTGAAACTGAGATGTCGCCTAGAGGGTATCAGCTATTCATGCAAGTGTGAGTAGAATAAAGATGTTCTGTGTTAACACTTCAGTAAAGAACTACAAGAATAATTTAAAGTCTGCAAAGCCTCCCTTAGTTTAAGAGATTTTAGTTCCATTTATTTAGCTTATGCATGAGATTTTAGGGAGATCTACTTGTAGTCTCCCTCTGTCTACCTAGAAGGAGAAGACTTTTTCATTTAGTAGGAGGAAGTCTATCCAAGGCTAGGCAAACAACCAAAAAAGGCAGCACATTTATGTCGGTATAATTATTTTTGCTACATCTGCCCTACAGGCTTGTTTGATTTGCTCTTGAAGTCTTAAAGTCAAGACAGAATATCTTGGTGAAGTTCTGTTCAAGCAGTATGAGAGTAAAGGATTGGAAGGAGGAGCTGCTGACGGAGGGAGCACTTGTTGCTGTGCAGAACAGCTGCAAGGATGTCAGCAGGATCTCTCTTGGCCTTTCAGTGCTTATAAGAAATGGCAGAAAGTAGTGGCTAAGAGCTGAAGCTAGATAAAATCAGCCTGGACAGATTACTTTCCGAGAAATCTGTGCTTGTAACACTCCAGTTATGTACTTGCAGAGGTGAGCCCCAACTGCTGATGCCTTTTCCTGAAATACAAACTCAATCCAGTTTCTGGGAAAATAGGGCTGCACTCCTCTGTTGCCTTATCACCGTCCTGTTCTGTGACTCAGGGAACACTGAGCTTCACTCTCTGACATGTTTGTTGACCATGAGGAGCAGTAGTACCCTTGACAGCTTGTCATGAAAGTTGTTTGCTTCATCCAGCTGTCTGTGAAGGCCATGGTAAAAATTTTTCTTCCTGGGGCATAGTTAGCCAGGTTTGCTCCTGAGTTCAGAGGAAGAAGGCTATGTGGAGTCTGTGAGGTGAGCAGCCCCCAGCAGAATAAAATTCCCCAGAACAGCCCTTTGGACCATCACAAAATGCAGTGATTTCACCCACATGCAGTGTGAAGACTCACAGAGGAGAGTCAAAAACAGTGGTTTGATTTTGTAAATAAAATCACATGCTTTCTCTTAGTGGCTGAAGAGAGACTCCCCTTTCACAGCTCCAGGAATTTTGCTATTTGCGTTTTTTTACTTTAAACTGGAAAAAGAGAAAGTAGTCTGAAGAGTAAATATTTATCCAAGATGTGTGGTTGTTAATATGATCCAGTCTTCAGTCATTTTGAATGGTGTCATAATGATAGATGTTAATTCAGAAAGGAATAGATTGGATGATTTATGCCTGAAACACATGTGTTCCTTGGCGGGCTCCATGGATTACTTGCATAGTTACTGCTGCCGGAGCAGTTTGTAACGTTTTCTCTGACTTGAAGCACCGAGGGCTCCAGGACAGGGGCTTGACCTGTATCTCCAGTGTGCAGTAATAAACAGTGAGATAATGAAACTCCTCATGTTCTTTTGTCATCCTTAAATTTCTCTCTTCCTCTGTGATCCAGCTGTGTGTGGTGCTTCTGGTTCTTCCTAAGATGGACAGCAGCTCCTTTCTGCAAGAGAGCAGGTTGCTCCTGCGTGTGCAGGATACAAGTCCCTGACCTCCTCCCCATCCACATTCAGCTTCTCTCCTACCGCAACACTTACTTTTCTGTTTTATAAAAACATTAGTTGTATTTTTTTAAGTAACTCAGTTATGTAATGCAAACTCTTGTCCCGACAGCAGAACTGGAAGTAGAACAAGCCATGTGAAGGTGGTAAGCAAGAATCATTCTAGGAAGACCTGATTGGGTTTTTTGTGGTCACTGTATCTATGGTTATGAATTTACGGGATGTGTCTAAGGGTGCTAGTGCTAAGACCAGGCTTGTGAAAGTGTTAATTTCTTATTGGTTATTTATTTTTTTAATCAGAGGCATAAAGTTGAAGGAAAATGTCTAAGGTGTTTGGTGCACAAGGTAGGTCTGCTTAGAAGCTTTTCTCAGCTGGTCCATTAGTTGTGGTCTGACAATTTTCCATGAAATGAACTTAGCCCACAACTGACAAGTACCGAAAATACTGAGCCCCAGCCCAGGCAATCAGCTGTTTGACCATTTGAAAAAAAATTTCTTAAATATAAGTGCTCTGTGTATATTTTATTTAAATTCTGATCTTTTAAGAAAATTAAATGATGTTATTTTTTAAAATCTTTTTTTTAAAAAAAAAAAATTACCTAGTATTAATGACTGTCTAGAAAATAAAGCGGGGCAGGAGCTCCCTGGCATCTTCCCAGCCTCCTGTTATTTTGACCTCTCTACTTTCTCCTCCTAAAAGATGCTGTATAATTTGTATATATTCTATAGGAACATTCAGTCAACATACAAATGATTTGGCTTCTCATTTCAGCAAAGATGCCAAACTAGGAGAAGACAGATTTTCTGTGTACTCTTGCTGTAAAAACAGTGTAAAAATTTCCCTAGAGACTACGTTTAAGATAACTTAAGAAAGCAGTGAGTGTTTCTAGGCCATAATTCTCCCTGTTGTGATCCTTTAGCTTTTTTTATTGTAAAGTGCCAAGAGTTTAGTCTAAATATATGTTGTTTAATGAGATGTTGTTTGTATTCAAGTTCACAAACCAGTTCAGCTCCCTAAAACAGACTTTGCTGATGGGTGTCCTCAGATGCCCTGGGATACCCTCATGCTTTATCACCACAACCTGCAAAGACAGCTTTTTAAATTGTTTTGAATTTATGTTTTTTTCAGCAGGCATAGAGACAGTATGTCCATAAGTGGAGCAGGTAGCTGCGCTTACAGTCGGGATCATCTTATGATTTTATCGTATGCAATGGGAAACATGTTCCATCATTTTGTTATACTATCATCTTTCAGCTGATGTTTTCCATGCCATGTGTTTGACACAGCTGGAAAGTTCAGCTAAAATAACTTACCTGTCTCTTAAGATGAGGCTACAAAAAATACAGTTGTATCCCTGTTTAAAAATAGTCTTCTACCTTGTTTTGCTCTTAATTCTTCAGGGCAAAGCCTGTGAGACTGCGGCTCCTGCTGTTCTGTGAAATCTTAAGGCTCAGTATTATGTTCCATATTGTCTGTGGGCACAGTCTGCCCTATAAAGGCACCTCTGCCCTGCCTGTGCTGCTCAGGTGCCCTCCATGTGCAATTAGTCAGGATGCAGCATCTCTAGGGATTTAAGAATCAAACAAAATTTCCCCTTCAGCTATTTCTCTGCAAAGAGGTAGACAGCAGATCTGGGAAGAGGGACTCTCTCTGGGACCCTTAGGAACCCCCTGTCCTCCTGCCAGCTACCTGGGCAATGTGAAGGAGCTGTAGCCCAGTGTAATCCAGGGCAAGATCAGTACCAGAGGTTGAAGAGAGGTGGGTACTGGAGACAGCAGAGAAAGGAAGGGTCTCCCTGCTGTTTAGCAGGGAACTTCTCAAACACTTGCTGGTTTGTTAGGTGTAAATAGTTCAGGATTCCAATAAGAGGGTGCTTTTTTTTTTCTCATGTGATAGCCATTCTAGAATACAATGGCTTACTAGAGCTTGTAATTGCACTTAGAGGACTGTGCCCTGGGTTTAATTTGGTGGATTTTTCTTGTCTTGCTTTTTAATTTTTTTTTTTGGGGGGGGATTTTTTCTTGAGGATTTGTCTTGAGATTTTCCTGTGGATTTTTTTTACTCGAGGGTTGGGGTTTTTTAAGACATACTAAGTTACTCCTTAAGACTTTTTTAAGAGCTTTATGGTTATAAAAAGTTACCATAAGTTAGGGAAAGCAAAAAACCCCTCGGTTGGATTTTCAACATTCATTCTGTTCTCCTGTGCAGATGTTATCCTTAATTACATAATTACATCCTGGCCCTTTTAAAACACAACTGCCTATCTAGTGGAGAAGGAAGACTGAGTTTTAGACTAATTTCTGTAATACAAGTCATTCAGCCTTGGTATGAGTAGTTGCAGAAGTTGTAGAGCAAGTTTTGGAATAGGAGGGAGGAAAGAAGAGTAGAAAGTATGGTCCTTAAATGCTGAGGATTCCTCCTGAGGAGGTATTGTAGCCTTTGCTTGACTGATGATGGTACTGGACAAGTTATATCAGAATTTCTTAGACATGTTTAAGTCTTATGGGGTGAATATGGAGGAGAACTGGGTGTTCAGCAGCAGCAAAGTCAATGGAGTTGTACTATGAGCTTAACAAATGTTCTGAAAATCTTTCTTAAGGTGTCCAAAGTTGAGCATCAGAGGCAGCGGAAACAGTGGACAGTCATTTGTGTCTGTTTTCCTCCCTGTGATATGGTGTAATATATTTCAAATACTGCGGAGATTCTCTAAACAAGAAAGTGTTGTTGTAAAGCACTTAGATATAGGGCAGTAGAAGAGAAGTCTTGTGGGAAAATTAGAAAGTCACAACAGAAGTCCTGAGCTGAAGCTTTGAAGCACTTACTAACACATGAGTATGGCCTCTCAGCTGTGGTATTCTTTTAATAGATACTACATGAACATGACATTTCATAAACTATGCCATAAAATCATAGTGAAATAAAGAGACTGGTCCCTTATGGAAATAAAATACTCTCTAAATAACGGTGATATTACATGGTCTGTTCTTTGGGATTTTTCTGAACCTGTACTACTACTTCGTGTATTTTTTCATTGAAGGATTGTTGTTATTTGCAGTCAAAAGCTTCAACAAAAATATAAATTATCCTAATCCGTTCCTTTTACTAAAAACTTCCGCCTTCCCTAAGTTATTTAAAAACAGGAATATTTCTTCACATTCTGGCTCAAAATCCAGCTTACATTTTGAATAAGAGAGTCTGTAGTATAGTCTATCTGTCACCCTGTTTGTGCGTGGTACAAACACGTCTTCTGACACACCATATGTGACCTATCATTTATGCGCTGACTTTTGTAACACAGTATTCAGCAGAATAATCTTCAGAGTTTTTCTGCAGCTCATCTGACATGTTCCAAGTTTCATTTTCTTCACGGGGCAATCTCTTTTTCACTGGCATTTTGTTATCTTACAACTGTGAACTACACTTTGATCTCAGTTGCACAGATAAAAACATCAAAATACATTATGGAAAAGGAATTCCTTTGCATTTACAAAAGAGCATAAAAATACATTTGTTCTCCTGACTCGTCAGAGCTGGTTTTGGCCTTGTGCTGCCTGGTCCCATGTGTCAGAAGATGACAGTTGGAGTTAAGACCAGCAACACAGGAGGCTATCCCAAAGCTTGAAGGCTGTAACCACTACTTGGAGTTAAGCTTCCATTCTCTTGTGGTTTTCAGACTCATTCTCTCGCCTGAAGAAACTAGCCTTTAGCCAATGTAGTGGCTGTGCCACTGAAGAAACAGAGTTAAGATTTTTTGTTTAAAAAAAAGCAAAAGCTCTAGTAGTACCATGTATTAGAGGTGCTTTTGTCTCCATCATTTTTTGTTGGCCTTTGCCACACTGGGTCCAAAGTGTGTTTGGGTTTCACGCTGAGAAACACTCAGCATTACAACATGTCCTGAGTTCTCTTGGGTGCTGTGAGGCCGTTGGGAGATGGGAAATGGACTGGGAAATTACAACCATTTGAATTTAGAGTCGGGCTGTAGGAGGATATTTGGAGAGAAGAAACACTTATAAATCATTAGAAGTATCATATTGTTGGGTAGTTTAAGAGCGTCATCTGTTTAGGCAGTGGGACATATTGAAGATAAGGGAAAGGCTTGATCGCAATCTGTGATGTTCCTGCTTTAGGCAGACTGAGAGCTGTTCAGTGGAGCTGACAAGAGTGGAACAAAATACTGTAGACTCTGTAGCATTTCTAGACTCCAGAAACTAAAGATAGGGAAATTCAGAATGACTGCTGGCCATCAGAGCCACGTACAGAGGGTGGTGAGAGCTTCTCCATCACTTTGAGAAGGCTGAATAAATATATCTGAAGTGTGGGCTAGTGGGTCTGGCAGTTGACCATCAGCCCACACTGCAGGTTCTTAGCACCACTGTACGTGTTGCAAAAATTTCCTTGTTTCTTTGATAATCGGTGCAAGTGATGTAACCTCATTTATATTGCCACTCGTAGAAGAGCATTTTCTAAGCCTCCGTGTCTACTTGACCGCTGAGAAATGCAGCATTGGCTGATAAGATGTTTTCTAGCAGAAACACACCTTCTGCATCTACTCATGTTCTGCCTAAGCAGAAACCTTTCAAAAGCCTCTGCTTTTGCAGTGGTCCTGATGTACCCTGTGCTTGTGTGACAGTGAGTGTTTGTGGATGATGGGTATAGAATAAACCACATTCCAGCCTATGTGAGGGCAGAGATTCCAGTGAACTGTGTGCACCCAGGCATGAGGAAGTCTTGTGACTGGTATGTCATCCCCTGGCTTTTTCTTTCTCTCATGCCTTTCTTTTCCTTTCCATTTCTGGTGTTACTAGAGTTTGGAAGAGGAATACTCTCCATTTGCCACAGGTTTTCTCTCTAGTTTTCATCTTTCTTGTTGCTTAGCAGTGGAGCATTGCATACCTAGACTTTATTCAGCCTTGTATTGTGCTTAGTTGACCTTTGCAGTCTCCCTGTCCCCTTTCATCAGACTTAGACATCTTGCAGAGCAATGCTGCTTGTTACTTCTAAACCTAGCAGTCTCACAGAGGGACAGAAGAGGCAGCAATCCCTGTCATCAGGATGATGACACTACCCCTCATTTTGCTCAGTATATTACAAATGTTGTTATTCTGGGAGACTCAGCCTACTAGCTACTTGTATTTTCTGTGGAGGTGTGCGTCTTGGCTAAGGTTCAGAGTTTCCATGCTTTATTTTAGCATATGTTGTGATTAGCCTCAGTAAATCTAGGAGATGGAGCCCTGAATGGAGACGAAAATAGCTCACAACTGGCTATCCTCTTTAATATTCTGCAAATGGCCTGGAGGAGAAATTATAGCTGACTTGTCTTGTCCTGTCCCTGTAGCTATTAGGTGGGCTCTGCCATTTTTTATCACTTCTTTATAACTTGCCATCTCTGATCTGCCATGTTCATACTCATTTGTTCTTGGAGCAACGTCCCCAACATCAAACTTCGAGAGAGAGCTCCTGAATCTGGCAGTAAAAGCATGTCTTCCCTTCCAGTGCCTGCTGTTCCTCGGGTGGCTGCCTGTTTCCTCCCAGCCTAAAATGGGACAGCATTCCCGATGGGAAGTAGTTGCTTTGGAAATCTGTGTCCAATCAGACTGAACACCAGGCATCATAGCAGCAGCTGAGCATCTGTGGTAGCTGGGAGCCTTGAAAGGGGCTGTGCTCCTGAGGAGGTTGGGTAGCAGCCTGCTGGGGCTTGCAGTTGTGTTGCTGCTGCATTTTGTAGCTTGCCAGTGACAAGCTGCAGAACAAAACCACAAGGCTTGAGATGCAGCTCAGAACAACAAGGTTTGTAAAGCCAAACCGCGGGGCTGAGAGTTTCAGTAATTGTTATGCAGGAAAATGGTTTCCAAATTCTTTTGCCCTATGTGGGGCTTTGCCTCCAGTATAGGTGGAAGTACGAGAGCTGTCTGATGAGGCCCTACATTTTCCCCCACAATTGTGGGGAAACACAACAAAATAGAAGACTTCCCCAGGTGTCCCTCAATAATCTCCAGAAAAGTTACAGGAAAGGCTGCAACAAATCGGGATGAGACACAAGGCAGAAATGAGAGCAGGTTCAGAGCAGTGTGATAGCTGAGGAAAGTGCTTGGGGAAATAATCTAGACGAACGAGAGAAGAAACACCAAAGGGACCAAAGCGGACAACTTGTATTCCCAGCTTGGGATAGCATCCATATTTGTTTTGCGCTGGCATTGAACTAGCTGAGAGGAACCAAAGTATGGTCTCAGTGGTGACACAGCACTGGGGCAATGGGCAACTGTGCTAGGTCGTCCTCGGTTCCTGAACGACTCAAGCAGCAGCAAAGAATAAAAGTCTCAAATATTTGCAGTATTTTTTCTTTGTCTTTTCTCTTTCATGCTCTGTGTGTACTGTAAAAGCCTTGTTCAATCCCAGAACTTAGACAGAATCTCCTATGGGGTGTGATACAAAAAACAGCTTTGGTCCCCTGCATATGGTTTGCAAGGGTTGGAATTGTTAGCAGAATTTAGGCAATGCTATGTGTAGAGAGACGCACTTGAAATCGTAATCGAACTTATAAATTTATTTTAGTTTCAAGGACGCACACTGGTTTTCCAGGGTGTGCCTGCTTAAACCCTTGATAAGATAGTTTCAATGAATAAGTAGCTGTTCAAGATTTTTGTTTGTCATCTTCATTTCTGTGAGACCTGAAGCATGCTTAATGCAAGTGGAATCTGGGAATTTTTTCATTTTCATTTCACCCCCCCTCCTTCCTTCCCTGGACCTGAAAGACCCCTGCTTCATGTGTGCCTATAGGAAATTCCAAAGGTTTAATATCCATCCAGTTTTTAATGAATTTTCACAAGGACACAAAACTCAGCTGACACACCAAATCCCTCAAATCCCTTGGTCAAGTGGAGGCTGGGCTTTACTAACATTTATAAAGTTGCTTTTTTTTCCTGTAAATGGTGGGATTACTCAGTGGCTGAAAATGTTGTATTGTACTGGAAAGTGCTAGACCTCTTTGGCACCAGTCATTCTTTCCAGTTGTGCTCTGATGAAAGATCATGACTCTTAATTGGGATTTTTTTTTCCCATTTAGGGTTCTCAGAGCACTTAGCCACTGTTGAACTAAACCTCATAGGATTGTTGTCCTGGTCAGCAGAGCTGTATTATGTTTGGGCAGCTCCGAAGGGGCACATAGGATCAAAACACATAGCAATGGTGTTTGGCTGTCTTGGACTGGTGGTTTAGTTAACACCGTGTATCCTCATCGAGTTTGCTATTAGTGCCTTTTGTGTGGCAAGGGCCAGGTACTGAAGTTTCATTCTTCAGGATCAGAAACCAAGCAGCTAAAGGTAACCATGACATTGTTCCTAAGGAAACCTCTGTAAGGTGTTTAGCACCACGTTGTGTGATTTTTCAAAGGAGCCATGTGCAGAACAAGTTGCTTGGGAAATGCAGCAGACATCGCCTGTGGCAGAATGACCATCAGTAATTACAGGGGCAGTCACCACTGAGCATGGGAAGCTCCTGAGGACTTTGCAAAGGATCATCAGCATTTTCAGCAATGCCTTGAAAGCATCTGTAAAGTCACTGTTAAGCTGCAAGTAACCCAAAGCTGGTTTAAATAATGTAGCTTTTTATGAAGTGTATCACGTCTGCCTTGGCTGCTTGTCATGGAGATCACAAGGAAGATAGTTCCTCACTTTGAGAAGAAGGTATACAGTCAATATACCCTGACAAAGCTATTGGTTAGCAGGTTGAAAATCCTGCCATCCTCCCCGTGTCTTGCTCTGAATTTTTAACTAAACAGAAATGAAACACTAGAATGCAATTGTTCTCTAAGTCCTGTGAACGGGCAGCCTAGTACACTTGAAGGTAGTACACACTACAGCCACCAACATGTGGACCATTAGCAGCAATGATAAATAATAATGTGGCAGAGAGGCTCAGGCTCCTCTCTAGGCAGGACAGCAGTGTTCGAGGCCAGTGTTCTCCCGTGTGTGCAGTCAAAACTTTAGGTAAAAAATAATCCATTAGGTAAACATAAATTACATACTTTGTTAATTACATACGTTGTTGTTTTTTCCCTTGTACCACGAGCATGCATGATTCTTCACAAAATGGGATGCCACTTTTACAGCTTAATTCATATAAAACAGAACAGAAGAGGGTAAAGTGGGAGGCACATAGCTTGTACTGAAAGCAGAGCTGTGTGGTCATTTTTAGCTTATTCTGTGTTCTTAAAAGCATTTGTTATCTAAAGAGTGCATCCTCTTAGAGATGAGTGGAGTGATCACAGCATATGCTGGAATGCTTGACTCATTAACCAAACTAGCTGAAGAGCCATTAACCAAACTAGAGTGTCAATAAGTGAAAAGATGGCACCAAGGAGGGTGTTGGTGGTGCTGAAGCCCAGGCCTCTCAGCCTTTCTCACGCATGTCACCCAGCTTAACTCATGTGCATCTGCACATGCTGCTATCACTCCTCCTGAATGCACTCTCCCACTACAGCCTCACACTAGTACCTCATGGTAGGAACTGCTGCCAGTAGCACATTTTAATTTGTATTTTTAGGAATAATATCAATCTCCTATCTCAAGTATATAACTGTGTTGTTTTTATCTTTCTTTTTTTCTTTTTGTTACCAGAGGCCCTCCGACGGCTTTTGGAAGTCAGTGGCAACCCGTGTCCCAAGAGAACCTCACGAGATACGTATCCTGAACCCTTACTTCATCCAAGAGGCAGCTTTCAGCTTCATCGGACTGCCTTTCAACAACGGCCTGATGGGCAGAGGGGTAGGTATAAAGTGAAACAAATGAAACCAGAAGGATGAGAAACCAAGCAGCAGAGTAGGCCCATGGCATTCGTTCTTTTCCTTTAGGCATCTGCTGTTGGACATTCAGCAGAAGGAACTGTGGCACTTTTGTGGCAGCACAGTGAATTAGGGAACAGTCTAGATGAATGAGAGGAGAATTGAAACTCAGGCAAATAGTCTACATGAATGAGAGGAGAAACAGCACAGAGACCAAAGCAGACAAGTTGTATTCCCAGCTTGAGATAACATCCATATTTGCCCCTTTCCTGGAGGCACCTCTGAGGCTTCCAGCACCAGCTGGGTGATTTCTTATCGTCCACAGCCTGCCAGGAGGTCACTTGTTGGTATGGATGGAAGGAGCTTCTCCCCCAAAGAAAGGAGACCCACTCTCTGCACTCTTAGCGGAAAGCACTATGGTGCAGGTTTCCCTTAAAGGTCACACCACTGTTTTACAATTTGTTGCCCTCAAGGAGACTGCAGCCTAAAATCACTGATACCGCACATCTCATCCTGTATCCCAGGCTAATAACAGAAGTGGGTAAAGGTTTATTCTGTGAGGCCTTTGGTGAGAGATTCTGATCTTACAGTGACAAGTTTTATATGTAAAAGCTTATAAAGTAAAACCACATCAAGCACAGTTTAGGTCATAGTTAACAGTTTCGGTCATAGTTAACAGCATGGTCATTCTGTCACCCCCAGTGCAGCTTTTTGGAGTGTTGGTGTGGAGTAGGTGGTGACTTGCTTTTTCTGGATGATCTCACACTGCAACACTGTGTGAGAACCTATTTATATTTGCTCTACCTAATATATCAGCCATTAGAGAAAGTACTACTTGGGTGGGTATATTACTCATATATGCATGTGATAGAGCTTTTGATCGAGACAACAGTGATAGCGCAGCTGACAAACCCAGAGGAGCACTTTTGCTGGATGAGGTCTGCTTGCTCTGCCCCTGGTGTTGACCAAATATTCTTATCAGTAGAAGAATGTTGCCCCGTCACAGCATGGATCTGGACTAGGCAGAAGAGTGCCTCATTTCCCATGCTCTAATTATATCATGAAGTCTTCAGAAATATTAGAGACCTTTTTTTTTTATACTGGTCAGATAGGGGAGCGGCTGCAGGTAGGAAATTCAGTGCTTAAAATGCAATGTGCAAGATTTACAGACAGATTCAGTCACATTGTGAAATGCATTGCTGCGTGTTTATGTACAGAAGCTGCCCTGGGGTTCTGGAATGACTGGTTTTTTGCTCTATGCACTATATGTATCTTATCCCAAACACTGCTTTCAGCTAGCAAGTAACTTCACCTCTCTGCATTCTCCGTACCTTATCCTTAAAAGAATGTTGCCTGGATTATCTTCCAGAAAAGATAGACCACTATCCCAATGACGGAGAGAAGTTATCTATACTTTTGCCTTTATTTTCTCCAGCTTTGTTTTTATTTTTCAACACTTTATTTTAATACACAAGGTATTACTGAGGCTCAGAGGAGAGGAGAGAATCCGGAAATGAAAATGCTGAGAACTGAAGTTTATGAGATTTTGATAGGTTGTTTAACACACATCAGATTGGGAAATGAAGGCATCTTAATTGAAACCTGATGTTTCACTTCATGAAAGTCCGTTTCAGCATTTAAAAATAGCTTATGGAGCTTTAAGGCAAGCAGTCTCTACCCATGACCCCTGCTAGACTGCATAAATTGTAGTCTGTCCCTTCAGATCGGGCAGCAGGAACTCTGCAGGTGCATCTGTGGGGCTGGGATGTTAGCGTACCCAGTTCTGTCTGTGTAAGGGCACCCTTGCACAGAAAGGAATACTCTTTTCAATTGCATCAGACAGGAGAAAGGATAATGGATGCAAGTTTGAACACAGCAAGTTTCATCCCAATGTGAGGAAAACCTTCTTTCTAGTAAGGGTTATTAAACACTGTAACGGGTTGCCCAGGGAGGTTGTGGAGTCCACTTCTCTGGAGATGTTTAAGATCTGTCTGGATGAGGATTTGTGTAGTTTGATTTACACTTTTTAGGCAGTTATACTCTTCAGTAATTTGTATCCTGCTTGAGCGGGAGGGTTGGACCTGGTGGTCTTTGAAAGAACCCTTCCAACCCTAATAAACTATATAAACTCTGTGTGTCTGTGTAAAACCTAACAGAGTAATTCTGTCAGCATTTAGAAACAGGGAGAGAGGATTTCTAGCCTGTGCACAGAAATTTTACTGCAGATATCAGCTATTGACTGCTGTTGTGGAGCTGCTGGAATGTCATGCTTTAATTAATGCTGCTGCATCAATGCAGATGTTTCAACAGAGCTACTGCCACCAGTGTAAAGAGGGAAGTCCGTGTAGTATCCCAGTGATACAAATTTCCTACAGCAAGAACAGCGAGGCATCTAGTGCAAGGAGAGCTGATCCGCAAGAGACATTGTGACCCAGCAGTGGTAGAACATAGAAGATTTGTTTCATGCTTCAGAAATACAGAACAGCTTGGAAAACTGTACTCGAGGAAGAATCGTACAAATGTGGAAATGGAAAATGCAGAGGTCTAGTAAGCAAAAGTAAAGTGAACAGTACATGTCCTGAGTTTCTTGAGAAGAACAGAAAAGGGGCAAGGTTGGTGCCCATGTGCTGAGGTGTTGGGCAAGCTACATGCAAGGGGGATCAAGGCTGGAGATGCCTTAGTAATCAATGCCAACACAAAATCCTCATAAAGAGCAGTAATATTCTACTCTTCTTTGGTTCTGATGCCTAAGTAAACTTCAGTGCTTCTCCTGCACACCACATATGGTAACAATGTGCTGCCAATTAACTTTGTCATTTGGAGGCTTTTTCAGCAAGGTTGAGGAGAGCTAGCAAAATAGTTTGGGGCTGATCTCAAAGCGTTTTTCCCAGGATTCAATAAAGGGTAAATGTAGTAACATCCTCTGCTTTGATAATATAATTTGGGCCAGATGGTTCTGTAGGATAGTAGGGTGGTAGTAGGGCAATTCAGACATGTATTGTGGTTGTGCTCATGGTACTAGTAGCAGGAAGCCCGAGTAACTAGCAAAACTGGTCACCCACAATGAGTAGACTTGTCTCTTAGACCAGTAAAGCTTTTCAGGAGTTTCCTCAATCCATTTACTGAAGTCTTAAGAAGAAAGAGAGCTATTTTCTACAACATGTAGACTTCTCTTTTCCTGGGATAAGCTAATGATAAAAAAACCCTTTATTTTAGGATCCTAGCAGTGTCTGGGGAAAGTTAAATGTTAATGCCTGAAGATGCTTTAGCACAAAAGAAGCATCTTAGTAGATGCTAGTAGCATCTTAACAGATTCATCCAGCAGAGCTAGTAAAGATCCTCTGCTTGATGGAGTGGGTGCAGACTGTTTCACCAGAACAAGGTGTGTGTTGTGATTGATTTTTAGGTGGAAGTTCTGTCTATGCAGGTTTTTTGGGCTTGAAACCAACATTACCGGTATGGAGCTGGTAAATCATGCATGCCATCATCTGCCTTACACTGCAGATGGTTTACCTGGGGGCAAGTGTGACCATCTGTTCAGGGGCATTGTTGCCTGTTGCATGTACAACACTGGAAATGATTATTGCCATGACGCTTTTTTGCTCTGTAGCATAGTCCTATTTACTCAGTAGCACTCAGTGACTTGATCAGTAGTGCTTTAATCTTGACTGTGGTGGTTGCTTCTTTCTCTCTTCTGGTCCTGTGCATCTGGCTCTGCTGCCCAAATTCTAAGCCTTTGTTTTCTTCATGTATTGGAATTGACTGAATCTATTAGACCCCTTATTAAAGAGAGAAAGCATCCTCCTCTGGACTTCACCCAGCCTCAGCACCAACTTGTTGAAGGATGAGCCATGTGCAGGACATGTTAGCAGGCTGCATTAGGTAAAAAGGTCATGGATTAGCAGCTGTGCAGAGTGCTGACAGCCCTCATGCACTCGGGGATTAACCTTCGATGCTGGAACTTTAGCATATTCTGGCCCAGGGCTTCTCTTTGCTGTGGGCAGGCAGCCTTTCTTGAGATGCCAGAAGTGACCAATGGTGTTCCTTAGGCAGCTTTGCAGCTCCCCTGGCTGTCCCTAACCATGGTTTCTCTCATTAGCACTGGGTTGCCCTGGTGCTAGCAGTCTTTATTTCTGTCAGCAGAGCATCCTGCCATCACATCCTTCTAGTTGCATGATCCTCCTTTCTTATTGCACTCTGAGTGGCATCTTCTGAGGCAGATACAGGGACAGGTAAAGGGCCACTGCAGCTACTATCAGTTAAATATAGAGACTTGATGTCATTGTAAGTTTTGGGTTTGCAAAACATCACATGTAGTTCCTGGATGAAACAATTGCTGTTGCAGTGGGATCAGTCCATGACGGGGTGGGGAATGGACACTGGGCCAAGCCATTAGAGGGTAGCTGGTAGATGAATGGCAGCCATTTCTCACTAAATACCCAACCATGATGGATGCAAAGTAACTGAAGATAGTTTACTTTTCAATGAAAGAATCAGACATGAACTCTCATTAAGCATAAGGTGAAGCATATATGTGGTTCCCATGGAGTATCTAGCTTGTGGTGAAGTCATGCCCTCGCTTGCCCTCTGTTAAATCGTTATATCCTTAGGAAATACTATCTGCATTGCACAGGAATCTGCTCAATGGCAAACAGTGAATCAGAGCTTGTGCATCAGATTAGATGTCATCAAACATGTTTGATTTGGGTTCAGTAGTACAGAAACTCGGCACTTAAATGGCAGAGCGGAAACTTGCTGGGCAGCTTACTGTGTCTCCAAACAAGTGGCCTCTGGCCCTTCCCTTTTGTGCTGATGCAGACCACCAGTTCTGCAGGTTCTCTCCCATTTACAGCAAGGGGTAACTTGGAAGCATGAGGGGAAAAGTGTTGGAGATGTTCTTTGTCTTTTGAAGCCAGGTACTGCAGTTGATTCAGTGCATGGTTGGAGGAAGCTGCAGGCCCATCTTACAGATGCACCTTAAGCTCTTGTGACAAGGACCACTGTGCAAAATGCCAGGCACTTTTCTGCTCACAGTAAGTGGTGCTAAAATGCTTTCTGTGATGTCATTCCCAAACTTGCCTGCTAAGGGTGACATAATGTAGGTTTGGGGTTGTTCCTATGGAAACATAAATTAACAAAAATAAAGTACAGTGACTGCTCTGTGTAGTGCATGGTAGCTGCTAAAGGTTTAGTTTGTGTTTCTTTTAACTTCTTTGCTGTCACGTCCATATCAGACAAAACTAAGGTGGCAATTTTTCCTACGTAAGCAGTTTTTCAAGTTTTCCCTCAAGTGTATTAATACAGTAATCAAACCAATTTGTGTATCTAGCTGCAGTACTGTTTTTAGCAAATTTAATCTTCAGCGCTGCTTACTGTTTTAGTGAAAAAGGTAACAATTGGCATAGTCTGAACAATTCAATATGTCTTACCCTGAGCTAAGTCAAATCCCATAAATAACTGGAATTCATTTAACAAAATAACTGGAATTCATTTAACATACTAAGGGAGTCAAATATTTCTAAAAACAGATTTACAGCAGTCATTTCCTTCCAATCCACCAAGCAGTGACACAGGAATGACCCAAGCATGGAATGAAAAGCAGTGAGAGCTTTTCACATGCACCAAGCCAAGAGCAGTTGCAGTTCACCAGCATGGATTCCTAGCACAGGCCCATGAGGTGATGCTCAGCCTCCATTAAGTCCAAAGGAGGATGGTGTTCATTTCTGCTAACTGGCTTCTTCTGTGAGTAGAAGTCGGTGTTTAAAGCTTCTGCAGGGGTACCAACTAAAGATGAAACAGCAATGTTGTAAGGGGAAGCCGAACAGCTTGCGTAACAAAACACCATAGTAGGAGTTGGGAGAAGCTGCACTATGTCTGTCTGTTGTCCCAAAAGCACTTCTGGTCCCCTGACAGACTGGATGTGTTTGCATCACAAAATCACAGAATGTTAAGGATTGGAAGGGACCTCAAAAGATCATGTAGTCTAATCCCCCTGACAGAGTAGGATCACCTAGACCAAGTCACACAGGAACAGTTCCAGGTGCATTTTAAACATCTCCAGAGGAGACTGCACAGCCCCCCTGGGCAGCCTGTTCCAGTGCTCTGTAACCCTCACTGTGAAGAAGTTTCTTCTCATGTTTATGTGGGACCTCCTATGTTCAAGCTTACATCCATTGTATCTTGTCCTATCATTGGATGGCATTGAGAAGAGCCTGGCTCCTTCCTCCTGACACCCGCCCTTTCCATATTTATAAACATTAATGAGGTCACCCCTCAGTCTCCTTTTTATCAAGCTAAAGAGACCCAACTCCTTCAGCCTTTCCTCATAAGGGAGATATTCTACTCCCTTAATCATCTTCGTGGCTCTATGCTGCATTCTCTCAAGCAGTTCTATGTCCTTCTGAAACTGAGGGGCCCAGCAGTGATCCCTGATACAGCACAAGAGCAGAGATCTTCACTTCTCTTGTCTTTATGCTTTTCTCACCTAGGATCCACTGTGCATGTACTCACCTCACCCATGAGTACTCACCTCATGGAGGCCATGTGCCAGCAAGCCCCTGGAAGGAGCCAAGCTATAGATACACAGGCAGTTTTTGCCTAGCCCTGCTGTGGTGACATGTTGCTCATCACTGCCATGTTTGCTGCTTCTGTTTGTCGGATGACCTTTTGGTGCCATCTCCGGCTCATCTGTCGGTCTGCTGTGTTCTCTCAAGTAGGACTGGGTAAAGGACTGGTCCTCAGGGAGCATTAGATTAGAATAGATTAGATGGGAGTGTTACATTTTCCAGAAGTTTGAGCTTAGACAAAAAGACAGGGCTTGGAGATGTAGACTGCCAGTTCAGGCTGATCGTGTTATCCAGGTAGACTGTGCTTGCAGTTGTTTTACCAGAGTTAGAGATGGGATGCTGAATCTAGTAGCCATAGTGGGCTGCAGCTCAGACAGACACAGCAGGTACAGAGCTTGCAAGGCCAAGTTTAATGGTTTTAGCAGGGAACTGGTGGAGGGAGAAGGCCTCCAATGCATTTTGGGGTCTTGTCATTGCCAACTCTCCCCAAATGGTGTGTACCAGTTCAGGTCAGAAACTCCTCATGGCCATATCGGGGTCTGTGGTCCTACTGGGCAACCCCAGGCAGCCCCCATCATTACTGCTCTGAGAGTGGGCATGCTGTGACCTAGCCTGTGCTGGCCAGTCTTTGTGCAAGTGGGCAGCATCCCAGGAGGCTCACCTTAGGTCCTGGCCACCAGTGGGCTGCTGTTATTTACCCATTCCATTGGAAGCAGCATTGCTTTGTAGTACAAGAATAGCCAGGCACATAGTAGAGGGCCATGAGGAGGAAGACAGGCTTTGAGCGGGTACAACCCCAGGCTATTAATCCTGAGGTGGGATGTTGAGATTTTGGGGGCTTTTCTTAGTGGGGGCCTAGAATAACAAGAGGGCTGCTCAGCTGTTTGAGACAGTTTTATTTTCATAACACAAGAGGTGTGGTGATTGCCTTGGTATGTCTTTGGGGCACGGCACCAGGGTGTGTGTGGTGAGGTACTACTGACGCATTGTGCAGGGCACAGCAGGCCAGGTTTGGCACAGCCATGTCCATGGTGTCTAAGTTCTTTAGGAGTGACCTGGTTCCCAGCTTTTGCTAAAGGTTGTATGTGGCTCATTAGGTCCAGATGAGAGCCTAGCAGCTGATAACCCTGTGAACAATCAGGAGAAGTTGAAAGCTGTGTAGATGCAGTTAGAGAATAATTCAGACAGTTTCCTCTCTCTGCTACGTCCTCTGTCATTTGCCTCTTCTTTGCTGAAGAGGACAGCGCTTTGGCCTGGATCTGGAAAGCACTGCTGAGACTGGCTTCTCTGCAGCATGCCCCAGGACAAATCGCTAGATCATACAGGGCCTTCTCTTTCCTGTGCCACAAGCTAGACATGAAGCAGTGCTTCATTTTCAACAGGAGAAGGAGTAGCAGAAGTTCAGCAAGCTGTCACACGAGAAACGATCTCCATTTCTACAGGTCAAAGCAAGTCAGGGCCAAATCCCTGAGTTTTCTTGCCAATGATCCATGGTGAACGGACAAGACAATTCTGCTTCTTTTATGCTTCTGTTCAAGCCAACTCTTTTATTTTTTCACATCTAATTCTTCAATTACTGTTTCATCTTACTGATGGTTGCTGCTTCTTCAACATAAGCAGTTGGGAGCAAATGTCCAGTTAGTTGCTAAGGTCTCTGTGTGATTTTCTGATGGTTGGCCAAAGCAGATACATGTAGTACCGTTTGAAAGGTTACACAATCTTTGGTAGTCTTTGGTACTTTAATCCTTTTTTGAAAAGGGAGTAGGCAGTTCTGAGACACTGGCATGTATCTCAGGAACTACTGAAGAACAGAAGCAGTTGTCAGTTATCTCCTGTTTTTCCATGAAGGCCACTGAAGGTATTATACATAGGAAAATGTCAGGCGGATGTTTGGTGGCTAAAGGAAAGCTCACTTTTGATTTCTGCTGTCTGTTATTCTCCAGATAGAAGTAAGAAAGAAAATTATGATGGTTTGGCAGTCTTCCCACAAGGTTGGGTAGTATGATTAATTCTCTGTGGTTTGTAAAACTCACATTAGAAAGTTAGCGCTTAAATGTTAGCTTGGCCATTTAAATTCCCTCCAGGCAAAGACCTTGTATGTCCCTTGAGCTGTACCGTGGGAATGGGCCCAGTGCAAGTGTGGGTGGTATCAATACTGCCTTATTCCCAAGAATGGCACTTTCTCAGGGATGCAACCATCCACTATGTTTTGGATGCTGCAAGTACAGCTCAGCTGAAGGAACAGATTTGGGGGCAAGTCCACTTACCAGGTGATGCAATGTGCCAGTGATAGCCAAATGTCATCTCATATGTAAAACCTAAAGTAGAGAATACTGAAGCTGAACTGTCATGGCTGGGAAGACAGGATGTGCTTTCCTCTTTAGGAATTTGGGTGGATTTTCTTGTTCTTGCCTAGTAAACTTTTTCCATTTGTTTTTAAACCTCTCTTTGATATTTGATGACTGCCATCAAATTAGCAATTAACTAAAGCAACCAGGATAAAAGCAATATTGTCTGTGGTAAGTATCGATTGAAATTAAGCTGTGAGAATGAAATTAGTCTTCTCTTTTTTTGTGACATCTAGAGCTTGCCCAGGAGGACACAGTTTTTTCATTTCAGACGTACACTATTAGAGCCGCACTGCAAATATTTGAATTTTTTGTATAGCAGTTTTTGTATGTTTGTCTTCAGATTAGTGTGGTGGAATTGTCCATAGCACATGGGATCTTCTGCTCCCAGATCTCTACATCTCAGCTAGGACATGGGTGGCATTCTTTGCTTGGAAAGTACTGGCTTTGAGACTGGTCAAATGATCAGAAGTGAGCAAGGTGGCATGCTGCCAAATCCAGCTCCTTTGATTGAGAGGCTGAGAATCAAAACATTGTGTTCCCAGCCTGTTACTAACATCAGGTGAAATGCAATAGTGTTTAGGGTAAGCCATTTTGCATGCAAAATACAAGTGTACAGTTGGTTTCTACATCACAGTTAAGACGCTGTCACCCTTGGTGGCTGTCTGAGCATGTCCTCTGAATTTGTGATACTTTTGATATAGCGGTGTTGGATGCTCTACAAATGAAGATAAGACACGTGGGTGTATTTCTCAGCCTCTCCCTAGCCCCGGGGGTAAAGCCACCTCTGGATTCATCTGGCTAAAGGGGATCTAGAAGAGGCTCTGAGCTACAGTTTCACAGTGGAAACACTCATCTACCACAGTGGTTATGTTCATCTCAACACACAAAAGCTGCTGTAGCCATACAGCACCATGGCTGCAGGGCCTCAGTAGAAGCCAGATGAAATGGGAAAGGCTGAGGCTGGACTTTGATGCAAATGGCAGGTCAGCAAACAGGAGGGGGTAGCTGGTGTGTCCCTGCAAAGTGCTGGTACCCATCTTTGGTTTCCGACTGCTCCTTGACGTTCCAGTAGGCTCTGGCCTGGGCCAAAGTGCCCTATGTCTGTGGGACCACCTCTGGGTGCAGGAAGAAGTCTCAGTGCACACTGCCAACTCTGTCTGCCTGGTCTCCCCTCCATCAAACAGATCTCTTTAATGGCCTCCTTAAAATGCTTCGGTAAAGGGTTTATGCTGTTCCTCAATTCTTCTCCTGTGTGGCAGCCCGTTTGGAATGAGTATTCCTCTGAAAGCCAGTAAGGTGCATAGAATGGTAATCCACTGTCTGTGTTTGTTTTAAATTCAGAAAACTAATGTATCCACTATGATTCATTCTCCAGCTTATCTGCTGCCCCATTCTTAGGACAGCAAAGTTGTCAAAGGGGAACCTGACCGATTACATTAATCCCTCTGCCCCGCAGTGCTTCCCTGGAGGGTCAGGGCATGAAGACTCCCAACACAAGCTGCTGCTTTTGTGTAAGATACTTTGTGGGAAGATGGTTACTGTCCCAGCAAGCTGGCATTGGGCAGCTGATGTTCAGATACAGCCAAATACCCTGTTCTTGATTATCTGCTTAGTATCAGCAGAGACAGTAAGAGGAAATCTTTGATTATAGAAATGGCAACCTGCTAATGACTTCCATTCCTGCTTTCTCTCCTCTCAGAACATCCCCACCTTGGGAAGCGTAGCAATAACCATGGCGCTCCACAACTGTGATGAGGTGGCAGTAGCTGGGTTTGGCTATGACATGAGTTCACCCAATGCACCGCTGCACTATTATGAGAACATCAAGATGTCTGCCATCAAAGAGGTAGGGAGCCCTGCCGACCACATCTTCCTCCCAAGACCGCTGCCCACCCTGATTCCACAGCCTGACTGGGATGGTGATGTCAACTTACAGCTTTCCTGAATGGGTCAAAACACAGCTCCATCCATGCATTTGCCTGTATAATTCTAGACATTCTCCCAAGCACAGTATGTGTTAAAATGGTTATTTCTGCTGGGAAAAGTTCTCTGGAATGTGTATATGATGTGATTCTTTCTCTGAGCAGAAGGGAAAAGATTCACATAAATGTTAACTCAAGTAGGGTTAAAGGGAGCAATTTTGCTCTGGGATTGAAGAGATGTGGCCCTCTGCTTTTGATCCATCGTATTGCTCTCTAATCCATAGCCTTGCTAGTTGATCCCTTTCTCAGCCCCTGTGAAATGTGGGGGAGGTGAGATTAGCCTGTGCATGTTAGCTCTCGGCTGACTGTTGAGCAGCAGTTAGCTAGTGCAAACACATTGTGGCTCTGTGGAGACCAGACTTTAGAGCCAGATTAGAAGCATTTTCTGGTACAATCACAGTGAGATGACCAGCATTGTTGTAAGAACAAAAGCTCTTTTCTTGATATAATGCAGCAGTATAAAGATGCTCTTTCAGGTCTGTCCATTTCTTGTACCAGACTGCCCTAGTACTTGGACAAACTTGGACACTGGTCAGAGCTTCTGTAGTGGAAGGTTTGCTGAAGTCTTTGGAAGAGTTGTCTTTTCCCAGCACAGATGGTGGTCCAGGTCTTTCTAAGACTGCTCCCCCAACTTTGCTGGATCCTAGGCAGGGAAACATTCTCAACCCTACTCCAAGTTGTGAATAGTTGTATTATTCATGGATGGTGCTGTCTCCTTGGCATTTGTTTACCTGGAGCACTGTGCCATTGATCCAGGCCAGGAGGGAAGCTAGGACATTGTATTTTTCAAATCGGAAGACTGTGCGTGTTGTAGGACTCTTACAGGCTAAAGTCTGCATGACCATAGGCAGACTGAGAGAAATTTTGGATGACAGTATCCTGCACGGGTTGCAGAAGCCAGTGGAAGACAGAAGGATGCCATATGTGGTCTCAGGAATGAAACTTGCAGCACAGGGCAGTAGAGGATGATGAACATGTGAAATAGAACCAGTAGCATCTCTCGGAGAGACCAGTTGGTGTCTCCTTTGTCAGGCCTATGCAGTCTGGAAACTGTCATTCATCATGTCCAGGATATTCTGTACAGAGGTGAGGGAGCGTTGAAAAGCTCTGGTAAAGCCTCTCTAATTCAGATGTCATTGGATTTGTTTCTGCAGCAGGGCTGTTGATGAGAGCTCTGCAGGCTAGTGCAGATGGTTCTAGAAAGAAGGTTCCTCTTCCATTTGAAGGATGGTTATCTAATACATGTGTTTGCCCATTTCATCCTCACATCCTCATCTACAAGCTCCTCTTACATTTCACTGCCCTGGTACAAGAAAAGCCATCTGTTCCCAAGTATCAATAATTAATGCCCTTCCTTCCTTTGCCCCTCCCAGTATGACAAATTGTTTGTGATATTGTGGAACACAAAGAGCAGAGACAGGATTGTATTTCATTCTCTCCCATCTAGTATTAATGGTAGCTGGTAATTGTTAGTCACCTGAGGGTGCAATAGAAAGGTGAAGGGCGAAATAATTGGGTTGCATTTTCTGCAGTTGCCCCCAAATAGCACATAAATGGAGATTTGCCCCACCCTAGAGTGGAAGCACACCCTTTCACCCTGCTTGAAGAGAGACCTGCTTATGGTTTGCAGATCAGGAGGCTGGCAAGCTTGCACCAACCTTGCCCTTGGCATTAGCAAAAGAAGACTGACTCTGAGCCAAGCTCCGCCAAAGTTCTGTTCCATCTGCTCTAACACACAAAGGCCCAAGAGCATCCACAGCATTTTCCTCAGTGTTGCTTTGGACTTCTGGGATTGTGTCCAGATCTGGTTCTTCCTCATCCTCCTCTATATCATAGCCTGTAAAGGAGCCGCTAAAGCAGGCTGTGCCTTGAAACTGTGTACATGTTGTCTTTGTCCTCTGTCTGGTTTGCAGACCCATGAAGTACTTGCACCTGCTCAGGCAGGGGAGTGAAACAGATTTGCTTAGCACAGCAACATCACACCACTGACAGCTGCCATGGGATGCAGCACTTCTGCTATAATGAACGTCTCAGGCAGGAACCTCTGCAGTTTGGCCAGGCTTTGGTAGGGCAGAACCTCTGTAAAGTTCCATTTTTTTCCCTGATTGCCAGGATCCTCCAGCTTGAATGACCAAAAATCTTTAGTGTTTAAGCTTGGAGAGCAGCTGCAGGGAAGCACTCCAGCTCCACCCTGAAACCATTGCTGCCATTACAGAGGAAATGTAAACACCAGCAGTGTCCTGGCTGCGGAGGTGCCACATGTGTCTGTGTGGCTTGTGCAAGCCTCCCTGGGAATATCCATGAGGCCCCTTCTCTCACCTGATGTCTGCAGGGAGGATGGGCCGGCCTACGAGTGTGAGTCCTCTTGGCAAGGTGTGTCACTGATTTACACTTGAGGTCTGCTTGACATCTCTCTGGACACCCTTGAAACCCTGTGACTCATCCCCAAGGAATTTGTTCTGATTACATAAAAAAAGCCAGCAAAATGTGCTCACTTGCTCACAGCTGGGCGGAGATGCCTCTCCCATGCCAAGACTGAGGTGATAAAATCTCTGTGGAAATGAATGTGATATTTTCCTGTTGCTCTGTGGTACTAGTGGCTGAATTTCCAAGAGGAGCAACAGCCAGCCCAAGTGTATACTTTTAGTTAGTCTTTGCTTTTCCCGCAGGGGAAGCCCTGAAGGTCCAAGATTGTGCTGCTGTTGCTACCACTGAAGGCTGGGCCTCCCCTGCCACTTCCAGCACCTCTTGAGTCCCAGGGCTGGACAGGCATTTTCTGACACAGAGGAAAGGACTCTTAAAGGAGGCGGATGCTTCGGAGCTTTGTCTGTGTGAAGGGAAAGCGTATGGTCTAGGGACTGTGGTCAGTAGCATGGCTGTAAAACACAGGCGGATTCTCCTGTGCTTGTGAACATTCACAAGAATAAATTTCACCAGTGTACTCCTGGATGGCTCTCCTATTCTTGCTCTTACTCTTACTGGGTAGCTCAGTGTACTCCAGTCAGGGTATGTCCAGGCAGACCTTATGGAGGAGACCACCACTTTTTTGTTCGTGGGTGTGCTTGGGAGAGCTGGAAGCACGCTGGTGTGGGGCTTCCAGTCTCAAGCTGTTGGCTATGAGCTGGAAGATGCTTGCAGTGCAAAAAGATCACCCCTCGATCCCAGCTTTGTTGACCAGTATGTTTTCCCCTCATCTCTCATCTTCACCACGTGATGGCCTATAGTACACAGTCTGCTTCAGCAGGGGGTTCTGGGTGATAATGAAAACAGCCTCCTGTTCCGGTTCCTTGGTCTGTTAATGGGATACCGCTGCCCAGTAGACCCAGTGCTGTCATGTAAACTCTCGCAGGTGATTTTTCAGCTCTAATCCCATCTCTTTATTTTAAAGTTAGAAATGCAGAGTGCAGAAGTGTGTCATCTCCCTTCACTTAGGATTTTCCCTATTGCAAATAACTGTGCAACAGCTTTCAGCCCTTAGCTGTTTCTGTGAATGCTGTATAGAAAGAAAATTATTGAGTCCTTGCCAAGGTGCCTGCTCCCTTGTTTCTGTTTTCATTGCAATGAGTCCACTGGAGCTGAATTTGTACATATTTTATTGCATTTTTATTTCTTGCTCTGGTCATGTAGTGCTTCCTGCCCAAGCACTCCATAAAAGTGTATTTTTATCACAGCTCACTGCCTTCTGTTAATGTCAGAATATTTTAAATAGCGTAAACGTATATATACATGTTCTTAGAGTATAAAAGTATTTTTAGAAGTGTCATATCCACTAGGAACATAATAAAGGAAACATGGAATGCAGGTGAAGAAAAGGGAATGATTTTAAAATAGAGTGAAGGTTTTTCCAGATAAAAAAAGTAATGAACATGCCTGTAAGGATTACAATAGACGTTCTTGCTAATGGCAAAGCAGGATAAAGTTTCAGGCAGAAATTATTTCAGGATGGGAAAGTGACAGTGTTTAGAATAGTAAAAACATACGCTTAAGATGCTGATGAAACTGAGGGCAGGAGGGTATGCTAAATCATGGGAATGAAGCATAAGCGTGACTCCCAGATCCCTCCTCCAAGTGCTCTGACCCAATACACAGGCCTCACCATCCAGAGGTGAGCTTCAGTCTCCTGGTCATTTCTTGTGGGAGCGAGAATGTGAGCAAGGAGTCACCTCAGAGGCCACAGAGGGAACACCCTAAGCTGTCTTCTCAGCAGCTGTCTGTAGCCTGCCTCACACACTGCCACTTGGTAAAAATGGAGAATAGGTGGTTAGAAGACACTCTTACCCATGCACAGCCCTTGTGTGACGGCTGTGTGGCGCGATGGAGCTGCTGACTGGTCTCCTTTTCTTTGCTGAAGCAGATCAAGCACCAGTGCCGATGTTGTCGCAGGTGTCAGCTCCTTTGATACAGCTGTGCCCTGCACTGCTGCCTGACCCAGGGCAGAGATGGCGTGACTGCCTTTGATGGTTTATTTCTGATCATTGGCTCCACTTCCCCAGCAGGTCTTTGTGGGATGCGGGAGGACACCGTCTTGTAACACTTCTAATTCAGCCTGTGTGAGGGCTGTCACAAGGGCCAGGGGAGGTGGTCTGCAGCACACGGTGGCACACAGCTTTGTCTCTGTCTCTCCTTGCCGGCAGCTACCTCTCAGAATAATCTGCAAACATCAAGTTTGGAGTCTCAGCCCACAAAGGCACAAACAATAGTGCTTTATCGTCATCTGGGCTCTTTCTGTGAAGCAGTCCTTTGCATTTTAAATCAATGCAAGTTGCTTGGGAGGGGGTGGTTGGGTTGCTCCAAGCCTCCAAGTACCTTAAAGTTTCGCAGTAGCCAACAAGAAGAACAAAACTCCTTTGAAAGCTAGGCAGATGTCTAGTATGGTGATTTATAGACTGAAAACACAGCTATTGGAGCCTGGCTGATGAATTGCAATTGGAGTACAAGGAACGGTGCCGACTGAAATGGAGGTCAGCTTTGGAGGGGGAGGTTAGGGGCTGGGGCAGGGGAACCTCTGAAAGGGCATTACTTTTTCCTGGGGCCAGAGGCGATGACTGATGAGGTTTATACGTTTTTGTCTTTGTTTAAAAGCCACCTGTCTGACAGCGTTTTGGCTGAACAGAGGCTTCACATGCTGTTCCTGCGCAGAGGAGCTGTGCATGCTGATGGAATACAAATCTGGAAAAGACCGGTGGCCTGAGACCAGAGCACAGGTGTTGGTTGTTGAGTAAGGCAGAAGTGCAGTAATGCTCACAAGGTACTTCTGTGCACTGAGGAAGGCAAGGCTGTAGGATAGATAAAACCAGAAATGGGGTTTGGACAAGCTTCCTGTGAGAAATGACAGTTAAAGTTCCGTAAGTATGTGCTAGAGCCCAGCTGCTGACCCCAGTACTGAAAACAGACCTCTGTAGGGGTGCTAAGTACCACCAGAAATGGCATGGTCATGGATGTAGAGTAGGAGCCTGTATGACTGTCAAGGAGAGCGAGCCTAGGTATTCTCAGATGCAGGAACTAGTACAGCTCTTCTCACAAATCATGAGGGCCCCAGAAGAGCTGATGCTTCCTTCAGAACTGTTTTTAGCAGGTATCAAGAACATTTTAAGAAATAACCTGTGATCAAGTGTCTTCCTGGTTTAATTAAATGGCAAGGCAACAGAAGGTATGTTGCAAAGGATTTAGCTTCCAAAAGGAGTGGACTTAAGCAGGGCTGTATCTAAACTGCAGGTTGTCCCTCAGCAGTGCTGACAGTTGAGCTGCTCAGTGGCATTTGGATATGTGGACAGACTGACCGTTCTGAGTTTAGCCTAGACTAGGAGAATGGGCTACCAAAACCAGATGCACTGAAGAGGTCATGGGCTAACAAAACTGAAAGGTGAAGAGTACAAAAATTAGTTGTAATTCATGTTGGCAGCAAAGAGGGGAAGGTCTAGATATAACTTCATAAATAATTGCTTCAAAGTGGTATTAGAAGTAACAGAGGAGTGAGGGAGACTTTCCCTTGATGGCTTCAAAGGACTGAGATAAAGTAGAAACTGGCAAAAGTCAAGCTGAATTAGGTCTTGCAAAAGAAAATAAACACCAAACAGTCTCCTGCCAAACAAGTAGTACAGAAATGAGAAAAGCATTACCAGGGCTGTGGTATCCAGGGAGGTGAGCAAAGCAGAAGATGTAGGGATTAAAGAGCCCAAGTGGGAGCTATGCGAATGAATATGTTATCTCCCTAAGAGTGATAGGATGAACACAAGGCAAAGGGTGGCTTGCAGTGAGAAGTTCATAGAAACAGAAAATTACTCGGTCAGCAGTGAAAGGTGGAAGCTGTTGAAGCTAATGCACTAGATGTGAGAGCCTGTGAGATGCCTGTTCCAACTGCTGTGCTGTTAAACCAATTAATCTGCAAGTCCAGAGGAAAAGGTCCTCAATAAATCCATCAGGTTACACGTGGTTCTAGAGGCTTAGATTGTAGTGGACATAATACCTTTTTTTCCTTTCTTTTGTGGCAGAGGGGGGAGCAAGGCAAGGAAAATAATCCTGTCATGTTCGGACCTCTTAACCTCATTGTGGAGGTGCTATTCAGAACTTCAGAGCAGAGTTCAAATGAAAGAATAATTAAATCCTGAAAGCAAAGACAGCATAGATTTCCCCAAGACAGGTAACAAAAGCTGAATTAGTATCTGTATTTGATTCATTTTAAGAATCATTCTGGGGACAGAGAAGTATAGTAGCCCAGTCTGTCTGAAGTTCAGCTAAGTGTACAATACTGTGCCATACAAGGTATCATTAGTTAAGCTTCTGAAGGACAGTTTGGTGCAACACCTGTGTGTGAATAGGCTTTCTAAAGGAGAACACAAAGAGGAACACTGAATGGACAGCTGGGAGTTCCCCCATAGGAGGTCATGTTTAGTGTTTGCTTTAATATTTTTTGGCACAGAAGGCAATAGCGTGCAACTGGTATCTATGATGAGACAAAGCCAGGTGTGGCCAATACAAGGGAGGATCAAAATACCATCCAGGAAGACCATGAGTACTTTGACAATAGGAGTAGATTGGGTGACGTGAAACCTAAGAGTATGAATGGAAGGCCATGCTGTTTGTGGCAATCCCAGAACTTTCAACTGTTGCAGTATTTGACAACAGCAGAGGAGGAAAGTGCTTACATAGAACAAATAAAATATGGGATGATTCAGGATGACATGTTGTTATTGTGTAAAGTAAAAAGGCAAATAAGCTCTGGAAAGACTAGAGAAAAGGACTTCTTGTGAAGACAGTTCCCTCCACATAAGGTAGTTGTGAGTCTTTTTTCTGGTTCATGCAAGGTACATTTGGGGCATATAGGAACAGAGAGAGCTGCTACACTTCCAGGAAATGTCTTTGTAGAAGGAAGCCATGCCTTGTTTAGGTTAGTAGAATGAAAACTGAGAGGCTATATGATTGCTCTCTGAACGTATGAAGTATAAGCAGGAGCTAAAAGAGCTGTTTAATATTTCAAGTAAGAATTGAGTGGTCATAAAGAGGCTGCGAGTACATGTGAACACAAAGAGGCTGCCCAGCCCTCCCTTCCCTGTCAGCCTGTGTGACTTCTGAGGGGTGTTGGGCTGATGGGTCAGCATGTGGTGCTGCTGTGTCCCAGCGCTTGGACTGAGAGAGGGCAACAGGCCCTGAACAAGGCATGGCACTGGTGTCATGGGAGGTGTGCTGGAAGGTGAAACTGCTGCTCAGGGGTGGCCGTAAAACACCTGGGGTGGGTGGGGGTGGTCACCATGCTTGGACCAGAGCAAGGGAGAATCGTGAAGAAATAAGCAGCTATAGAGACAAGTCAGTGAAGGTTAAAGGCAGACATAAATTAGTACTGATGGAGACTGGAAATCCACTGTAACCAGTGAAGTGGCTCTGCTTGCTGCTGCTGTAGTTTCTGTGCAGGTTTTCAGGGAGAAAAGCCGCTGACTTGCAGAAATACAGAGAATATAACAGACCTGAGAAACTTCCTACTTTAGAACTTGCTGGGCTTTTTGAATGCATTTTTTGTAGACTTCACTCTCCCTGATTTAATCTTCATGTATTTCAAGATATTGCAATACACTTGATAAGACTAATGTGTTCTGAAGCCGAGACATTCCCTGATTGTAATCCTCCCAGCATGGGAGCTCACCTTCCCGCTGGGTTGGTTTCTGAAACCTTTGCTTAGATTTAAAATATTCTACTTGGTGCCCCTTGAAGGGACAGAAGATGTTTTGTGCTTCCTCATGAAATCATCAAGAAAAAAAGGAGTAGTTGTCTGAGGCTGCTACATTTACATAACCCTCAAAAGGGGCTTCAACTGATGATAAATTTTGATCTAATAACTGTGACCAAACAATCAGACCCACAGCCACCTCCCTGGGATGAACAGTCATAAGAGGGCATGTACTTGTATACCAGCTTGCCTGCTGTTTCTATCTCTACTGAAGAGAGCAAACATTCACTACTCAGAGAGAAACCCAAATCCCAGCTTGATCCCCAAAGAACAAGAGGAGATCTGGAACCTCCTGGGATCGTCCTGTTGGAACTCCAGAAGTTCATTACTCTGAAGCAGTGTGTTTGTTTGCACAAGTGGAAGCTGTACTGGATGCATGCTTGATATGAGCGGCAGAGCAGGGAGAAAGCAGAGCCAGTCTGCCATGTTGCAGGAGCAGAGGTGGTGGTAACATGTAGGGACAAGGTAGAGGTGGCAGTGAGTAACCCAAGCTATGTCTGGAGGTACAAATTCATGAGAGAAGAATTTGAAGTTGAGGTGTAGCTTCAATACTTGGGGTGGGAAATTTGTTAATGTGAACAGTGTACATCATGTTCAGTAAATGAGTAAATGTTCAGTAAATAATCCCAGTGTGCATGGGAAGAAAGGCTCAAAGCAATCAGAAGGGACAGTCAGCACCTTTTGAGCATGGCCAGGGTGCATCCAGCATCCAAAGGCAGAAAAAGCCTTCTTTGCATTTGTGGCAGGAGTAGAGCATCAACATTAGAACCACTTCAGGTAATCAACCTCCAAACATGGATCCTGCTCACAGTCCTCTTCTTAAAATGCCGAAATGAGCACTCTGACAGCACAACCCTGTCCATGGGGACATGGATGGCCAGAGCACTGCCTTTTCCTTATCATCTTGCAGCCACTCAGGACTTGCAGGAGCTGAAAGGTTTCCATGACAGGTTGGTTACACAGAGCACTGCAGCCTACCCAGTCAGTGGTGGCAAAAGTGAACTTCCCCTTACAAGTGTTATAGTGTGGTCCTGGCCCCAAAGCGAACCTGAGCCTGCCAAAGCCTGACTTTTCATTAGACCCTGCAGCCAACTCAGCCTCCCAGCAGCAAGGGCTGCCCAGGGTGCTCTGTGGGGGTCTGTACACCCTAAAACCTGCTGGGGTTCGAGAACATCTTGTTGCTGTTCCTGTTGAGGAGGGCAATGGGAGCAAGGTGCCTGCCTTTCTGGCAGTTTTCAGCAGTCCGCTTTGGCAGCCCATGGTGCTGGAATGCAGCTTTCTTCGCCCAATTAGCTTTGTCTGTCAGTGAGGCAAGTCCCTCTCCTGTAATCAGTAACTGGAGCTGATGTTGAAGACATACCTCATCCCTGCTGCCTGCCTTGCTGTCAGGCGTGAGAGGAGGAGCACCGCAACCAGTGCCCCGCTAGTGCTCTTTGGGAGGGATGAAAGCCCATTCTCACTAGGGAATCCTCTTCCTCTGTGTAATCCTCTGCATTCAACCACAACATCTGCGAGTACTGCTGCAGACACCACCAAGATCCATGAATCAAGTGAGAGGCTGAATTGCCTTACATGTGGGTTCCTGCTTGGAAAGAGGAGTTTGTGGCAGTGCCCAAAGTGTAGAGCCTAGATGCTGAACAGCTAAAGTTTGTAGGTCTTGCCGGCAGCCTGGTAGTCAGTGCTGGAGCCAGACCTAGCTGTAATGTACAAGACAGCAATGGTATCACCCCAAGTTTTATTATCCACCTTTTGTCCTTAAATTCCTGTTCCCTTTGTTCCTTTCACAAAATATATTTCTTGTTGCCATCAGGTAGGGATTTGCATGTGGACTGAGGTGACATTTAGGTGATTTGAGTTTGCCCAGAAGTGGCTGCTTTCCCAGTAACTGTATGTACCAAGACTCACAAGCAGGTTGTCCTCAGCAAAATCAGTTGGCTTCTTGTACTGTTTGACGAGGCTGAAAGATGTGAAGGAGAGATCAGACATGCCAGGCTCCCTGGTGTTCTGGATAGGGTTGGAACAACAAGCCCAACCAGATGCAAGCAAATACCTTCAGACCTGGTGTTCCCCACATGGCCTCTGCTCCAGCAGATGCTGACAGGAGCACACACACACACACACACACACTGCCTCTGCTGGGGCTATGCATTCCTAGCAAGGGGCTGTGTTGTCAGCAGAAATGCTTCTACATGGCTGGGGCCAAGCCCAGGACCCCCATGACATGCCACACACGGAACTGTTTCCATCATGTTGTGTGATCCTGGCTATCCGACTCCCAAGTGAGAAGCACACAATGAACCCTGCTGTTCCAGCTCCCTCTGCTCTACACCACCATGACTCCCACTGCTGCTTTCTTAAGTTCATGCTTTTTGACTTTTATGAGCCAACTTTCTTCCCAGTGCCAGTTTTCAGTTTCTGCTTTTACACCAGCAAAGACCAAGCTGTTTCTGGACAGACTTTACAGTTTAGAGAAGGGGTCTTTGGCATCGTCAGAGTCACAAAGATCACCAGCACAATTTACCATGTGTGACCCTATTGTTCCTGGTGCTGGCACGCACTTTGCAGCATTTGGGTAACTGTCACCGGAAGTAGAAGTCAAAGATTACTTCTGAACGTAGGTTACAAGGTAAGACCTACCTGAACTTTGTTAGCAGCTTTAACTGTCGTTATTCCTGCATACAGACAGGATGGAAGTAGCTTGTAAATGCACAATAGCAGCAAGAGAGAGATATTCCAAAATGTGCTGGAGATCTGCAGAGGGACCTTCAGACTTCTTGGCAGCAGGCTGTGCGCTGCAACCTGCTGTCAGTGGCACACTGCAGTCATGGGCAAGAGCTGCTTGTCTTGGACAGATGTGACTATTTCACCCTTTGTGTTGCATTAGTGCAACTGTTAGTCTGTGGCTTCCTCTTGCTAGGGCTGGCAGAGGCAGGAGATGACTTTGGTGGGGCTGGTCTTGGGGGTTTTCAGGTGCAGCACTCCTATGCATTCCCCAGAGCTGCTGTCTGTGAGCATGACATGTCCTGCCACCGTGCTGTCTGCCAGCTATATTCTCTGGCATGCATCACCACTGTTGGACTCCTGTGTGCAGTGGTTTGGGAGGGCACTTGAGGTGCCCAAGGTACCTTCACCATGCCAAGAAAACTTCACTAAGCCCGTAGGGAGACCTCCTACCTCAGGTACACGGGTTTGACCCTGACGACTATATTGGCTTTAGGTAGGAGAAGGCCCCTAGCCTGCAAGGGCTCTTCCGGTCTGTAGACAGATCTGTATCCTTGGCAGAAGCCACTTACCCTGTCCTGTACTGTGGGGGACGGGAGCATGCTTGGCCACAATAGCTGCTGACCTCCTGTCTCTCCCATTTCCTTCCAGTCATGGACACACAACATCCAGCGGGAGAAAGAATTCCTGCGGAAGCTGGTGAAAGCCCGAGTCATCACTGACCTAACCAGTGGGATTTGAGTGGCTGCAGCCACTGCCTCCAAGGGAGGAGATGAAGACACACGCTGCAGCTCTGGGAGCAGGCACTGGCAGCCTCCCACAAGAATCCCACCTCACCGAAGACACACAGAGATACCCAAGTGCTCTGGGAAGACCCTCTCGCATTACCAGTCTGCATGAGGGTTGCATCTGCTGCCTCTAGGCCTAGAACTGAAAGGAGGTGGGCAAGGGATAGAGTGAGCAGTTCTTGAACTCAGCATTGCTGACAGATCTTCTATGTCCTGAATTAAACAGGAAAGACTCAGGAGAGAGAGGAAGGTTTGTGAATAAACAGTTTGTGCCAAATGGAAGGTGATGCTGCCCCAGTGCAGCAGGGCCTGAATGTACAAAGTATTATTTTTTAAAAGACACTTTGATGGACTCATACTAGAAATACCAAGGTGCAAGGCAACATCTGCTTATGCACAGCCCTGCAAAAAGCCCAGCCACTCCGTGCTCCATCTGCATTGTCACTGGCCTCAGACCTTTCCCCAGGAGAACAAATCCGCCCAAAACTTTGATGTCATTGGTGCTGCTATAATTCAAAGGGAGAATAATTCTCTGCTGAGCTTCTGGATGGGGATGAGCATGGGTTTGTTTTCCTGTATTTCTTGCATAGAGCTGGTGGTGGCGGCAGCCACTTAACTGGGTGTGTTTTCCGTAGCCATCTGCCCTGTTCTGCCTCTGCTCTGACCCCATGGTAGAGCACGGAGCTGATGGCTTCCTGTACCTGCAGCAGACCGTTCCCACCTTCCGGCTTGTCACGGTGCTGAGGAGCCTGCCTTATTGTGCTCAAGGCTTTCAGGTCTTTTGGTTTGTGCCTGCTGTGCAGGACCCCCATGGAGTTTGTGCAGTTTGGTGTCACCATTTCTAGACAGCATCTTGCTTTATGTTCACACGGGAGAGAAGTAATTTATTCTTTGGGAGGAGGTCAGATCTTGTGCAGAGAGCTGAAGCTTTACAGGTTGAGAGTAGGCTACTGAAGATGTTTGTTTGACATTCCAGGCTCAATCATGTTCCCTGTTGAAGTGATGTGTGACCTCAGTGATGATGGATCCTGCTGGCATGGGTCAGGACCTGCTGGGAACCCTCACTCTCTGCTCACCCTCATTTCATTTCCAAGCTCCTCCCATGCTGCTCTAGCACTGCTGTTTCTCCTGTTCTCAGGAGCACATCCCTCCCTCCACTGTCTTGGTCCCAAGATGCAGTATTTGCACATGTGATTTGTATACATATTTCAGAAAAGCTTGGAATGAACTGAGCAAAGTGGCCAAATGCAAAGGCAGTAAGGTGACCTCATCCATCTGGAGAATGTGGTCAGAAGGGGCTTTGCCAGGGCAACAGTTACAGGTAGGAATCTGTTGCCAAGCTCTCCTGGCCTGGAGCAGGCTGGACTGCACCCATGGGCACTGTTCTGGGCCAGATGCCTGAGTGACAAGGCACCAGCATGCAGCTGGCCAGTGCTAGGGTCAGTGGAGGGGTATGCCAGACAGATACTGGCCGGGATCGTGGTCCTGATGCTGCATCTGACATAATCCGAAGATTGCGGTGTAACTTCCTCTGAGCTTAAGGGAGAACAAGGTCCTATTATGGATGAGGAATGCCCAGAACAGAGCTCATATGGTTTCTTTGCTCCCACTAGCTTGCAATGGACTGTGGTTCTGGGGCTGAGATCCCAGAGGGGACATGCAATTACCCTGGCTTGGGACAGAGAAGCTAACTGTATGGAATGGTTTCAGACCAGGCTGAAGGCACAGACAGCTCTCAGAACATAGTGCTAGGTGCTGCTCACAGACCAGTGTGGGATGTGCCCCTCAGGAACCTCCCCTGTGTGGTGTGACAGTAGCCAAGGAGCTTGCTCAGGGGCAAGTCCTGACCAACTTCTAGTCGTGGATGCTGCTAGCCTTGTAGTTGAGGAGCATCTCAAAAATCCCGCCTCTTCCAGACCACAGAATACAAATGCAGGGAAGCCGTTTTACCCTCTGTCCTTTCCCCTATCACTGACTAGCCAGATGCTCCCTGCTCACTTCAGTACATGCCAGTTTCCAGTTTCCAGCATGAAGAGCTGGTGTTTCCAGCAGGTTTTTGAGCACATGCTGTGGCAGATATTCCTTTGAATATTCTCCGCTAAGTGGTTTCTCCTTCTTGAGGAGACCAAGGAACCAATTTCTGTGTTTCTCACCAGATTATATTTCCTTTGCAGTTGCTGTGGGTCAGCCTGAACCTGTTGTCCATGGATCCTTACCACAGTGGCAGTGGGGATGCTCGGACTGGACCAGGCTAAAATATTGTCTGGGGAAGAGTGAGCACTCAGCCTCTGCCTTTTTGTGTGAACTGGGTCTTTAACCAGGTTCATTTGGAGTCCTAGGGCAGGACTGGGGTGATGGGCCACATTCATATGTGCTGAGGTCAAAAACAGGTTGGCTGCAGCAGGGAGGAGGAGGAGGGTGATGAAAAGCCTTCATGGTGTCCATGCTAGGCTACTCTGTACCCCCTGGGGGAAGCACTCCCGTGATGGTTTGTGATGGCATTAGTTTGATTTTGTCTGTTTTATTGAAAACTACAAAAGGGCACTTTTTATTTTCCAGCTCACCTGCTCCAGGTACAAGGAAAAGAGAGAGCATGGTCCCCGCTTTGCTTACTCTGGCATCCCAGCCAGGATCAGGTCCTGACAGGTTGCTGTCCTGTATCCCATCATTCTGAAGCCTTTCCCTCTGCCTTGTTAAGGATCTCTTAACAAGGCAGAAGTGCCCAGGCTGAATATGAGTATGTGTGGCCAAGTTGGCTGCTGGGTGAAGACCACCTGCAAGTAGGAGAGGATGGTGGATTGTTTGAGGGGACAAAGTCTCCTTTTCAACTCACCATCCTATTTGACATTGGTGGGCCCAGCACACCCATGGAAGAAGCAGCACTATGCTGGGCGATGGGGCTGTGCACCCTAGCCCCGGAGTTATGAGCAGCTCTGAGTTTTGCCTCTGGATGCTGCTGTTCATTTGGCTGCCTCCCCATGTGCACCTGCAGCCACCTCCCGCCCTCCAAAACCCTGCAGTCCTGCCAGCTCTAAGCGGTGTGCGGGTCAGAGCAGGGTCAGTGGGGCGGATGTGAGTCTTGGCCTCTCCCTCACAGTGACTCACCTTTTCAGCTCGGAAGGGAGAGCCCAGGGGAATTCTCCACAACCTAAATATAGAGCAGGGTTGCCTGGTGCTTCCAAACGCTACCGTGCAGAAAGGCTGATCAAGTGGCAAGGAACCTGCCTAGAGAGAAGCTAGAGAAGTGCAGGGAGTACAGGGAGCCAGTTCCTGCAGCAAGGTTTTGCTCCAGTTGGTGCAGAGAGAGGGTCTGGGGAGCTGTGGGCCAGTCAGCGTGTGTTGCTCTGGCAAAGAGTTGAGGCAGAGATGCTCCTTCACTGACCACATGGTGAACACCAGCTGCTCACACATTTGTGGCATAGAGTCCTCCCTGGTGCCCACCATCCTGGCAACAGGCTCCTTCTACTAGCTTAGCCCATTAGGGCTAGCTACGCTATGGCCTCAGGCTCACACATGCCAAAGGAAGACACCATGATCAGAGAGAATGAGGTCAGCATCCATCAGCCCAGCAGCCTCTGTGGACTTCCAGCATTGTCTTTTCCAAGCAGGGAGCAGCGGTGAAGCCCTGCCCTGCTTCAGTGCAAGTGCTGCTGGCACAGAGGAAAGGCATAAGGTCAGTGCCCTGTGTCAAACAGCCAGCTGGGGGTAGGCAGCACAGGGGACAAGCAAGGACTTCCAGACTGTGGGATGCAGCTACCACACAGAGCTCAATGGGCACCAGCACAGCACATGGCTGTCTGTCTGAGCCCATGTCACATGCAGTATTAGAGATGTGTCCCTTGGTGCAGGTGTCCTGAGCCACTGCCCAGCCTCAGTGGGCACCGACTCCTCACACAGGGACTCGCTCCAAAGGCCAGTGTGCTCATCGGTACTGTACCAAGCTGAGATGTAAGAACTCAGTTTTTAAAATGAATTTTAGTTCCTGCAATTATTTTTTTTTAATTTCCCCTCTGGGCAGGGAGGGCAAAAGTCTTGTAGGCTCCTCCAAGACAGCTTATGTCACATCAATTCAGTCATATCACAGAAGCAATAAAGCTATTAAATGAGCTTGGCTGGCCTCTTTCTTCTGCTGCCTCTGGCCATTTTTAGGGGAGGCAGGGAGATTCCTGTGCTTGGGCATCTCCAGCCTAGTTTCACTGCTGACTCTTCCAGCACAGCAGCTCAGCAGCAGCTGCTGGGAGCCACAGCTGGCTCATGCTGCTGGCCTAGCACTGGGGGCAGGTGAGGGCTGTGGCCCTCCTTGCAGGTGACCTGAGAGGTGGGAGCTGGACTTGTGTGTTTGGTGCATGTCATGTCACGGGCAGAGGGAGCCTGTCTGGCCTATTATGGGCTGCCTGCAACTCTGACTGCTCTCTCCAGGACTCCTTGCCAGTGGGGTGGCTTCCTGACAAGGGTCACAACAGCATCAGGCTGGGTGTGGCCCAGACAAAGGCAGGTGTCCTGCCAAGTGGCCTTTTCGCCACAGTGTCCAGGAAGGAAGCAGTTGAGGAAGCCGAGGGGCTGTGACCAGCTCTGACACCTACCAGGACCTCACAGGAGGAGCATAATCCCTGCAGCGAAACTCAGTGATGGCTTGGGGCTTCTGGGGCAGTGAGTTCCATCCCACCACCTGGGGGAACGACATGGGTGTTCTCATGTCTAACTCAAGAGGCAGCTTCCTGCCAGCGCTGATGGGACACCATAGGGGCAACCACCCAACCCTCTGTAGTGTGTGACTGCAAGTTCCACAGCCTTGCCACAGAGATTCTGGAGTTGCTCAAACCCTCCTTCCTGCTGTCTTCTTTTCAAAGCTCGTGAAGAACAAAGCCAGTGCTTCCACCAGCCAAGACAGCCCCAGGCTGGCTTTCAAAGGGCTATGGAAGGGGATCTTGGGACTGGGACAGCCTGTGAGACATTTTGATCAGCAAATAGAAGGACATTTGCTCTGGAGCAGGTGTCCCTGCAGAAGCCATGTCAGCACTGAGATGGGGACAGTGCAGCACTTAAGTCCATCTGTTGTCACAGCTCTCCCACAGATCACACCCAGCCACGGCTTCACCGTGGGGCCCATTCCCCTGTGCCATGTCCTACACAGGCCTCTGCACACCACCAGCATCACATCCACTGCAGCTCTCATTTGTGCCAGGTGAAATGAGATCCAGACCCAGGGAAGGTGGGAAGGGTGGGATAACTAATCTCTGGGATGACCCAGCACCTGGGGCTGTCTCCAGGCTGTGGAGCTACAGTCCCTCCTGGACAGCTCCCTCAGCATGCACAAGGGAGTGGCTGGTCCCAGTCCCATGATCCAGCCAACCTGGAGCAGGATGTGCCATTTGCACGGAAACTTTGCAAGCAGGCAGCCCCCTGTTACTTTGCCCTGTAGTGTGGAAGATCCAGTTCGCTGCCCATTCTGATTCCCCACCCCATGGACATTCCTGGCCCTCCAAAACTCTGCTGGGCTGAGGCATCACCTCTGAAGCATTCAGGAGGGCACCACAGATGAGAGCAGCTGAGGGGAGAGCCGAGGGGCGGTGCAGCTCCATGGCAAAGCCCACACTGATCCACTGATGGGCGTGAAACCACCTGCAACCCCCGGGAGGGTCCAGAGCCCTGGCCCTGCGCCACCTCCACCATCCCTGCCAATGTTGGCTTAGCCTGGGCAGGTGATGCCGCAGGAGGGACGCGGGACTTGTCACCCCGCGCTGGATAATCCAACAAGACGAGGCAGCGGCTCCGCCAGCCCGGCACACGCGGCGGATCCTTACCGGTGCAGAACAGTACAGCGAGGACACTGTTAGGATAGCGCGGGGTTCCGGGGTCTGGGACAGAACCCAGGGGCCAGCCGGGGACAGGCGTGCAGCCGCGGCACAGCCGGTACCGAGCCGCTGCCCCCGATCCGGCCTGGGAGTTACATAATCTCGGGGCGGCCGTGGTGGGACGGCGGAGAGTCGCCGGGGCAGAGGACGCGGGCCATGAAGGCCGGCCCCGGGGGGGCTCGCCCCGGCTCCGTCCCGAGGAGCACGTGCAGAGCGGGGCCAAGCGGAGGCGGCCCCGGGATTTGGCACGTTTGCAGAGAGCACTTGAGAGCCCCGGGATGGACGTGGAGGGCCCGGGGCGGTGACGTAAGGGCTCGCACGGACTCGGCTCGGCTAGCCAGACGGCCCCCATGTCCCCGGGGGCTGCGGCGGCCCCGGCAGAGGGAGGCAGTGAGAAGGCCCAGGTAAGGAGACCGGCGGCGGGGTGGCACAGCCGGAGTGGTCCCGACGGTGAGGCCGGACTCCTCCTCCGGCGAAGTCGGACTTGATCGTCCATGCAACAGCAGTGGCCTGCAGTGGCTCGGGGTGCGTGGGACACCGGCCACCCCCGCCGCGGCCCAGCTCTTCTCCCCACACCCCATCCCCGCCGGGGTCCCGCGGTGGTCTTCTGCATGCTATGTGTCCCCTGCGGTTCTGGCCCTCGACGCTGAGCGTGGAGACTCCGCAGGGCTCTGCTCTTCTCCGAGGATGTCTGTGTATCCGTCTGTTNCGTCTGCCTGCCCGCCCGCCTTCCCGACGGCCCCGAGATGCCCAGGAGTCGGCCGGCGGGCAGGTGGTGGTTGCGGGGGTCCCGGTGCCGTTCGCGGAGGCCGTGCGGGGCCCAACGCGGACCCAGTGTTGATGCGGGTTGGGCTGCGGCTCCTAGTGCTTGCGGGATCCTGGTGTCTTCCGCGTCTCGGGGCGGTCCCCTGCGCCCGTGCGGGTCGGAATCCTGGTGCCGCTGCAATGAT
>VZRI01006303.1:72631-114961 GCA_013397515.1 Upupa epops
GGTCCCACCGCGATGCGGCTGCCCCTGCGCCGCCGCCCGTCCGCCGCCGCCTCATGAGCGCCGCCGCAGCCATGGAGCGGAGGGCGGAGGCGCCGCCGCCGCAGGGCCTCGATTTCACCGTGGAGAATGTGGAGAAGGTGAGCGATCCTCCCTGTGACCACCGGCACCACTGCCGGCTGCGGAGCGCTGCAGCGGGGGCTGCGGGGTCGCGGGAAGAGGGGAGGAGCGGCATCCCTGGTGGGATGCCCGGGGTCCGCCGTGGGGTATGGGGTAGCACCGAAAGGGGATGTGGTGTGTCAAGAGCCGTTCTGCTTCCTACCGGTCCCCCTGGGTCTCCGGTGCGGGAACACCGCGGTGCTGGCCTCGGTGAAACCCGGCGCTAGTGGTGTCGTCAGCGGGCAGGGTAGGGACTCCACCAGGTGCAGGGAAACGCTGGGAATGGCGTCTGGGAAGAGCCTTGAGAGCGCTGCGGGCCCAGGGATGCTTTTCCATACCCGCACAACAGCCCTCACCTTGCTGCTGCTGCTGATGCTCGAGGTCTCGCTAAGCAGCTGCAGGGCAGTAGAAGCGAGCAGCGATTACCAGAGCCTGGCATCCACGGAATGGCCATGGTAAGCCGAGGCCTGCTGGTATCACACTGCTGCTGGGAAATGCTCAGAGCAGCTCCTGTGACCTGGGGTTCATTGCAGACACTGAGCTGGGCACCCTAGGGAGCACCCAGAGAGTGCTTCTCTCAGATCATCTTGAGGGTGATGGAGGCGGGACGGCAGAGGATGCAGCTCTGAAGGGCAAACAGTGAGAGGATGCTTCTCCCTTCCATTCATCCCAGAGCCAGACATCTGCTTGGAGACTGGCAGCCTGTCGATGTACAGCTCAGTCCCCAGACAGCTAGTGGGAATCCCAGTGTCTCGTTTTATCTCGATAAGAATAGACCAAGCTCCTTGCCAAAGCGATGCCCACGGGTGTGCTGGTGGGCACATGGCTTGTGTTTCGCACCCATCCCTCTGCAGCAGCCTGCCTGGCCCTGCAGGAGGTGTCAGGTCAGGTTGGTGAGTGGACACTGTTACACTGTTTGCCTTTGAGGACATAGGTGACATAGCCCACCTCTGCTAGGGATTATGGAGACAGAGCACTGCTGGGAGGATTAACTGATGTCTGGAAAATGCTACATTAGTGCAACCTTCTAAGCTTAATCTGCATATTTCCAGGGCTGCTGGATGATATTTGCCTCTGACTTCCTTTCTCTTGGGCAGACACAAACAGATTCTTTGTGTCAACAATGAAGCACATGCTTGCCCAGGAAGGGTAGGCAGTGCCAGGGTGGGGGGCACCCAGTGCTGACTGGGCAAGTTGGGGCTATGCTGAGAGGCAGGTCATCCTTGCTGCACTGCTCTGGATTTAGTCTCCTGCTGCCTGGGAGGAGGTAAAGATGCTCTCTAGGATGCTTCAGCCCCCCTCCCCCAGCCCGCCTGGCTTCTCTCTGTCTCCACGGGCTTTGCCATCTCAGTGGTGTCATCTGAAGGAACAGCTGTGGACTGTGGTGGGGGTCTGAACTGATGGCTGGGGACAGCAGCACAGTCTCTGCCAATGGAAAGAAATGTAGGGTGGGATCAAAAAACCCCCAGAGGTTCAGCAGCTCAGAGCCCTTACATGTCTGTCTTTTCAAGGGAGCACTGCAGGGTCTTTCTGATATGAAGCAAAGGAAAGGTGGGTTATGCTGGAGACTGCGCTGGTGGGAGGCAGGTGGGTAGATCTGCTTTGTCAGAGGTGATGCCAGCAGCTAGATGATGCTTCTGCTGGTCTGAGTTCTTCTGCCTGCCAGGTTTTGTGCATGGCTCTATTAATAACGCTGTATACCAATTAAAGTCAGGGTTTGACTCTACTATGAGTCAGTGGTAAGTGCAGAGGTTAGGAATGGCATAAGGAGCTCCTTGTCTCTTAAGCCTGTCCAGGTCACCTGCAGTGGAAGTGTTACCATGTGGCACTTGTAGCCAGGGAAGTCTCTGGTCAGACCGTGCCCATCATGCTCTTCTGATGGTTTTTGTGGAGAGATCTCGTCTACCTGGACAACCCTTCTGTGCCCCTGCTGTGGTTTATTCTGCAGGCCTCTGGGTGTCCCTCTAGTTGATGAGGATCATTGTTGGGTTTATCCAGATTGACCTGTGTCATAGAGAGCCAGTTAGATCTATCCAGCAGTGGCCAATGATTGCAGGGAGGCAGGAGGATGCTGTAGGCTAGGCTCACGCTGTCCTTTGCTATTTGGCAGGTCTGAAAGCCCATGGGCAGCTGCTTCTGCTCCTGAGTAGGTGTCAGATTTAGGAGCGGCACTTCAGGAGCCATTTAAGAGCTGCTCCCTGTACTTCTTTTCTGTTTTTCCTTAGGGAGCTCTCTTGTGACACAGGGAAGGAATGGGACTGTGCTGGGGCTGAGCTGCTGTGGTGTGTCTACAGCATCAGGGGCGCCTGTTTGCAGCTGAGGGCTGTTTGACTGCTTTTTTGTTTTCTTCTGAGCCTGACCTAGATGTTGCTCTGCCTTCAGCACAGCTAGAGCAGGCTGGCATGATCGTGCTGTGTAGGCCAGCTGGCCAATGGTTCTGGGCTGGCCAATGGTTCTGGGCTGGCGCTGTCTTCCCTGCACCTGCTGCTGGGCTGGGTTATGGTGCTGCTATGGCTGTACAGGGAAGGCAGGGCTTCAGGGTGCAGGGTTGCTCAGTCTTCCAATGCCTAAATGATGCAACCTGGTTTGTGACCTGCATGCCCAGGGGCTGTCCCTGGCATGACTGACAGGCTGGTGGTGGGCTGATGCTGCCGTGGAGAGCATGATGCTCCTGCTGCACCATGAACCCAGTTCTGGTGAGGATTGATTGCAGATGTTTTGTCTCTGCTGGCAGTGTCCATCTTGGAGAAACAGTGCACAAGCAGAACTTGTGCCTTACATTTATTGTCTCACTCAGGTCAGGGGTGGCAGCCCTTAACACTGTGTTGTTGGGCAGAAGAGGAAAGTGAGATCCTCTTTACCTGTTTTCAGTGCAATTAAATGTGCCCCAGCAGAAGCCCTCCTTTAGAAATAAGAAGGCAGAGCAGTTCTGTGAATTTTCCACATGCCTGCTCTTGCCCTCTTTTTTTTTTTTTTGTCTGATTCCTTCCAGGTCTTTCCTCAGTTGGCCTGCCTCTCATCCTCTAGGGTGTTTGTAATATTCATTGACGTCTTTTCCCTAGCACATTAGCAGTCTGGCATCTCTGGGCCTTCCAGATTGCCGTGTGCCTCTCTGGAGATGCCTGATGAATGCACAGAGTCTCTTCAGCAGGATGGGTAGGCGGGGTGTCATGGAGCTGACATCCAGAGCCTACCCTGATGGTAAAGGGGTGGCTTTGATCACTGCTCCTTGGAGATGCTGAGCCTAAGAGATGTGGCATCTGCTGCAGCTGCCTTCCACCCCGGGAGGATGGGGAGAAGAAACCCAACTGCATCTGCTTTGTTCAGAAAAAGGTTATTGCTCATATTCAGAAACCTGATGAAGAGAATTATGGGTATGTCAGAGTGGGGCAATGGCATCTCCTGTCTGGTGCACCACTGATAGCAGTTTGGCCACTTCCATCTTAGAGGTAGCCTAAGTATGTGACTTGTGGCCACCAAGCTGAGGATGGTAGATTAGGAGCCTCAGCAGAAGAGATTCTTGCAAAATAGTGGCAAGTGAGGACTCACCTTTTATAGTCTTTAAGATCTTCAGTGTAGAAGCAAATTCCACTTGGAGCTAACCTTGGCTGAATACCTTGCTGCTTCCTCTGGTGAGGTGATGATGAGAGGGAAGTACCTTGCTAGGACTCAGCTACAAGAGCCATCACCAATGCCTGCCTCCTTTCAGGTCCAATCTCTTACACAATCAGAAGGGGTTGGATTGATTTGTAGGTATCAGCAGGGCTTCCTCTCAAGACACTGAACTTCAGCAAAATGGTGGGTAGAAGCACAGGATGGTGGGCAGAGGTGTTTGGGTTGTCCTTGCAACCTTTCTGGGTGCTGTGCTCATAGGGTTTCTTTATGGTTCTACTTGCTCTTTGGTTATATGGGCCCCTGGCCACCACTGTCGGGACTGTATGCATCTCCCGCATCTCTGCTGGGGTCATGGTGTTCTCAGCAAAGTTCTGCTGGCAGTGAGGCAGCAAGAGGGGTGCTGAGGCTGCTGGGCTGTGTCTGGTGTGACTTGGTGTGGGAAAGCTGGGCTCAAAGAGTGATTGTGAATTGTTAGAACATCATATTAGGAAAAGGGGAAAAATACCTGTTCTTTGGGCCTGTTGGCAAGGTGTGGGTGCCGTGAGCACACCTGGCAGCACACACACAGCAGTACCTTGCCTCCGTTTGCTGTCCTCCGTGGTTGGGCGAACTGTTGCCTTCCCGGGGCTGCTCAGCTGCCTTGCTGTGGTGGAGAGGATGTCTGCTGCAGGCGATGGGAATGCAGGGATGACGTTCCCTTCGACCAGCAGAGGCACGGTAATGGCTGTGCTGCTGCAGGCCTGGAGCATCAGTAGTGTGTTCAGCCAGAAAGAACAGCAAGAGGCTGCAGTAGGAGACATTCCAGGAGGTGCTGCTGGAAAAAGACATGCTGTGGCTGTGGGCATGGAGCTAGGAGCAGCATAAGAATATGTTTTGCATCTTGCTGTTTGCCCTGCCCTGCAGACCTCAGTGCTGTACCTGGTGTTACTGCTTAAGTAGTCCAGGTCCTGGAGGGAACCGTTCTCCCATGGAGTCCCCAAGGATGTTGGAGCCAATGTGTCTGGGACTCTTGTCACCCCACAAACAACAGGGACACGGCTGCTCTCTGCATGGGATTATATTAATGTATTTGTGTGGTGTGGTCAGGAAAACTGCTGCTGGCTCTGGGCTCCCTACAGAAGCTCCCAGGGGTGGTAGGGCAGGGAGGTTCTGGGCTCACTTTCCTTTAGAGTGCAAACTAGATAAGGTGCTTGGTGGTATCTCTCCTTGGATTGGTCCCCCTCCACCTCCCAAAGACACTAGTGTGGGACCTCTGACCTGCATCTTTTGGGCAAGCAGAAGGTAGCTCACATACAGTTCTCTTGAGGGGCTCATTCCCCCTCCAGTGACTAGAGCCTGACTGAGGTTTTGGCTATAGCTTTTTAGAGCAGGGAAGAGTCATCATAACAAGTTTGAATTATTTCCAGCCAAGCAGAGCTGGTGTTGCAGAAAGCTCCTTCACTGGCTGAAGAGCATAGCTGACAGCTGGACTCTACCAGCTCTCACATTACAGGTCTAATTGGAGAGAAGGCAGGTCTGGTGTTAGCCACCAGCTCAAATCAGAATGCACAAAGCCTCCATGCTCAGTGTCACTACACAATTTCATGCCTTCTGCTTCTCTGTCTTGGCACTAATGAGTTCCTCTTGTCACTGACACTTCCTGTTGGGCCTGAGCGTGCAGGTTGGCACAGTGATGTCAAAGTCCAACAGCAGACAATGTAGGCCTCTGAGATGAGGATGGTGTCTTCTCTTGCTGCAGAGGAGCATCTGCCTTCTGTAAGTTACCGTGATTTGCAGCCTCCTTCCCCTCCCTCCCCTTTCTGCCTTTCTTTCCAGTACAGCACGTGTGTGGTAGGTTACAGAGAGTAGGCACTCTCTCTCAGGGTTTTCATCTGCTGCTAGGATGCAGTATTGTTGTCCATCCTCGGAGGTCCTCAGAAAAGCTTTCCATACAGTGTAGAGTACCAAACAGGCATGCCATTGGCAGCCGTGAGGCATGTGTTGCCTTGCCTCTCCACCTAGCATCTTGCAGGCAGGAAGGAACAGCCATGCTCCAGCCAGGAGCTGCCATGGCCAGTCACCTTCTGGGTATGGTGCTTGTGGAAAGAGCGTGAGGAAGCCAGCAACCACATTTTCCCAGAATATTCTGACTTCCATCAGCTTGCAGCATGACTCTTCAGCATCAACTTTGTTTTCATCTTCTGCATTACCTAGTGTTGTCAGTAGACCTTGTCACCTTGCCACTCATCCTTTCTCCTCAGGGTGCGAAGTTACTAGAAGCTCTAGTGCATGTCCTTGAGTTCCACTGCTGGAAGCCTCCCCAGAGGTTCCCTGTGAGAGAAGTGGATGTCTCTCCAGAGAGTTCACTGGTGATAGTGAGGGTGAGGGGTGCAGGCAAGGTGCTGGGGTAGTGGTGATAGGGAAGACGTCTGCATGGCAGAAGGCTGAGTCTGCTGGGGAAAAGTCTCATGACCTGATTACTGGCTTTTCCGCTAATGCAGTGGTGATGACATCTTTCCAGCATAAGCGACAAGGGGAATATCTATGGCAGTGCTCCTTCCTTGCCATGGTTACAATGCAGCAGCTGTTTTTTGGACAAAGATGCTGATGAAGTCTCTGCTGCTGGGGCTGTGTGCAGAATGCTTCCATCCTCTCACTGAGCTGTGTGGTTGCTTATTCCTCTCTGTGAGAGTATGCCATGCTGTCCCTCCACAGCTTCCCACCATGAGATCATGAAGAAACATCCTGAAAGCAGTGGAGGTGAGCAGCTAGGGACCTTGTGGGGTTGGCAACCCAGTGCTGGAGGTCAGGTCTGTCCTCCACACGCAATGAGGTCCTGCTGCTGGGTTAGAGGTTAGGGCTCCTAGGGTGCATGTATATACTGTCCCTTGTAGTATGCACTGGGATTTGTTTTCTCCCTGCACTTTTTAAAGTCTTATCGGGAAACCTATTCAAAATAGAAGAAAATGGTGAATTAAAGAATTAGTGTATGGGTGTCAGGAGAGAGACTGGAAGGTGATGGGGGAGGTCCCATACTGGAGGGTAAGTGAAGGGTACTGCTGCTGCTTTGTGCTTTGTGGTGGTGCCCAGTGAGTGGGGAAGGGAATGAGTGGCTGTCACTGACTCCAGGAATCTCAAGTGAGATTTTGTTAAGAATGGAAGCAAGCAACGAGCTGTGAGGAAACCAAGTAAGAGACTGAAGCAGTAATGGAGGAGATAGCTGGGAGCTCCTGCTGGAGCCCTGCTGCAGGATGACTCGGCCCTTAGCAGGGGTAGGAGCCAGGTTCCTACCGCAATGACTGGTTGAGCTTTTAGCACATTGGCAGCTACTGTTTGATTGTGAATTGTTGCTCTGATAGGAGGGGGTGACAGCTACCTCTGCCCTAGCAGCTGAGCGATGCTTCAAAGGGCAAAAGTCCAGGATAACTAGGAACAGAGCAAGGTTTCAGCTAGCTGAAACTCTTGGGCTCCTCCCCTTGGCCACTCTGTCAGGACAGATTTCTCTCTCTCCATGTCCTGCTTGTCTAGGATTAACCTTTTGTGTCAGGATACATCTTCAGTGGGAGAGGCACCTGTCCCTTTGCAGCCCATGTTGTCTGGTTCCGTCTGCTATCACCTACTTCACAACCTCTTTCCCTCTTGCAAAGAGGTTATCCTCATTTTCCCCCCCCACCAAGTCTTGAACAGAGGCATTTCAAATGGTGGCCTGGACAGTGTCATCTGTAAGGTTCCTGACATTTGTCCTGCTATTTGGGCTTGTCCTAGGAGGCACATGCACTTGCTTGGGAAGCTCACTGCTGTGCCCCAGGCTGGCAGCTCTGCTTGCTTAAAAATAGGGCTTAGCTGAAATCTTCTTCTGGGTACAAGAATTTCATAGAGCTTTGGGGGGAGGGGGGAGGATATTTGAGACCTGGAGCCAGGATGAGGACACAAAAAGTCCTGTGCACCTGCTGGAATCATCCTCTGATTCACTGGTGGGGTGTGATGGATGCCCAATAGCTTGACAGATGCCATTGCTTTTCTTCGCTCCTGGCGTGTGCAGTCAGCAGTTTGAAATGAAACACACTGCATTGGGCAGAAGCCTCACTGCTGGCAGATGGAGTGCAAAATCATCACTGGTTACTAGTTGCACCCTCTCATGATAAGTAACTGATTACAGCTGGCCTTAAGATCTGTGCAGGGTTCCTCTACAAATAAAGCAGCCTGCATGAGGCTGTTCCCATGAGTGTGAGCTCTGCAAAGTGCTAATCAGATCTCCCAGAGCTGTTGGAGCAGGTAAGTGATGTTCCCCTTCTCCATACAGAGAGATGGAGCAAGCAGCCGCAGCCTGTCATGGGAGATGGTTAGATGCTAGCTCTCCTGATGCAGCTGTAACTGGATAGGCTTGGGAATACTTCAGAGGTACTTTGGAGGGGTTAATTCCTGGTCTTGGTGACTGTGGTTTTCAAGGGCTCCATACAATTCCACAGATGAGGCTGTCTGCAGATGTCTTTGTGGGTCTTGGTTTGTTGGGTTCCAGGATGTGAGCTGTGGGGGATACATGCTTTCTGAGAGCCAGAACATCCACAGAACCTTTACAGGAGTGGTTACGGGTGGAAGGCAGAAGTGCATGTATCCCCCACAGCCCTTGTATGGCAGAAGAGTCCTGCATCCACCCCAGTGACTGTGCATCAGCAGGGCAGCAGGAGGGTTCAGCATGAGTGAAGGCAAGGGTGAGAGATGACTAAGCCAGGGAAATTTCCAGAGTGCAGCATGAGAGGAAGAAGGAAGGACTGATTTGCAGGTCATTGCCTGTTGCTAGATCCCTCTCATTTTGTTGAAGGGTCCAAGGAGGGAGGCCAGCTGATGTGGGGAGAGGGGCTGGCTTTGCAGGGCATGATGAGCCTTGGCAGGACTGGCCATGGTGGTGTTCCTCAGCTGCTCTAGGATGCTTCCCTCTCTCTTCCAGGCTCTCCATCAGCTGTATTACGACCCAAACATTGAGAACAAGAACTTGGCTCAGAAATGGCTGATGCAGGCACAAGTCTCCCCACAGGCATGGCACTTCAGCTGGCTGCTTCTCCACATGGACAAGGTGCCTGAGATCCAGTACTTTGGTGCCAGCGCTCTCCACATTAAAATCTCCCGTTACTGGAATGACATCCCAGCAGACCAGTATGAGAGCCTCAAGTCACAACTCTTCACCCACATCACCCGCTTTGCCAGCGGCTCCAAGATTGTGCTGACCCGTCTGTGTGTGGCACTGGCCTCTCTGGCGCTCAGCATGATGCCAGAGGCTTGGCCCTGTGCTGTGGCCGACATGGTGCGCATGTTCCAAGCTGAGGACTCCAATGTGGATGGGCGAGCTCGGTGCCTGGCACTGCTGGAGCTGCTGACAGTGCTGCCTGAGGAGTTTCAGACCAGTCGCCTGCCACAGTACCGCAAGGGCCAAGTTCGCAGCGTCCTGGCACAGGAGTGTGGCTCTGTCTTCCCTTTATTGGAGCAGCTGCTGCAGCAGCAGGACTCCCCAGGTTTCATCAAGCAGAAGGTGTTGAAGTGTTTCTCCAGCTGGGTGCAGTTGGAGATCCCACTGATGGACTGTGAGAACCTGATCCAGGCAGCTTTCACCTCTCTGCAGGACCCAGAGCTCTTTGACACAGCAGTGGAGGCTGTTGTCAATGCCATTTCCCAGCCTGATGCCCAGAGGTAAGGCATCTTCCACTGTGCAGTGTGCCTGGTGCTCCTGGGTATGGATAGGGGAAGGGCTGGGGAGGGAAAACATCTGGCTTTTATCTAGCTACCATAAGTGATTATGACAGGGATTGGAAGAGAGAAATGATAAAAGCAACCAAAGGCTACTGGTTTCACATAGTTCTGGAGGTTTTTGCAACATGGTTGACTTGTGTGGACTATGTAGTCTTGGCCAGTCACAGTCCATCTCCACCCTCCCTTTCTTGAGCAGATGAGTATGCTCCCTACTATGGATGCAGCTTGCACGCGTTTGTGTCGGGGGAGGCCAGAGACCCTTCTCTGCTTCATGCTGCTGATTCAGCCAAGGATGTGATTTGATGCAGAAATAAAAAAACCAGACCTTTTGGTCTTCCCCCTTATTCTAGCCCAAAGACTTGCCCTTTGTGGCCATGACTGACCCTGGAGCTGAGGCAGGTCCTGGGAGGGCTGTACCATGGGGCTCTGAGCTTGTCTGCGTGGCTGCATTGTCTGAGATGCTGTCAGCAATAGCAACTGATGCCCACCGAAGGGAAGGCACATCTCTGGTTCTTGTGACCACATCCCCTCCTGGCTGCTTAGCAACCTTCCCCCAAAGAGAAGGCTTTCCTTAAGGACTGCTGTTGCTGTGCATCCTTGTGCATTGCTGCGCATTGCGCAGGCTCCGACCCTTTGCAGCAGTGTGGATGCTGCTGCAGCTGTGAGCTGCTTCCCGTTGGCTCCAGGGCAGAGGCAGCACATGTGGTCCCTGGCTTGACAGCTACCTAGAGCTGTCGTCTTGTAACAAGGGGGTTTCATCTGGAGACTGAAAGCCCTGGTTCACAAAGGGACCAATCAGGACTTTTGTGACTACAAGCAGCTTTTTCTTGCACCTGGCAAAGGCTGTGGGTCAGCCCAAACCCTTGCAGCAGACAGAAGGATGAGTGAAGGTGACTTGCAGTTCTGAAATACTGGACTCTGTCTTCCTCTTTTCCATTTTCCTTGTCTCAGAAGTCCCTTGTCTGTTGATTCCCCACCAACATGCAGCGCTGTTCTTCAGTTGCATTAAAAGCCTGAGCTTCCCGTTGAGCTTTCAAAATGAATTTTGGTAAGAAGTGTGGCTGACAGTGAAGTTTCCTCTCTGTTGCTTTGTGGTTTCTGGCTTCATTCAGTTCTGCCGTGCTGGCTGATCCCTTACAGCATCACCAGCACTTGCTCTCTCATCTTTCTCCCATCAGCTGCAGCAGAGTACCCTCCTGTCCATAGCCATGTGGGCAGTGGCTAGGACTGGGCCGGCAGCTGGCCTGAAAGGCTGCCCAGTATGAGCCTGATGCAGCCCCCACTCCCAGGGTGCTCTGACAGTGGTGGCATTGTCACAGGGATGCCCTGCCAGGCGGAGTGTAGTGTCGCCTGCTCCAGGGAGGAGCAGGATTGTACTTGGTGCTGAGATCTGGGGTGGCTTCAGGGGTGGGGTAGCTGACAGAACCACCTGACTTGGTGGCCTGTCTCTTCCCCTTTGTTCCTTGTGCTCCTTGTCTCCATCTTGCATCTCTCCTCCAGCTTCCCCTGGTGCCAGCTGTCCCGCCCCTCAGGCCTTATTGCACAGCCTAAGCAGATCCAGCTCTTCCTTGAGCCCCCAAGGAGTTGCCTGACCTTTCTTTCTCTTATCTTCAGTCTGTGAGATCTCTGCTGCTTTTCAGCTGCTGTCTTCCTTCATGGTCTACTGCCTTTGTTTCTGCAAACCCCGCTGCCCTTGGCTGCAAGACTGGAGCCATCCTCAGAAATGGGCTGCTGACACAGTCCTCTCCAGAGCTTTGTAGGACATTGCTCCTTGAGAGGCTTGATCTTGGGGCTCCCTGTGAGTGTTATGGACACTGTGCCCTTCCACCTTGCTCCCTCCAAGCTGGATTCATTGACATTGCTGCAGAGGCAATGATTCAGGTGTGCTTCTACTACCTGCAGAAGGCTCAGTGGCTTGTGAATTTGACTACCACTACTGAGGGTTAGGTAGCATGTAGGTCATTTTGCAAGGGGAGTACCACCTTGCAAGGCATCCCTTGTCCTGCAAGCAGCTAGCTGTCACCAGTGTGAAGGTGGGGAAGGGCAGGTGATCACCTGGCCATGGCACCACCTCACTCTTGGGTAAGTTGTGTGTGCAGGCAGCTTCCATTTCTCTGCCTGTGAGCAGCAGTGGGTGGCTTTCCTGCCTCCGAGGTGTTACTAGAGATGATGCAGCAGAGCTTTGTAGGTGCAAAATGTTTGGTCTCCTTACCTGCCAGGCAAGTGGGAGCCGTTTTCACACACAAAAAGGGTGTCTCAGGGGGTATTGCTAGAGTCTGGACACTGAGTGGAGATACTGTTGCATCTCATTTGCAGAGAAGGCTTGGGCTGGATTTTCGGTCTCATTTGAGGATTATCCATCAGCTAAGCAGGTCAGAGAGCTCAGCAGCACAAGCTATAGAGGGAGAGCTGACATGCAGCACTGGGCCATGCTCCTCAGCCCGTTGGGTAGTGTCAGAGCAGGGAGAGGGACTTCTGCGTGATTCTTGCTCATGATAGGCATTAGAGAGGACTAGACACAGCTGCCTCCCTGAAAGCAGCAGGGTGTTGCTGCAGTGATGGAGCTAGCAGGATCCTAGGGATGTGGATGGGATTACTCATTGTCCAGCCTACCCTTCCTGGTCTTGGCACCCGGTGTTGAATCTCTGAAGTGGAATTTGACTGAAGAGTTTTGCAAGACCTTCATTACAAACCAGTTTTTAATAACATCAGGATTTTCTCATCAAGACATGGCTCAGATTTTGGATCAGGAAGAATGAGATTGTCCTATATGAGCTGATCATGTTTCCCCTCTGCAGAGTGTCCCACATCCTGTGGTATGGTTCCGAAAGGATTGTGGGAAGAGCAGAAGCAGCTGCTAGTCCCACAGTGTGTGGCTGCAGATGCTGCAGTTCTCTGAACTTTGAGAAGGGAGTGGACAAATAGAAGAAAAAATTACTCAGCTGCTGAATTTCAAGAGAACAAATCCTGCCTGGGAAGGCTAATGCAAGTCACTGGGTATAATCACTGAATGGCTGCCATGTTCATACACTTCCGCAGGCGTTCCCAGTCATTGATTGTTGGAGACAAGGCATCCAGGGGCTTGCCTGGGCTAGGATGGTCTTGTCCTCTCCTGCCCAATGCTGGGGTGCAGTGGCTGGCAGCAGTGCTGGCAGGTGCCATGTTTGCCTTTCGGGGAAACTCTGCACCTGGTCATGGTCAAGGCATCAGCTGGTTGCTTGGGGCTGGGAAGCAGCATTGAGCAGGTGGAGTGGACTGGGGCTCTGTGCTCCTGGATGCGGGGGCGAAGATCCTTGTTGTGTCTGGCTTGGTCATGGCTTTCAGGCAGCTGGTTAGAAACCACACCTAGAGTAGGAGTCTCCCTCCTTCATGTGGACCCTTGAATTTGTATAGGCAGTGAGCAGAGCAAGGTAGTGCTCAGAATGTGGTTCACCTAATCTTTTCTAGAAGTCTTCAATAGCACAGTGAGCTGCAGCATGGAAGCCAGTCCAGGTGGCTCTTTCTGTTAGCTGTGCAGGTAGTCCAGAGGACTAGCTTGGGTCCAGGTGCTGTGAGTATTTCAAGGTAACCAACAAAAGCAGGATCCTTGTCATAAAATCCTAAGAGTTCTGAACACATGAGCCTAGTGGTGTGGAAGGAAGGATGGCTTTGCCCTACACTGGATCAGTGATAGGTCCCCTGTACATGTCTGTCTGGCACTATCCTGGCTCCCTTCAGCCGACCCTGACTGCAGCATCAGTTCCTGGGGAGAGACGCTGAATTCTCCATAATCACATCTCTCCCACACTGCTACGTACATGACTTATGGGGCATCATAGGCTTAAAAATGGTTTACACAAAAATGCCCACCTGCCTTGCTCTGTGATTTCCTCTGGGGAAAGGTGCACACAAAGGGGACCAGAGAGGCACATTCCCTCTGTCTTGTGCTGGCCCAGTCCTGGAAGCTGCCATAGCCAACATGGCTGTCCTTCTCCAGGACTAATGGCTTTATTCTCCTCTAAATCATCCACAACACTGTGAGCCTCCTGCTTTGAGCATCCTTGGCCCCACACTTGCTTGCAGTGGGGCAGGCAGGGAGCGCATGGAATAGCTGCAGCTCCAGATAACGTGCCTGAGTGCACATAGAAACAGCAGGCTGCTCTGCAGCCTCCGGCACAGCCTCTCCAGGGGCCCTGAGCCACATTTCACCTTGGCTGCCTCCTCCTTGTTGCCTTGGTTACCATCACTTACAAGCAGTGGAGGGAGGCTGATGTGCATGATGTGATGTAGGAGTGCTGCGCAGCACTGGGTTGCAGCAACCCAGGAAGGTAGGGGGTCAGGATGTGTGCCAGCATTCCCCCCCTGAGTAGGAATCCCCAAGGGCAGCTGCCCACTGTATCCCAGGCAGAGTGCAATCTAGATGTACCCATACTGGAGAGTCAGGCAGCTCTGGCAGAGCGAGAACAGCCTGAGGTCTGCCCTTGCTGCCCTTCTCCCACTCCTCATCCCTGCCAATTCAGCTGCATGTTTTCACATCTCATTTGGAGCTGGACATGATAGCAGTGAGTTGGTGCTGGCTGTGGGGTGCTGGCAGGTTTAGGTGAGCAGCGGCAGGTGCCCACACCATGGTGCATTGGGGGACTGGCACAGAGCTAATGGCCACCAGCTCAGCCTTTCGCTTTGCTTGCAGAGGCTCCACTTCAGCCTTTGTCTCTATGCTACAAGCAGGGAGGAGAGTCCCTGACAATGGTAAAAGCTCCCAAATGTGTCATGTTGCACCAAGTAGCCTTTCAGTAGGAAAAGCTGGGCAGGAAACCCTGGGAAAGCATCAGGAGAGGTGGGTGCCATGGCAGGCAGTGCTGGTAAGATGAGGCCTGGCACTGATTCAGGCTGTGCTTGCAGGTACGTGAACACCCTCCTGAAGCTCATCCCCCCTGTGCTGGGGCTGCAAGAGCAGCTGCGCCAGGCGGTCCAAAGTGGGGACATGGAGACATCGCATGGGATCTGCCGCATTGCTGTGGCCTTGGGGGAGAACCACTCTAGGTGAGTGCTGGGGATGACCCCCAGGAGAGCGAGTGAGCTCGGAGCTAGTCACTATTCACCATGTGCTATGTTGTCCAGGATCTGTCCTGCACCCAGTGACAGGTGTCAGGGCAGAGGACCCAGGCAGTGGTGTCACCTTGATCATGTTCTCTGCTCCCCAGGGCCCTCCTGGACCAGGTGGAGCACTGGCAGAGCTTTCTGGCCCTGGTCAACATGATTATGTTCTGCACGGGCATCCCTGGGCATTACCCTGTCAATGAAACCACTAGCTCCTTGACGCTCACCTTCTGGTACACGCTGCAGGTCAGTGGCTGCTGTGGGACAGCCTGCCCAAAATCCTGCTCTCCAGGCAGGGCTGAAGGCACTGGTGCTTGGGGACTGGGATCTGGCCTGGCTGCATTTGTTCCCCAGGGATTCCTGACGTCCCTGCTCTCACCTCACACTCGGAACCAGTACAGGGCGCATAACTCACAAATTTGGGCCTTGTAGCTTGTTTTTTCCACCCCCAGTCTTCCTTAGAAGTCTGAGCCAGTCTGAAAGGGCATCACTAATATAACTAATTAAAACAATGTTAAATTTTTTTTTCCAGCAGCAGACCTGGTTGTTTAGACCTGGCTGTGTGGCTGCACTGGCTGCAGGCAGGGAGAAGGGTGCATGGTGGCTTACTGTGGTCTAAACCCTGCTGTGGGATGGTTGTGGTCTCTCACAGGAAGAAATAGAGGACTTATGACTGCCCAGTGCGAGGTATCTCTCCCAGGACCAGTGTTCCCTGCACCAGCAGAGCTGCCCTGTCACGTCGTGCTCTATTTTTAGCCTCCGTTCATCCCTGCAGCTCTATTCCTCTGCAATCTGATGCGGTGTGGCTGAGTGTGGGCAGGGAGGGGGGTGATGCTGGCATCATGCTGGCAGCTCCTCTTTCTCTGAAGGGCTGGGATGAAGCTCCCACCTCCTATCACTCCTTCTCCAGAGGGTATGGTTGCAAGCAGGAGAACACTGTGATCCCCAGGCACCTGTCCCAGCCTGCCTTGTAGGATCTGTGCCCCTGATTCAGGCATGCTCCTGAGGTTGGGGCACAGTGGGGCAGTGCCACCCTGCTGTCACTGTGCTGTCCTCAAATGTCTGAGTGTCATCTTCTGGCATCTTGCCTCCAGATAACACTGTTTCTGCAGAAAGGCTCAGCATCAGTGGACTTTAGAGCTCAAAATGCAACCTCCAACTCATGACAGGTGCCACCATCCCTGGGAGATGTCCCTGAGTCCCCTCTACAGCAGGCATGTTTACTCTGTGTCCTTTCCCCTGCACACCTAATAGAATTCTTCTCCCTCCCACTGCCAGGATGACATACTCTCCTTTGAGCCAGACAAGCAGGCGGTGTACCAGCAGGTGTACAGGCCTGTCTACTTCCAGCTGGTGGATGTGCTGCTGCACAAAGCCCAGTTCCCCTCAGATGAGGAGTATGGCTTCTGGTCCTCAGATGAGAAGGAGCAGTTTCGGATATACAGGTACAGCAGGAAGTTTGGGTTTTCTTGTCAGGCAGGCAACGACACAGGCAGCATCCTGCCTCCCTGGAGACTGAATGCTGTGGAGAGACCCAAGGAGGGACACAGTGAACAGTCCTTTCATCGAGAGCTGGTGTTTTGGGGTGGCACCATTTGGCATGCCTAGAAAGCCCTGGGAACGCCCCACATGGGACTGGGGCAGCATGCTTGTGCTTGGGCAGTGGGAGAGGAAGTAACATGTCCACATGTGGAACACTGCAGGGGATGAGGGCAGCATCTAGAGACCTCTGTGCTCTCTGCAGGGTGGACATCTCTGACACGCTGATGTATGTGTATGAGATGCTGGGTGCTGAGCTCCTGAGCAGCCTCTATGACAAACTGGGACGTCTCCTGACCAATACAGAACAGCCATCCACATGGCAGGTGAGCAAGAGGACCCTAGCACCAGGCTGATGGCTATCAGCCCCTCAGGGATCTGTCCTCGCCACAGAGTGTTACAAAAGCAAAGGGATGTGATAGAGACAAGTAGCATGACCACCTTACCAGCACACATGCAGGTTCTCTGGGGTCTGCTGGGGAGAGGAACAGATCTTCTGCCCCTGTCCTGTCCTTAGTGCTGCCTAAGGACCAGCCTCCTTGGCCAGTGTGGAGGTGTGAGTCAGAGTCTGGAGCTTGGGTGGGCATCAGGGGTCCACACATGGCTCTGACAGTGCCTCTCCCTCCGGACAGCATACCGAGGCCTTGCTCTATGGATTTCAATCCATCGCTGAGACCATTGATGTTAACTACTCCGATGTAGTGCCAGGGCTGATCGGCCTCATTCCCAGGATCAGCATCAGCAATGTGCAGCTCGCCGACACAGTCATGTTCACTATTGGTGAGACCTTTGTTCACCTGCAGGCTGGGCTGGGGAAAGGGAGCCCCTCTGAGGCTTCAGTAACAGCAGTGAAGAGCAAAGCTGAGACTCCTGAGATGGAGCCCTGCAGTCTGATCCTGTCTGTGTGCACAGGTGCCCTCTCAGAGTGGCTGGCTGATCACCCTGTCATGATTAACAATGTGCTGCCACTGGTGCTCCAAGCCTTGGGCAACCCTGAGCTCTCCATCTCTAGTGTGTCTACCCTAAAGAAGATCTGCCGGGAGTGCAAGTACGACCTGCCACCCTATGCTGCCAACATTGTTGCCGTATCGCAGGTAGGAGCTGGGTATGGATGGATGCATGGTGCTGACCCAGGACATGCTCTGTGCACACCCTATCATCTGTAAGGATCAAGACAGGGGAACACAGAGCAGCAGCTCAGGGTACCTTACTTGCATGGGGGATTTCTTTTCTGTACTGTTCCTAGGCCAGGACCCAGATGGCAGTTGCTGTGTTCTGCTGTGAGTGCAGAAATGGCAAGGTGTGGCAAATACATCTGCCAAGGGATCTGTTGGGGTCAAACTTAGGCATCTGTCCTTTTCCTGGGGTTTTGTTTGCCTTGTTGGGAGCAACATCCTGCTAGCATCTGCCAGGCAGATGATGCTGCTGAGCATCTTGAGGGGCATCTTGGTGTTCAGGACTTTCCATGGAGACTGAGCTGGTCCCTGCAGCACCAGGACAGCTTTTCTCATGGTCTTTCTTGACTCTCAAGATTTGGAACAGATGGGGCTCAGAGTCCCAAGGTACTAGGAGGAGGGCTGGTCTTAGGAGAGCTGCCAGAGTAGGGCTGATGGAGGGGATTAATCTTATTTTAGAGCCTGGGAGACACCATCGCTGGGGTAAGGAAGCTCTGGCTGAGGTTGGCTTCTGAAGCCATCCTGTTGTATAGTCCATCCAAGCCAGGACCTCCTCTTATTTGGTGGCTGAATCGGCTGGCTCAGAGAAGAGCTTGCTAGGGAACAAGGACTCTGCTCCCTGCCTGTGCCAGCTCATGAGGAGTGCATGCCATTTGTCTGTGCCCATAGTGGTGTGGTGTTGGTTGTCTTCATCTGCTGAGTCAGTCCTTCCTCCTGGAAGCTTTCTGTAGCACTCATCTTCCTCCTTCTCTCTCCCTTTCCCTTTGGCAGGAGGTGTTGATGAAGCAAATTCACAAGGTAAGGAGTTGTTTCACACTTTTGGCTGGTTCTGCTCACCCTATTGTTCCCCTTAGTCACACTTAGCTGAAGACAAGAACTGAAGAGAGTGCAGCATTGCACCCATTGTGTGTGGGACCAACAGTACTTGCTGGCTGCCTCTTGCTGTACTGCTGGGCTCCCACTGTACATGGTCTGAGGTTGTACATGTGGATATATCCCTATAGGCAGGTAGGTCCTAGGGAGGTTTAGCTCTAGCAGTTTCCAGTCCCTCTAGGCCCAGGGATGCCAAGGTGGTAGGCATGTCTTTAAGAGGAAAGAGAAGGGAGATAAGTGTGGGGACAGAGCCTAAGCTGTGGCTGCAGCCAGAATGGAGTGGGATGTTTGACCCCCAAACATCATTAACAGGGCTGGGACAAGCTGTGCAAAGAATTGTGAGCTGAGGTAGGGCGAGTGGTGCCAGCAAGGAGATCTCTGGGTGCCACTTGATCTTTCCCTGTTGGGTTGCTGGGAAGAGGCCAGGTGTGCTGGTGGCAGAGCATCTGTTCCCTGAGTTTTGCTGTGCAGGTAGGGAGCTGCTCCCCTTTCCTGCAGCAGTAGGCACCTTGAGTGACATAGATAATGCAGGAACAGCAGCATACTGGGTTCCTGCTTTTGCTAACTGGGCCTCTAGTAGGTGTGTGGTATGTGACCTGCCCTGTTGTGTCTTCTCTCTGTTACCAGACGAGCCAATGCATGTGGCTGATGCAGGCTCTTGGGTTCCTGCTCTCCGCACTACAAGTGGAGGAGATCCTGAAGAACTTGCACTCCCTCATCACACCATACATCCAGCAGCTGGAGAAACTGGCTGACGAAACAGTGAGTACCTGTGCATTACCTCTGGGTTTTCCCTGTGGCTGTAGCCCCAGAACTGCTGTGTTGAATGTGATCAGGGAATCCTTCTCTGGCATTTTGCCTCTGCAGTCCTGGTTCCTCAGGATCCCAAAGATATGACCCTGATTGAGCAGTGCTGTCTGTGCCACTCTTTGGCTTTTTTTTCCCTGGCAGCCAAATCCTTCAAACAAGTTGGCCATCATCCACATCCTCGGCCTACTTTCCAATCTCTTCACCACCCTTGACATTAGCCACCATGATGATGACCATGAAAGCACCGAGGTCAAGAAACTGCCTGTGCAGCAAGGACCCAATCCAGTGAGTAGAGCAGGAAGTCGATGCTCTTTACCACACCTTGACCAAAGCCTTGCTGTTTGCTTCTGGTGCCAGGAGAGGGAGATAATGGGAATTGCAATGTGTATCATGAAGGTGGTGTTGATGCATTCCAAGCTTAAAACAATCCCTTCAGCTTATCCCACCATTCATGTGGTGGGTAGAGGTGACCTGGGGGGTTTGTCTTGGTTGGGTGCTGATGTGGAAGATAAACCAGATGCTGTCTGCTAGCTGTGAGTTGTGCCAGGCTGCTTCATGAGGGAAGAAAGGTGTCCCGCTTTGGAGTAGGCAGAGGACAGTGGTGTCTGAAGGTTTGAATCTCCATTCCCTGATGCTGTGATAGCCAATTCTCTTCAATGCACCTTGTTCCTTACAGGTGGTGGTGGTTCTGCAGCAAGTCTTCCAGCTCATACAGAAGGTTCTGAGCAAGTGGCTGAATGATGCCCAGGTGGTGGAGGTAACAAGGCTCCTGTATTCTGCCTGTAGCTCTGCCTGTCCTTGCTGACCTGAACTGGGGACAGCGAAGAACAGACTCCACATGATGCCCTGTAAGAGGGATGACTTGATAGGTTGTCTGGATCAGTGCTGCTTGCTGTCACCAGCAGCATCTGGCCATTCTTCTCTGTCTTTTGCCCACATCAGCTCTGCTCCTCTCTGGCTACAGAGGCCTTGCCATCAGCAGGGAGATGGAGGTCTACCAGTCCTGTGTTCACTAAGAGAATAGCTCTGATCTGACCTGAGCTTGTGTCATCTAGTGTTTCTCCAGTTTGCTCAGTAATGCCCACATGTACTGTCACACCAGCCATTTGCCTTTAGCCCTGTGGAAAACATTCTTCTGCAGTCAATGGGATGGGTGTTCCCTGGTCTCAAGAAGCAGGGCACAAGTACCAGAGTAGGTCTGAGTCCTCTATCTTTCTGGTTCCCATCAGCACTGCCAGCTTTTCCCTCCCCCAGGACCTGTCCATCAAGCCCTGTGTCGTGGGAATGGTCTTCTGATGTCTGTTGCTCACACAGTCCCTCTTCTCCTGTAGTCTGTCTGTGCCATCTTTGAGAAGTCTGTGAAGACCCTCCTGGATGATTTTGCCCCCATGGTGCCTCAGTTGTGTGAGATGCTGGGGCAGATGTACAGCACCATACCCCAGGCCTCTGCCATCGACCTCACCCGACAGGTACAAAGCAGCACTCACTCCATGGAGAGGTCAGGGACACATGGGGCCAGCAACAACAGCTTCAGTCCTTCCCTCTCTCTTTCAGCTGGTTCACATCTTTGCCCATGAGCCTGCCCACTTCCCTCCTATCAAGGCCCTCTTCTTACTTGTTACCTCAGTCACGTTGACCCTCTTCCAGCAAGGTACGTGAGATTAACCCTTCTTGGCGCTGGGGCTGTTGTCAGGCTGTTGCATGCATGGAGTCTGGAAGCGTCTTACCAGGAATGGCTGTTTTCACTCCTAGCTAAGCTAACGGGGCCATCTCTGTTTCTTGGATTCATCCCAACCCCTGGAAGGTGGGTACCTTCCCTGCAGGGTAGCAAAAGCAGGAAACCCCTGGGCAAGATTCTATTGCTGTGACAGCCCTACTTCTGCAGCAGGGCTGAGCATTGTGTGCTGCAAGGGTTGAGCCGGAGCTCCAGTCCTGCTTGGCAGGGAGGCTGTACTCCCTGACACATTCCAGGGCTCCTCTGGGGGCCGGGGCTACTGCTAGTGGTCAAGAATCAAGCCCTCGCATGAGCAGGAGGACATGTGTGTGAACATCTGGGAAACAATGTTTTCAGAGTCACTGTGGGCCACTGAGTCACCAGTGATGTGGACCTCAGGGTCAGGGGCCCCTCTTTGTCTCACTGTCCACCATACAAAAAGCAAATGGGGTTAAGACAGGCCCCTCCACACCGTGGCTTCCTTCATGCTCTTGGTGACTTGGCCAGTAACAAGAACAAATGCACATTGGAGCTGCTGGCTCAGGTCCTTCAGCACCTCTGTATGTGGCCCCCAAGGGTTCTTGTCCTTTGCTTACAGCCGGGTGCTGGATAGGGTGGTGCTGTTCCCCAATAGAAGGCTCAGTGCTCTTTAGAGAGGTGGGTGAGGTGTGAGGACCCTGCTTTCATCATCATGCCACAGTCCAAGCAAATCCTGCTGTGCTGAAATGCCACAGAGGACAGTGGCAAGTGAACTGGTCTTACCTGGAGGTCAAGTCCCCACTTCTACCAGCAGCATGTGGATGGTCTACATGGAAATATTTCTGGCTCAGTGCCTGAGGAGGCAGATGCCTCTGGGCAGCAGCAGAGCCTGCAGGAGGAAAGAGAAGGGGACAGAGCCTGAGCTGTGCCAGGGTTTGGACTGAGCTTTGCTCAGGCAAGTGGCCATTCAGCTCACTGTGTGCCCAGGATAGTGTGCTCCCACCCACCCCATGGGTCCTTTTCAGGGGCTGGCTGGCCTCAAGCAGGGCAAGCCCCTTCCACTGATCCCATAAGTGACAAGAGCCCCGCAGGGGCCAATATGCGGCAGTGCACACTCAGATGTCAAGATAGGGTGAGTGCTGCTGGCATGGAGATCTCTGGGCACTTCATTGCTCTGTCGCAGGAGGATGCTGGAGGACATCTCCAGGAGGGTCCTGGACTCAGGGTCTCAGAGAGCATCTGGGAATGGGGTGAGAGGGTGAATGTGCCAGGGGCTCCTGAGCAGCTGGTGCTGGTGACAAGCATGTGCACGCCTGAGCCCAGCTGGGGCTGTCAAGCGTTTGCTGGGGTGTTGTTGTTCACTTGCAGTTATCTTCCAGGACCAAATGGTGCTCTAAAGACACCTGCTCAGTCCCCACAGTGCAAAAGCTCTAATTCTCCTTGTGGAGATGGTGCTCAGCTAGCCCCTGCTCCTCCTTCTCTTCCTCCCCAAGGAAACGAAGAATTCCTCCTTGACTCTGCAGCACTCAGGTGCTAGCTGGAGACCCTGGGGCTTCAGACCCTTTCCTTTGCAGTTTCTTTCTGTTCTTGGGTTCTCCAAGTTTCATGATTTTTTGTATGTTTTGTTTCTTTAACTTGCTTCAAGCTGCTCATGTTGCCCATCCCCTTCCCTACACACCCCTCCTCCCTTACACTCCTGTTTTCACTTGTAAATTCTTTCTGTATCACATAACTATATGATGTTGAGTTGCTGTTTGTATGATTTTTCTCTTAAGTTACATCTTTATTATATTTTAGGGCCCAGGGATCATCCTGATATTGTTGATTCATTTATGCAACTCCTGGCACAGGTGTGTTTTAGTTTCTTATTCATTCACTTTCTGTTCTCTCTCTTTCTCTTTTTGATTCAATTTAAACCTATTTTTAACTTTCTGTTGACAACGTTTTTTTTCCTTTTAGTTGAATATCGAGTTTCTCCATCTGTTTCCGTGGAAGTTGAAAACAAAACATTCTTTTAGTTCTGGGTTTGCACCATCCCCAGGGCAGTGCCCTCCTCTGCAGGGCACCCTCCAGTTGCTACCCCCTTGCTTCACTGAAGCCAGCGCAGGGCGCTTGGGGCTGCTGCTATGGTCACCCTCAGGTGACAAATCAAGAGCATTAAGCAAATGTTTTACAACCCATTTACCTGTCCTGCCATGGGTCATGTGGAGCTGAGACATGCTGAGCTGGCTGCCTTGCCCCAGGGCCAGTGGGAGGAAGCTCCTGCCTACAATAGCAGGCAGCAGTTGAGGTTTGGCTCTCAGTAATGTGCTTGTGATGGCATCTTCTGCCTCCCACCCCAGTAGCCTCTCAGGGTAGTGGCAGCTTATGCACCTGTAGTCTGGCAGCACAAGAGTGCTGCCAGCTCAGAGTCACGCAGGGACAGTTTGCGTCGGCATGGCAGGGGCTGTGGGCTGCTTGGTGTGTTGACACTCATGTCACATCCGCAGTGGGCAGGCAGGACCAGTCCTGTGCTCTGTGTGCACGTAACCTGTAGGGAGCAGTGGGAGCCCAGCATGCTCCTCAGCCTGCCCTGGCCTGTGAAGAAGGAGCACTGATGTCCTTGACACATTCAGTGCCCCTGCCAGCAATGTGTCGCCCAGCACCTACACAGAGTGTGTGTGTTGCTGGCAAAGAGGGACCCAGCACAGTCACTTTCTGCTCTGTTACTGTGATGGTGAAACCTCTGACGACACACATATTGGCCCAGTGGCTGTGCAGAAACACCCACCCAGAGCTGTGGTCATCCTGCCTTCGCTGGTAGCCTGGCAAGTCATCAGCCACCTCTGATGGCATCTCAGCCCTTGCATGTGTTTTGCATGATGGAGGGGGCAAGGGGGCTGCACTTCACCCCACCCAGACAGTTGTGCTTCTCATGGGTCTCATCCTGATGTCCAGATCCATCTGAGACGCACTGCATCTCACAAGCTGTATCACAGGGTTTGTCCCTGCTTTCCTCAGAGACGTAATGTAATTGAGATTATCAGAAGGTGTTCACAGCTTTTGCCAGTGCCAGTTTTGGAAACTGTGACCTTTTGACACAGGTTTTGAACATGATGGGATAATTGGTGAATGGGGGCTGTGCACGAAGTTCATGGAGATGTCCTTCCCACCTGCTTAGTGCTGATGGGACCTCTGCTTGAGTGCTGTGCCCAGTTTGAGGTATAACATTTCTGTAGATACAGACCAGAATGCACAGAGGAAAGCAGCTGGTAAGATGACCACCTTACACACATGGTGCAGAGGAAAGGCTGATGGGAGTCTGAGGAGCTGCATGAATCTTGGAGTGTGCAAAAGGTAATGCCCCAGTCATGCCTTTTCTATTCTGCTTGAGTGGGACAAATAATCATGGGAAGAAATCATGGAAAAGGATCCATGTTAAGCAATAGAAGATCTTTCTGATAGCATGGAGAAGCCTTGGAACTGCTGTCACATGGAGGGCTTGGAAAGACTCAATGGCCCTGTTGCTGATTGGAGAGCACGTAGAGGTGATCCTGCCAGGGATTAAGGGATTAGATGACCCCAAGAGACTCTTCTGAGTCTGTTTTTGTTACTTTGAAAAGTGCCGAGTTTCTCTCTGACTTGAGATCCTTTACTGCATGTGGATGTGGCACATTTTTGCTTTCTTGGAGAGAAAAGTGCACCCATGGTACTGACAGAGCAACCACCACCCATCCTGGCTGCTGAGAAGCTCTTATATCCTGCCCTCATGGGCAGCATCAGAAGGCAGTGCTGGGGCAACGTGCTAGCAACCAGCCTAGACCCTGGCACGCTGATTTCTGGATAGCCTGTGTCCTTAGGAGCAGGTCAGAGCTTCCTACCTCCATGGCTACTCCATCACGGATCACTGCAAGATGCCCGGTGTGGTCCCAGCCCACAGCCATAGAAGACCTGCTGTTTTCCTGGGCTTTTTTTATTCCAGTAACTCATGGAGACCAAAGGACCCCATCCTCTCTCCTCGTGCACAGGACTTGTTTCAAGGTTTCCTCCTCTTCCTTGGCTGTCCCTCTTCCTAGAATGGTCTGGTTGGATTGCTTTGAAACCTGTCAAGAAATGTCTCTGTCATCCCTGCTTGGCCTCTTACTCCCAGGACTTTGAGAACTGTTTGACAGCAGAGCTGGATCCAGCCTCAACTTTTCCAGAGGTTCATGCTCTGTGGTGATGCTGTTAAGCATTTGTACATCCAAGGATTAAAATCTGAGAGAGCCACAGATCTGATTTGCATGTGGCTGGGGCTGTCGTTTCATCCCAGCCTGATCTACATGTGTAGTCCACAGCAAAGTAATGCATCTTCCAGAGCAGCAAGTTTGGACCCAAGAGTGTGTCAGGGTGAGACTTTCCCACTTCCCTGCCTGTCTGTGGTTGATCAATTTGACAAAATTAACCATCTTCGTTTCAGATTTTTCTGGTTTCTCCTTGCAAAAAGTATTTCTGTCATCTTCCTCTGCCAGCAGGTACTGTCCTATCTTTGATAACTCAGAAGAGTCTCCAGTCTCCTGATTCCTGCACATCAGCCTCACAGGGAGCCTTCTCTCTGTTGGCCTCATAGTATTTGGACAGCCCAGTTGCTGCATCTGATGGCTTTGCCACTCTGTTAAGTGGCAGCCCACTCTTGACAATGGCTGGCTGATCATGAGACCACACTGGCTTAAACCAAACATCTTACAGATGCCGGAGACCCTGCACATAATGTTCTACTCCAAGCTAAGTATGAAATAGTCTGCCATGAGGCTGCACAGAGCAGTGCCAACATGCTTTGCATTAAGGTCTATCCTCAGCACCTCCCCTTCTACCTCTGCTGTGTGCTGGAAATGATGCAGAGCATCGCTGCTGCTGTGCCTGGGGTGGGCATCCTGCCTGGAAAGGTTCTGTGGGTCAGTGCCACCCATGAAGCTGGAGCACCTGTGCCCAGGACCACACAGCCATGGTGGCTGGGGCTTGCACCCAGGTCAGCATCTGCAAATGCAGGAAGGAGGTCCTGGTGTTTGGAAACTTGCCTGACACACAGGTGTCACTCATGGGATTTGGGGGTTCTTCAGCCTACCTTGGCAGGGCTCCACCCTGGCACAGACCTTAGGAATGCTGTGGTGACTTTTCCTGACCGGGAGCCCAGGGACAGGTCTGGACGAGCAGAGCCTTGCTGAGTAGAAGATGTAGGACTGACCTGCAATGGCCCATCCACTGTCATCCCCCTCCTCATTCCCCTTTTGGGATGGTCCAGGCTGCATACAGCAGTCTTTGAGTTCTCCATCATGCCTGCTCCAGCCAAAGGCATAAAGTCCTGTGGAGGATATCCCCTGTCCCTGGTGGGCATGACTGCTCCTGCCAGGCACTGGTGCCTGGCTGAGACCACCTGCCCCTTCCAAAGCTGGGGGCTCTGCTCTGCCAGGTATGTGAGCTGGGAAGAGATGGTAATGCTGGACGCATGGACTAGATATGTGTATTCTTGTGAGCTGCAGGAACCAGCTGTGCTGCCCCTCACTGTCCTCTGCTGGAAAAAGCACGTTAGGTGTCCATTGCATGCCAGTCTGCCTGTGAGGAGCCAGGAACCAAAGACTGCTTTGAAGACCTGTCTGGGGATCACCTAGGTGCTGTGGAGAAGAACCCGATGTCCTTTCTGTGCCAGTCTGCAGAACAGCCCTCACTGGAGAGCCAGTGCCTACCTCTGCATTGGCTGAGAAGGGAGGATGTTTGAAAGCATTTATAGATGTCCTCATCCCAGAACATGTGAGCAGAGCTGCTCTGGCAGGAATCTGGGAGGACAGGCTGGCAGTAAGAGGCCCCAAAGCTGGAGGAAGGTTCATGCTGCTGGGAAAGTGCAGCTGAATCTACCTGGTGCTTCTTGCTAATGGGGGAAGCTCCTCAGGGCCCCTCTTCACAGGGCTGTATAAACATCTCTGTGTACATCAGACGTGAATGTTTGCCCAGACTGGGCTTACAGTCTGTACTGCTTTGGAGGAGGCCTTCTGTGGGGACGAGCCCTCCCAATATTGATGTGCTTTCCCTCATGGCACCAGCAGCTTGAGGAGCAGATACTGCAGCAAGTTTGCAGTAGAATTTGGGGGGCTCTGCCTGCTGTGGGTCTGGTTTGGCTAGGTGAAGCACCCTGCAGGTAGGTGGCAACCTGAGCATGCTGGAAGACTTGTGTCAGCTGGACAGTCTTGCAGTGTGCAGGACTCAGGTTAAAACCAGCCCCTTGGATGGGCAGAGTGGAGAAACCTGTGGCTGGGTGGTATCATGGGAGGCAGCTGCCCTTGAGCAGCATGTTCCTGGGGGAGAGGTGTGTGGACACCGCTCTGGAGCCCACCACACAGCCCTGGTGGGTAGTTTCCCATGGTGAAAACTACATCACTTGCAGGATTTTGTCCAATCTGGGGGTGACTAGATGGCAACAGCTGACAATGAGTTGATGTGTTTCTAAACCACTGCCCAGCCACTAGCCTTCAGATGTGGGTGCTAGCATGTCAGGAGGGGCTGTGCACACAGTTTGTGTAGACGCAAACAGGTATAATGTAGCACATGATGATCTCTGCTTGTATCTGGTAGGGAAGTAGTACAGCCATGTCTTTGATGCCCAAGCTTGAGTACTCTGTTGCAGTGTGTGATACAAAGGGTGAGAAATTCAATAGTATAACCCTGAAATCTGCCTCCCAGCTTCTAGGTCTCCAGCATATGTTCTCTGCACTAGGCAGATGGCTGTGGGCTTTCCATGAAGGGGTGGGAAATAAGTCAATTTTGCTTCCAGTTGAGTCCATGGCAGTGGGCAGATGGCCATGTGTCCTGAGTTCTTCTGACTTAAAGCTGTCTCTGCTTTCATCCCTGGGAGCAGGCTTGAATGGTGGCAGTGCCTCTGCACACAGCTCAGGCCAAGAGTTATCTACACTGCTATCCTGTCCTGTGAGCTCCAGGCACGGACCAGGGACACTGCAGTGATGTGGCTACTTTCCCTGGTGTTGCAGTGACAGCAGGGCAGGAGGTACTGCTGCCATCTGCAGTGGTGGCCCACAGCAGTGGGCATGGTGACATGATGGCCCAAGCATGGATGTGGCTACCTTACTTAGCAGGGCTCACTGAGGCAAGGCAGAAACCCTTCCCATGGAGCGGAAAGCCAAGGCATCCAGTAACTGCCTAGTGCCAGGACTGAGCCACTGCACAAGGTGTCACAGTTCAGGGTGTCCCCAGCAGCAGTGGTTGCCTTCCCCCCTCCAGAGGCTGATGAGATTACTATGCAGGAGAAACCCCTTTGGTTTTTTTCTGATCTCAGAGCTGTTAACTCAGGAACTTGACAAGCAGTGTTGCCATCTGTCATCTGTGCTCTGGAGCTGAAGCAGAGCAAGTTGCTGGTCCAGTCTGGGGTTACTGCTTGAACTAACTGCTGTGACACCAGGGATGCCAGTATCTTCAAGATGAGAGAGCAGCAGAGCACAGGTGGCTGGTTCACAGCGTGCTGCTGCTGTCTGGTGTGCTCTAATAGAAGAGGAACCCTCTTCTGTCTCCATGTCTGAAGTGTTTTTGGGTGCATTGCTGTGATACCTGTCCTGGGGTCTGTAGTACCTGAGTGGAGCAAAGTGTTCTGGCTGTTTGGTTGTTTTCTCGTGGTGGGGAAGTGATGCTTCCTGCTGTACTGTGTGACTCTGCTGTTACCATTGGATGTCAGGTAAGTGGGTGTCCAGGCAGAGGTTGTCTCTGGTACTGGGTTCCTCAGAGACTTTCTGGCTGCTTCTGCAACACTGGGTTTATGTGACCTGTCTGTGTGCCTTGCAGGCTCTGAAAAGGAAGCCAGACCTCTTCCTGTGTAGCAACCTGGATGTGAAAGCAGTGTTTCAGTGTGGTGAGTACCATGGGCATGGTGCACACTCCAAGCTGCTTTGTGGAGAAGTCAGCCTGCTCCTCCTGTGGAGCTGGGCATAGACTGGCTGGAAACCGTAGGGCTGATTTATGCTGACATGTGGTGTTTCTGGCTGCTAACCCAAGTGATTTCTGCCTGCAGGTGTCCTTTCACTCAAGTTTCCTGAGGCCCCAACAGTCAAAGCATCGTGTGGCTTTTTTGTGAGTATCATGGCATCACGCAGCCCCCAAAAGCGAGGGGATTGGGCATGAGCATTGTGGTGTGGAGCCTGCCCTGACACTGAGCGGGCTGTGCTGTATTGCAGACAGAGCTGCTGCCTCGCTGTGGGGAGATTGCTCCCGTGGGACAGGTTGTGCACGAGGATGGCAAGGTGCTGCTGCAAGCTGTGTTAGAGGTGAGAGATGCTGGGACAGCTCTGGACTGGGTCCTGGGCAGCACCCTTTTGTAGCTGAGGTAGAGAGCCTTGCAGCATGGGTGGGTGACACTGGGGACTCAACAGGGTCTATGTGTCCTGTGGCAGGGTGTTGGTGGCCAGGCTTCCCGCAGCCTCATGGATCACTTTGCAGAGATCCTCTTTGCCTTGAACAAGCACTGCTTCAACTATCTGAGCGTCTGGATCAAGGAGGCTATGCAGCAGGATGGATTCCCATCAGCCCGTGTCAGTCCCGAGCAGAAAGAGACCTTCAGCCAACAGATCCTCAGGTTTGTGCACTCCTCCCAGTGCTGGCTGTGCCCCATGTGCAGTGGGAATCACACACACGCATGCCCCCACAGCCCCCATCCTGATGGGGCCTGGTGTTGTCCCTCCTGTTTCATGGTTGTCCCCTCCCTCTGTCTTAGCAGAGAGCGTGTGAACAAGCGGCGAGTGAAGGAGATGGTGAAGGAGTTCACGCTGCTGTGCCGAGGCCTGCATGGCACAGAGTACACAGCAGACTACTGAACACCTGGCCAGGACTGTGGACAGTTTACCTAGACCAGCTCTTTCCTGCAAGGACATCCCCCCCCTCCTCCCTGCCCTGCTGCAGTACAGCTCTCGTAGAATAACCCTCCACCTAGAATTAACCCACTCAGGATGCTCCTCAGCTAGATTTGGTGGCCGCATCTCGGTGTCAGCATCTTTGTTTCCCCCAGCATGCTCCCCCCTCACAGGGGACAGGAGTGGTGGCTGCAGGAGGCAGCGGTGGGGTAGTGGGGGGAGCCTGGGCACGACTGATGCAGCATAGGCTGCTCCACACCCAGGCTATCGGCCCTTCCCTGGCACCTCTCCATTGGTTCTCATGCTCATGATGGGGAGGCTGCCTCTGACTGCCCCTGTGCCCGTGGCAGTGGCTGGCTGGGTAGGGGGGACTCACCCCCTGCTCATTTGTACGTGTGTGGTTGGGAGGGGGGGAAACCCTGCACCTAATTATATTAAGAATATTTCTATGTTATGGCTGTCATTGTTGCTGTGCCCAGACTTTGCCTGACCCTCACTTCTGTGGAAGAGCCCATCAGATGGGGTTAAATCAAGGTCAGGATGCCTCAAAGCTTCCTTTCCTCTCTGGCTTCAGGAGAGATGTGAAAACGAGTTGCAACCCCACTTGCCAAGCTATCCTGCTTGGCACACAAGGGGCTAGACACCATCTCTATCTTACACTGGCTCCTCCCTGCAGCATGCCCTACTCCTGTTCAACAGAGCAGGGGCTCACACTGTGGTCTTTCACTCTGCTTTGGCTCCCCACTCCAGCCTTGGGGACCACTTTCATTCTGAGGTTTCCTATTCTCTGGGGCTGGTTTTAGCTAATGCGCAGGGCTGCATACCCAGAGCAGGCACTCTTCACGCCAGGACACCTGGTACTGCACCTCTTAGCCCACATGTTGGTCTGTAAGACAATTCACTCAACAAGTCCTTTTCAGTTTAGCTTTAGTTAATGGTGGTAGCTTACATAAGCCTCAATCCTGGTGCTGTGGGCATGTGCAAAGCTGCCCTGAACGAGAGAGCCCTCAACTCTGGGGAGCTCTCTGAGGCTGGATCTGGGCCATATATGTCTCCTAGTCCTGCTGCTGCCCTAGTCATTAGCCCTGAGGTGCTGCAAGCATCCTCAAACACACATGCAACTCCTGCTGTCCTACTGCTCCATCATCCAAGGCCATATCCAGTACAGGCTCAGCTGACAGGCAGGTCTGGACCCTTGTGAGACCCTCTTGGGCCTACCACCTGGTGGCAGGCAATGCCCAGGGCTCCCCAATATTCCCCACTCCTGGCTGAGTAGTGATGTTGTTGCTGATTCAAGGCTGCTCACACCCCTCATCCTCGTAAGCAATGGCAATCCCTCGACGGCCTTGTACAGCCTTGGAGATGGGTGTCTGCCCCAGCTGCTGCTCCAGGCCCCGCCAGCTGCGGGACTCCAGGAAAGAGGCTGGAAGAGAAAAAAAGGCAACTGATACTGAGAGCAAGGAGATGGCACCACCCCTGCACCAGCACTTAACCCCAACATGGACTGGATCACAAACCAGCAGGGCTGATCTCTGCGAGAGCCTGTGTCTGGTCCCTGCAGGCCAGGGTGGTACTGGGTGGCAGCTGAGGGACTGAAGAGTCACAGAGGTGGGCAGCACGCATCTCCCCTGTGATTAGTGAGATGTCAGGAACAGCCTCTGCTTCAGGAACGACTGGTGGGAGCTCAACATGAGCACAGGCACCTATCAAGAAATAGTAATGGTAGCCTGGTGCTTGCATTATCCTCTGGTCAGCACAGAGCCAGGAGTCCCACAGGCCTCAGGCGGGGAGCAGGGCAGAACACACTAGTGAAAGGTACTGAGCAGCTGGTTTCTAGCTATTACCTGGCAGAAGCTCCCGAAAGTCAGTGAAGTAGTTTCCTGTCCATTTGCGGTCTGGATTGCAGGCCAGCTCCAGCTCATACGGTGTAATAACAGGTCGGTAGAAGTTACTGGAATCCAGCAAAGAGTTCTGAGCACAGGCTACCAAGACAAAGATGTCCACCTCCAGGAAGTTGGCCAACTTGGCAGGGTTTGGCTTCCCCACAGCGAATGTATAGCTGCGCTTGCCAGCCCGGCACAAAAGCTCCTGGAGGTGCTGCAGCACAGCCACATAGCCAGCTACACCAAGAGTGCCCACCAGGATGCCCACCACACGGGCATCCCGGGCCCGTTCCACCAGATAGAGGCGTCGCATCAGAGCTCGGTTGACATTAAAAGTCTCATGGCGGCTGCAGCCAGTGGTGGGGTCAAAGGAGCTGAAGGGACAGCAGTTCCAGGTCAGCATGAAGCTGGTGAGGGCCAGGCCTTCTGTTCCCACATAAAACATAGCGCAACCCTGTAGCCCTCCCAGTGCCTCCACAGTGAACTGACGACCAAACTGCCGCACCTCCCCAGGCAGAGCAGGGCCAGGAGGGTCCTCATACAACACCCTGGAGAAGACAATATTATGGTACTCTGGGCATAACTGCTGCTCCAGCTCACCTGAAGGGAGAGAAGAGTGAGAATAAAATACAGCCACAGACCTGTCCTGCAGAAGGTGCAACAGCAGATTAGGAGACAGAAAAGGAAAGAAATCAAGGCTGGGGACTGTATGCCTGCAGCTGTCTCACCCCCTAGCAGCGATACAAAGCTCAGAGCATGGCCAGAAACCCACATCCCTACCCCAGAGCACTCACCCATTGCATGGGCGTAGACCACATCACTGAGCACCACAACACAGCTCTGCCGGTCAGGGTATAGCTCCCGGAAGGCTTCTGCACAACGTTCAATGTCCAGCGGCTGCTTCCCAAAGATGTGAAGCACTGGGAGCCTTCTGCATGGGCTGAGGCAGGCTGAGCCATAGTGCAGCACTGCCTCAGCACCTACATGTTCAGCGGCCACTTCATCCACACAGCAGCTACAGCGAGAGAAGACACAGTGTCAGATGAGCTTTTGTTTGCTCAGAGACGTTATCCAGCGTCTTCTAGAGGCACTCAAAACCCGCCTGGATGTGTTCATGTAGGACTTGCTCTAGGTGATCCTGCTCTAACAAAGGTTTGCACTAGATGATATTCAGAGGTCCTTTCCGACGCCTACCAGGACGCTGTGATTCAGCGAGCTCTGCACCACGGAGCTTTTCCCCCTCCCTGGCGCCACTGTCCCCAGCAGCTCCAGCTCTCTGCCCAGCGAGGCAGAAAACAAGCAGCCCCGCTCCCGCCTATGGAGGAACCCTGGGCGGCCGCACACCGACCTGCCGTACGTGGTGTCACCCAGGATGTACATCTCTGCTCCAGTCGCCGCCTCCATGCGGGCCGCCACCACCGCCGCGTCTGCCATGAGCTCGTCGGGGAACTGGAGAGCGACCTGGGCGGAGGACAGGAATTGAGGCACCGGGGGGGGGGCGGGCAGGGAGGCACAGGGAGAAGGGAGGCATCGGGAGAGCCTCGGCCCCGCTCACCTTGCGGAACCCGCCGCCGCGCACGAAGGCGGCGGCCCGGCCCATCTCGTAGAAGCCGTCCAGATCCCTATGTGACGATGGCGGCAACGACGACGCTGGGTGCAGCTGCCGCTGAATCGCAGCCTCCCCTGAGCTGCTGAAGGCCGCGGCCATGCTGGAGGCGGGTGAGAAGCCTGAGGCCCAGGGCTCCTGCGACAGCTTCCGGGCTGCGGGGCGCGGAGCCGCCCTATGAGAGCTCGGCAACACCTCCCTCGTCCTCCGAAATCCCGCCTCCGATGGAGTGAGGCCCATCGCGCTTCACGGCGGAGCGGAACGGGGGAAGAGCAGCCAATGGGAAGACACGTCAGTCGCGGTGCACCGTGGTCTGTGTAGTTCCCTGGAGAGGGTCAATCTGTGCAGCCAATAGGCACCAACTTTACGCCACTTCCGCTCCGTTCCCAGCGGTTCCTCTCCCGTATTCTCCGCGGGTCAGGTGACCGGCTCAGTCGCTCCTAGCCGGCTCCGCTTCGTCCCGTCCCGCGCCGCCACCGCCGCCATGACGGGGCTCGCGCTGCTCTACTCTGGTCTCGGCCTGGCCTTCTGGAGCACCCTGCTGGGTGTCGGTCAGCAACGGGAAGGGGACAGGGTACCGGGCTGTTGGGGTGCAGGGGTTGGTGAAGCTGGGCTGGGGAACATAGAGCCGGGAGATGGACCGGGAAGCAGACAGGGTTGCGGTTACAAGGCCGGGGGTGGTGGACAGGCCGCGCTGCGGAGCGGGAGAGGCCTCTGGGTGTGAGGAGAGAGCGTGGTGTGGCCTGTGTGCTGGGGTTGCTGTGGCACGGAAAATGCAGGCAGGGTCGAGGCGTGCAGTCGAGCGGGTGCAGAGAAAGGCGAACGGTTTGGAGAACCAGCCTTATGAGGAGCGACTGAGGGAGCTGGGGCTGTTCAGTCTGAAGGAGGCTGAGGGAAGATCTTTTTGCTGTCTACAATCACCTGGGAGTGCAGAGAAGTGGATGTTGGTCGCTTCTCACAAGTAGCAAGTGGTAGGATAAGAGAAAATGGCCTTAGATTGCACCTGAGAAGTTTAGGTTGGACATTTTTATTGAAAGGAGATATTGGAACAGGCTGCTCAGGGAGGTTGTTGAATCTTCATCCCTGGATGAAGATTTAAAAGTCATGTTGATCTGGAGCTTAGGGACATGGTTTAGCAGTGGGCTTGGTACACTCAGGTTAATAGTTGAACTTGATGATCTTAAAGGTCTTTTCTAACCTAAATGAGTCTATGTTTCTAACATTGTCAGACACCCTGTGGTCTCACTGCTCAGGTGGTTGCCCCACCACCTGTTGTGAAGCTCCTCAGTTTGGATATTACCCCCGGGGTGATGCATTTAGCTGCAGCCCTGGAGGACTTGCTCTCACAGCTTACAATATTATCTACTTGAGAACAGAAAGGTGCTAGTGCCAGTCAGGGGCTGTGTTTGAATTTGACAGGTTTTTCAAGCTGTGACAGTTGGCATCTCCTGGACAGAGGAGATAACCCTCCTGCTTTGTCAAGCTGTGGTGGCATAAGGAAATGTGTACGCTTTTCGCTTTTCGGGATGATAGCAGAGCTGCTACATGTCTGTGTTGAAATTTATGGTGGTCCAGGTGCTGCTTCTGACATTTGCCCAAGGGGTAGAGGGAAATTTTGTGCTGGAGCTACTGGTTACTTCCTCTTTAGCATAGACTTAAGTGACCACAAGCCAGGCAGAAGCTGGTGGTTTCTGCCTCAACGTTCAGTTGAGTGGAGAGATGGAGTCAGAAGCTAAGGGTGTCTCACTGCCTCATGTTTCCAGGGTCTTGTGAACCCAGTGGCAGGTTTAGGGCTGCCTTATTGGGTTCTCTGAATCATGTGGTTTGAACCAGCACAGATGCATGCCGCAAGCTTGAGACTATCAGAAAAATCTCAACAAGATGAGGCTGGATGCGCTTAACTGCCCCTGCTCTGTTGCAATTACTTTTTTGGGGAAGCCATGATCAGGAAACAGTCTCACTCTACACAGTGTTGTGATGCTGCTTTATGCTTTTCCAGCTTGTCCCCTGCTTAGGTGTTGTTGCCTCAGCTCTTTTGTGGGAGCCTGCAGGACTGGGAGCCAGAGCTCACAGGAAAATGTCCTTCACACTGTTTCTTTTGTGTATGAATCCAAGGCTACACCCCTTGAACAGTCAGAGGAGCCCTGAGGATCTGCCCTGAGCTGGTTGTAGCTATTCCTTACCACTCTGGGGAGTGGGAGCAGCTAAGGCTGGCTGCGTCCAGTTCAGTTCCTGCTGTGCCACCCCAGCAACAAAGCCAAAACACAAGTGACAGACTGGTTATGCCTAGGACTGTAGGCATCATCCCTGAAGGTCACCAGGCTTGTGGCTGGGATGTGGCATTCCTTCTGTGCTCCCTGGCCACAGTAGCACCATTCCTCATTTGTTTTTGTTGCTGCAGGGAAGGGGGGCACCCTGATTCTTTGAGTGAAAGGGGAGACCAGTGTTACTATTATCTGTTGTGTGGCCAGCTTTGCTTGCCAGTTCCCCAGGGTGATGAGCCCCATTGTGTGTGGAAAGGTTTTGCACCCTGGAGTGAGGGTGCTCAGGATGTCTTGCTGTGCTACAGTACCAAGGCTTCATCCCAGAAGCCCTTGTGTGGAATGGGTCGTCCCACAGGTCTTGGCTGTGGGCAGGGAACAGCTTCTCCCAAGTGGGGCCCACAATCCTATTTCCTCTTTTCCTGTGTGTACACGGGGTTGGTGTCATACGACTACTGTTCTCTAGTCAGCGGTGGAGAGAGGTTCCTTCACCCTCTATCTGGTGTAGAGCAGACAGTGCCATGCTGCCTGTGCTTATCTGCTCCTGAAGGTGAGGTCACTCTTCCAGCTGTGCTGTGATCTTTGTGACCCATACAGAGATCAAGTGTCTCTTCTGTTCTGCAGGCATGGATCCCCACTCACAAGCTTGGAGCAAGGCAGGGTTTTGATGTGAGCACCTCTGCTCCAGCTATGCAGAGCTGCCATTGTGACTCCTGTCTGTGATTCAGCCCAGGAAGAGAGCACTTGGGGAGTACAGCAGGGCGAGCTGTCTTTGTAATCCTTCCATGTAAAGTAAAGGGCCTTTCTGGGTTTCTTGGTCTGTACTTTCGTATGTCCTGCCTGTGTCAGAGTACAGCTTTCTCTGGAAGTAGCTAACCATGGGGGAAATGCTGCAGTCAGCACCTAGGTCTTCAATATCTGCAGCCTTGGAAAGGGAAGTGCCAGAGGCATCTGCGCTTCCAGTGTTGACAGACTTCTGGGAAGCAGCACTGACTGGGTGGGATGGTGACAGATCAGCTTGGGGTGGTCAGTCAGGGCACAGCCTTGCTCTTCTCCTCTGTAAGAGAGAAGATCTCACAGCTGATGACCCAGTGCCGTGGCGCTCCAGTGGAGCTTCACCACTGGCTGATGTAGATTGAGACAATGCTGGGTCACAGGGCTGTGTGTTACTCTCGAGCCCCTGTAACCCAGTATGGTGCATGGGTGCTCAACAGGATCAGGGAACAGAAAACTGATGCAACAACAAGCACAGTCCTCTTTTGGGCAAAATCTAGGATGGAACCTGGGACTGTCATAGGTGTGGACTGTCTGTCCTGTGCTGATGTGGGAGTGCTGCGATCACTGGGGCAGGATTTTACAGGGAGCACCCTGCTCCACAGCTCTGCACGCTTGAGCGAGTCCTCCCGGTAGCTCTCCTGCATGCTGTGCTGTACTCCTAGGCCTTTGTCCTGTTGTGTTGAGGGTGGGAGAATAAAGGGCTGGCATCTGATGTTTGTCTGAAGGTTCCTGTGTTGCTCTTGCTTTCCAGGGATATGCTATACGATATTCGACTTGGGTTTCCGCTTTGATGTGGCCTGGTGAGTTCTGTGTCAATACCAGTACCTTCAGGGCTGTGTGAGGAGGTGGATTGTGTTTGCAGTACCTGCAGCAAACAGCCTTTGCCTTTTAGGGATGGACAGTGGTCACTGAGTTGCAGTGGAACATGAGCTACAGTGAGCAGAGCCTCTTGTCCCCTGTGAGGTGGGATAGATGCAGCCCATGTGTACTGGTGGCTGGCTCCATATAGGCTGCTAGTGCAGCCATTACTGTCCTCACTGTGAAGGTTTCCAAGGAAGACCTTAGTCCATGCAGGCAGGGGTGCTGGCTGGCAGAGAAGCTGTCATGTCCCACTGTCTGGCAGTGCCTGGCCCACCTTGGGCTGCATGATTGGCTGGACAGGACACTTGTTTTAGAGCTGTGTGCTATGACTAGAGGGACTCAGCCAGTATGCTAACTATGGGCACTTCTTCCCTTTACAGGTTCCTGACAGAGACCTCACCCTTCATGTGGTCCAACCTAGGCATTGGCCTGGCCATCTCCCTGTCTGTGGTGGGAGCTGCCTGGTGAGTGGGCCTGGCTCTGCAGCAGGCTCATGCTGGCCCTGTGTGTACACTGCACGTTCCCCATGGCAGGTTAGGGGTAGAATAGCAAGTACTTGCAAGGCTGTGGAGCTGTGTGAGTCACCAGAGCTGTGGGGCCAGGCTGCTTTGCTCCTTGGAAAACTGGGCAGACCTCCTCTCAGGCTGCAACAGCAGTAGAGAGGCAGAGATGACCCTGACTCTGGAAGCCATAACCCTTGAATCCATGCTGTGCAGGCTTCTGTATCCCAGCAGTACCACTGGTGCAGGTGGTGGAGCTTGGGACCTGGGGACGAGTCAAGTCTGTAGTGTCCCTCAACAGTATGCCTAATTCTTTGCCCAGACAGAAGCTCTGGTTTCACTGTTAAATCTTGCAAGTGCCAGACCCTCCACCAACCACTCTTATCTGCGACAGGGGGATTTACATCACAGGCTCCAGCATCATTGGTGGTGGAGTCAAAGCCCCTCGGATCAAAACCAAGAACCTGGTCAGGTAAGCACAGACCTGGGTATAATGCTTGTGCTATGTCTGAGGAGGGCAGTTCTCAGCCTGTCTCTAGCTCTGTTCTGCTGGCAGACCAGTCCTTGCTCAGCTGCTGGTGTTGTTTGCTTTCAAAACAAAGAACTCTAAAGGAGCCAGAGTGCCACTTTGAAGAGTCACTGTGTGCTATCACTCAATGAATGAGCCCTATGTTCAAACCAAACATCCTACCTGGGGTGAGTGTTCCCTTGGCCGAACCTTGCACAGCTCTTCCCTGAAGGAGCAGAATGGGTCTGGCAGGACACCCTGGGTCTACTTCCCTCAAGGCTGCCACTGCTTCCTTGAGTGATGCAGCACAGCCAGCATCCAGCTTTTGTGGAATGCAGAGGGCAGGCTGGGCTGCCTTTCTTCCCTTGGCAGCAGTGGGGCAGGCTCAGATATAGCTGTGGAGAGGTCTGGTTGCTGGCTGGACAAGAATTGGTGGGGGCTGCTCAAGGTAAGGCAGAGCCTGAAACACTGGTCAAACTAATCAAGACAGTGTACTCAGACTTCACCTTTCTCCCACAGCATCATTTTCTGCGAGGCTGTGGCCATCTATGGAATCATCATGGCAATTGTCATCAGTAACATGGCTGAGGTATGTTGGCTCCTGCCAGCTATGTGGCCTTAGTAGGGATGAACAGCTGGGCATGGGTCAGTGTTATAAGTGGAGACCCTGTGGGCACTTTGCTTACTCTTGTGGCTCTGGAAGCCCCTGGGCTGATGGTCTGTGCAATGGCACTTGGCCATGCTGAAGATGGGGTTGAGGGAGACTGCACAAGGTAGAAGTCAGGGACAAGCACTGGCCAGAACTGTCTGCCTTGTACTGGGCACAGGTACCTCTCCCAGAGATCATGGATCTGCCACTAACATTTGCCCTGGGTTTTCTCTCAGCCTTTCTCTGCAGTCACTCCCAAGGCAATTGGAGCCAGGAACTATCACGCAGGTAAGGACTGCTCAATCCCTGCTGCTGTTATCTGAGTGTTGCCACACCCTGCCTGCCACCTTCTGACTGGACCATGGTCTGCTGCTGGTGTCTGAAGGATGTGTGACTCTTCTGAATAATGCAGCTTTTCAGTTACATTCTGGAAGTCCTCCTGCACCCAGCTGGGCTGTACTACCCAGCAGCATCCCTGCTGCCCCCTCATTGGGTGGCAGGGATTTGCTGGCCTGGAGCTGTAGCGATCCTGCTCCCCAGAGGAGGAAGACACTGTTAGTGCTTGGCAACTCTGGGTCTTCTGTCCTCTTGAGGCAGAGCTGCTGCAGTGTGCCCTGGGTACAGGTAGAAAGGGGATTACCCCCTGCTCTTGCAGCGCTCCTCTCTTACAGGTTTCTCCATGTTTGGGGCTGGCCTGACTGTTGGGTTGTGCAATCTCTTCTGCGGTGTCTGTGTGGGCATCGTGGGCAGTGGTGCTGCCCTGGCTGATGCCCAGAATGCCAGCCTCTTTGTCAAGATCCTGATCGTGGAGATCTTTGGCAGTGCCATAGGGCTGTTTGGGGTCATCGTTGCTATCCTGCAGGTACCTGCCTCCTGGGGCCATCAGGGTTATGTGAGCACAAGGTGCCTGTCACCCTTAAGTGCTTTTCAGCTCACAGGTACACACCTGGTCTCCAGCATAATTGTTTGCATTGGGATGAGGTGGCTGCTTACAAAGTTTTGGGGTGGCACAGGTCTCCCCACAGCATACTCTGCCTCTTGGCAGCAATGTGAACTCTTGACGGCCCCTCTGAGCAATTGACACATGAGTGTGTCACCTCTGGTGCACCTGGTCTGATGCTTGTGTCTTATCAGTGAGGCTAATAAGCTGTCTACAGCTTCTGCACACTTGTGGGGTGCTTGAGTGGGACTGGGGTGCTGGGCTGGGCTTTGTGGGACACAGCCTAACCTCTCTTCTTTCTTTCTAGACATCTAAAGTAAAAATGGGGAACTGAGCGCTATCTCCAGCTTGTTCCAGACCACCCCAAGAGGTGCTGTATATATTTATTTAATGTTTCTATCCCTGATCGGGATGGGAGCAGCCCAGTGGCAGAGCAGGAGCCCCTCTGGAGCCCATCTGTGTAGAGCCGCATCTTGCTGACTGATAGGCTCCTCTGAAGAAACAAATTTTCTGTGTGAATTCTGGCCCAGGCCATGGGGCCCTGCTGCTGCATGTCCCCGGTGTGTGTAGAATCAACCACCAGTGCAGTTCTGTGTCCGTAAAATAAACATGGTTCTTGTTCAAGAATGCAGCTTGTTCTCTGCCTTGTGTAAGCTGGGGAAGCTCCCAGAGAGCAGGTGCTGATTTAGACTGAGTCCCTGCACAGAGGTTACTCTCTGTGCCTCTGGTGAAACCCCTGTCCTGATCCAGGAGCATGTTAGTGTCTTCCCCATGTGAGATTAACCCTGCTGCCTGCTCAACCTGAAAGAGGACACTCTCTGAGCTATGGGAACCCGGAGCTTCACTTTGCTGCCCAGAGCAGGTAGAAAGCTGCTGGAGCAGGCAGGAGGCTGCTCCATGCTGCCTTTGCCAGGCTCCTACCACAGCTGGCACTGCCTCACACAAGGGGCACTGAAGGCACAAGCACAAGCTGGCTTGAGCCTTTCGGCTCCTGTCCAGGTTGTTCAATGCAGAGTGTACACAGTGTCCATGGCCTCATTGTGCAGCAGGGGAGCACCACAAGGGAAGAGGAGCAGAGTCTTCCAGACTTGTCCTCCAGCCTGCAGCTCACTTGTCTGATTTGTGTGTGTGCTGCTGGGTTCCAGGGCTCACCATCTGTGGTGCTCCTCTGTACTGGGGGCCTCTGGTGAAGATTGCTGAGGTGGGGATGCTTCATGCTGGCTCTGCTCCGCTCTTCCTGGTTGCTGTGAATGCAGCATGGTGAAGCCTGGCTGTGGGACAGCTGGGCCTGCAGCTTACCCTCTGCCAGTGAGAAGGGAAGATCAAGGCCTTCCTGCCTTTGGTTTGCAGAGCCTGAAGTTAATAGTTGTAGACTCTGATATATCCAGCACTGAGCCCTCATGCTGCTGTGCTGCCAGCACTCCCGCATTGGGAAAAGATTGATCCCCTGGTGCTGTTAGTGCTGTGTCAGAGCTGATGCATGCCTAGAGCTGCTCATCCACCTGAATGCTACAGACCAGGGCAGTGGTGGGTAGTCTGAGAAGGGTTCATGTGTGCTTTGCCCTTGGACTAGGGGTGCTATCTCTGGGCATTCTGAGCTTTGCTGATCTGCCACTGCTTCACTATGTGTTTTGGGACAGCAGTATGTTTCAGACCTGGCTGTGGGAATATTGCTGGGTCAAACCAAGCCCCTGCTTCTGCTGTGTGATTCCCTTGGCTGGAAACTAAGATTTGGAGTGTCCCATTGAATGACACAGTGACAAGCTGGGCCCTGCCTGCTCAGGTGTTTTGCCCATCCTAAGGCCTCTACTGCTCATCATTGTTTGGTGTTGCTGCAGGCCAGAGACATGTCTTTCAGAGGAGGGTCTTACTCTCCCTTGGCTTGATAGAAATCCATTTGCTCTGAGGAATCTCGGTCTATGAGGTGCTTTTTTTCAACCCTCCAAATACTGCCTGTGTATGTCACAGCTTTCATGGAGGAGTAGACTCCAGACCTGCCCAGAGGCCCCTTATGAAACCCACTAGAATTGGTCTCATGTGGCCAAGGTGGCCCATGGCACATGTCCCACAGCCAGCAGCTGCATGGTGAGCATGTCCTGCACTCCTTTGTTCTAGGTGTGTACATTTCGGTCCTAGGACTTGGGTGTGCTGAATACCTGCTGCTCAAGTGTGGAGAAATGTCTTGAGCAGGGCTCTGACATCTTGCACAGTGTCTCATTTTGGAGCAGCAGTGTGAGCTGGATGATGATTTGGTGATCATGTGTAAGTACTCAACAGGAGAAATGCCACTTGCCCAAGTGATGGAGACAGAAGCTGGACATATTTAAGCAGAGATTGGTTACAGGGATGGAGCAGGGATGGGCTGGTTAAGTGCTGTTCTGCTCTCTGCAAGACTGAGTGAAAACCTTCACTTGGGTGGGTGACCAGGCCCTGGGCATAAGGAGAGGCTTTGGGAGACAGGGGACTGGCAAGAGGGGCAAGCTGTAGGTGGCACAAAAATCACTCCTGGTGGGATTGGCCCAAGATCCTTTGGTGACACATTTCTGGTGGATAGAGTGACATTCTCAGTGTTTCCTAGCAATGAAACAAGGAAAGGCAGCGTGGGATGGGGGTCAAAGAAAGAACCACAAATAGGTCGCCGCGGGCGCCGAACCAGAACCAACACTCAGGGAGGACGCCCGAGTCGCCCTGGGTGGGTCCATGGGACTTTTGGGACAACAAAAGCAGCGAAGGGAAGGGAAAGGGGGGCAGGGAGAAACACCCCGAGACCCCCAGGGTTGGGAGAGTCACAGCGGTTCCCCTCGGCGGGGGACACAC